>VXBR01010162.1:236675-402074 GCA_013400215.1 Cisticola juncidis | reverse complement strand
TTTTTTTTTTTTTTTTGTCTAGTTGACAGACTGTCTGTATGGTTGTGAAAATAATTGAAGTGCAACATAATTTTGCTTAAAAATAACTATTGTAAAGAGACCATGAGCTTAGATGTTACTGAAGCTTGTTCTAGAATTACAGGTCTATTTGCAAGAGGTGACTTCTGCCACCACAACACTTACACATACCACATACACAACAGATCTTAGGTCACTGAGTGGGATTTCCATCCCTTACGTGTGTAATGCCATTTTAGGCAACTCTTGATTGCCTAGACAGCAACATGCATGTTGCTCATAAGCTTCTGAAATTCAGCTCTCAAACAGTGGAAGCGACAAGCTGGGTCATGCAAAGAAACATTAACTTCCTATTTGTAAGTAAATGAATTGCAGTGTGAAGAGAAAAAAATGTCATTATAGTCTTATTTCCAAAAGCAGTTCTTTTATCTATGGCATATATTAAATGAAAAAGCTATTGGAGAGATTTTTTTCTCACTATGGGTTCTGCTACAGTGAAAGCACATGTTATCTTGACTGGAAAATGTGCTATGGAGACATTGTTCAGCTCTGGTGTTTCAGAGTTTTCCAGCAAAGGAAGAGAGTAGCTGCCCCGTGTACTTCCAGCATATTCTGAACTCCAGCTTTGGGGAAGCTGGCAGACTTGTCTCTCAAGGGGACACTACTGTTAACATAAAAGCCAAATAGAAATTCTTTTTAATATGAATTGCACTATATTAGTATTGTAAATGAGGGAAAAAAATCAGTGAATGGGGGTTGTTCTCTCCTCTGTCTCCATTAGGTGAGTCTGAACGATCAAAGAGTTTTTTTTGTGAGCTCTTTTTCTGCATTCTTGCATGTAAACTTATTTTTGATATCACTGTAACAGACTACAATGCATGTGTTACTATCAAGTCAGGCAATATTTCCAAAGTGGTGCTTGTGGCCAGCTGCAGCCTCTTACATCCTCACCCTTTGAAAGAATGGACTAGTGTATTTTGTGCTTAACTCAGTATTCTGGTGCCTGAACAATCTGAATATTAATGGAGGAAGTTGTTTATAAATTCTAAGTCTGAAATCTCTAGAATTGCTTCTCAACTTTCACCAGCAAGTGTAAATGATCAACACTGAGACCACCTACACCACTGTAATAAGACAGGGGTTAGAATTATGATCATTCTTCTCCCTTCAATGTGGAATTACTCCTGATTTGACTTAGCATGTTGTGAACATGTTTGCAATGACAAACTGCAGCAGAATTCATGTTCCAATGTGACTGTTGATGCTTTAATACCTAACTTGGCAAACCAACCATTCTTGGTTCCCTCTCAAGAGTAAGTTAGCTTGCATAACCCTTATGGAGGTTATTCTGCAGATTTTGTTTTTTACACGTCACAGCAAATCATCTGCTGTACCTGTGACATACTGCAGCAAAGCCCTGAGATAATGATCCTGCCTTATAAAGTAGCGTGTCTGCCTAGCACAGTACACTCCCCTGCAGCTGTACTGCTAGCAGAACGTGCCCTGCTCCGTGCTGCTGCTAAATCCCTTGGGTTTCATAAGTTGTCAGCAGCTCCAGTATATCAGTATATCACTTAGATGTTTGGATGGGGTTACCATCATTTGGTGGGAGCAAGGAGGGAAAGGGACAGGAGTCTGTATTTCCTATTCCTTGACTGAATTGATCATGGTCAATCTTCTGAGATGTGTCTCTTGGGACTTAACACCTTCATGGGGGTGCTGAGCACTATATGCCCACCCCTGCTAGGGTGCAGAGCAGGTACCTGCCTTGCAGACTACATTTTATAGAAAGGGACCATGTTGTGCAGTGCATTATATCATGGATATGATGTTGATATATGGTTACCTCAATAATGTAAGTGGTATGGTTTCTGAAGGACTTGTTAGTACACATTACCTGTGTAATTTGAACACTTAGAATTGTGTTGTGCTTATAGTGTTTGTTGCTTGCTCACTCTGGCTTCATGAGATAGATTCTAATGTTGCTTTAGGAAAATTTTTGCCTTGCTCTTCAGGCCATTTCTGCATGGTATGCCTGTGACTCCTGTATCTTGGATTTGGATAAATAAAAAAATATATTTTGATCATACAGATGTTGTCACAGACTATTTAACCACATGAGGGTCAAATATCTCCAATGAAACTTTGAAGAGAACCCCTCTGCATCTGATAGTAGACTTATAAAGCTTATCACATTACACCATCATAAATATTTCAGGCTTTGTGATTTCTGAAGAGAGCTATGAATTTCTGCAGACAGAGTGGCTAAACATAAAATTGATTTAATATGAATACTTGCATTGTGATTGGTAAAGGTCTATAAAAATAAAATAGAACTTAAATCTAGAGTTGACAATATTTTACCATTCTCTCCAAACTGCACAAGTTTCAATTGTTCCTGTAATCAGTTTCATTAATCCAATTTCTCTGCATCTATGCAAAGTTCCAAGGATTTTAATGTTTTCAGTCTTTGTAGTTAATTAGTTGTTTCTGACCATAATAGAACTTGAATATGTCAATTTTTACTCCCCTCCTGTTCTTCCTTTCTCCAAGTGATCATAGTCTATAGTTTTGCATTTGCTTGAAACAGTCAAAACAACAGAACAATTTTCACATGAGCTTTTGAAGTGACATCTGCTCTTTAGACAGGTGGATTATGATCTCTTAGGTCGTCTGTCTCTCTTGACAAGTCCTGATAAAAGCTGTCTCTTGTTGAACAAGGACATAGCGAACCAATCCTAACACCTGTCCAATTATTTTATTCAGAATATATTTTAAAATATTTTCTATTTATTGTTTAGTTTTTTCTTGTTAGGACACTAGGACAGCCTAGTGTGAATGGGCTGCTTATGATAACGTTTACAAAAGGAACACACACCTAGGCTCCAAAAGGCAAGAATGATGGGTCTTTTGAAATGTTCTCTGTTTCTTAAGGGGTATTGGACGAACACTTACTGAGGAACTCTTCTAAATGTATGCAGTGGCAACAAAAGTACTAACTTTAAACAAACTGTCAATAGTCTTATGCCTGAACTAAACAAATGTAACCTTTTTTTATTCATATATATAAATACATATATATATGTATATTTCATTGTGCTACTTGAAATGTAATTCTGGGCATTTCTGTAATGTGCCAGAAAACAATGGCTTATGTCTTGTGAGCCATTTGATAGGTATGAGTCAACTGCAAAGTAGTTTATTCCTTAAAAGTTATATTTATAGTAACATCCTTTGTTATTGCAGTTTTAAACTTCTTTGCACTTAATCTAAACACAAAGAAAATACAAACCAGACACCACTAAAATATTTTTCATTAGAGATAATGGAAACTATTTTTCTTTTAGAGGCCCATAAAAGGCAATGGAGGCCCCAAAACATCCAGGGATTTTTTTTTAAAATTCAATGTTTCTGTCTCCTGTTTCTCCAAAGGCTTTGCTATATTCGATGAGTATTTTTTATGTAACTACATTCAGCCAAATAATAGCATTTTGATTTACTTCTGTTTAAAATGTATAAATTTTTTTATGGTTTTATAAATCTGGAATGAATGACTGAGTAAATTTTTACTAGTTAATCTGTTAAAAGATGGTCCTTAAACTTTTTACTGATTCTTGTTTGGATGCATATTTACTGCAAAACATCACCAGTGGTATCCATCCTTCAAGGCTTTTGACTTTTACTCAATACCAGGCATAGTGTATATAGTGAGTCACAGTGCAGGGCTTTTTTAAAAAAAAAAGGAAAAACCAAAAAAGCATAGCCATTTGGAAGCTCATGGAACATGTATTTCATGTGTCTAAGGTCCTGAAAAGCAGCAAAAATGTAAGGATAATGAATTCTAGCCTGATGTGCATTGGACAGAATTTTCAAAATATAAAAATTCTCAAAATATGTATCCTGTCTTTAGAGCAGATCCACATCTGTAGATGCAGAGCAGCTGACAGTGTGTTGTATGCTACATTGATCGAGTCACTGGTTTCTTAAATTGCAAATAATACCTCAAAATCCATGAAAAAAGGAAAGCTCAAATTCTTGCCATTTATTGGGGGAGGGTGAGTAAGGTAATTTTTTAGTTTCTAAATATGGCAAAACCCACCAAGTAACTGTCTCTTTCATATGCAGGACTGGATAACTTTCCAATAAGTCACTCATTTAACATTCACGGAAGTGAAAACTTTTAGATATATAAAACCAGTTATTGTTGCTTTTGCTGACAATTAACAGGACTTGGTTTAATTAAATAACAGTCAGATTAATCTGCAAAGCACAAACTCCCAGGCATGAGGAGCTGCTGCCTAGCAATTTTCTCTCCCAGTGATCAGAGAGGTTAGTTGGGGAAAGTATAAAAGTGAGATCTTGCTTTTAGTAGGTTTAAATGTAAATTTGAAAGCCAAAGAAATCATGACAGATTTTTTTTCTGCTGCCAAGGTATTTTAATTTAATTTTGAGACTTAAGTATAAGCGCAGTTAAAATCTCTTAGACCAATCACAAAAAACTTGTAAAAACTTTGTATTCAACTGGCTCTCCTCAGAACTAGCAGCTACTTTTTAATCTGCTCACAGCTTTATCTGCATCTCTAAACTCCAGAAAAGTAAAAGACAAAAATCTACAGCAACTATTAAATGTAATAAATAGAAAGAGTACATACCCTGGTTATGATTAAGGGTTGATTAAAATCTATTCCTCCTGAGAGCCTGAATCCCCAGGGTGACGGTCCTTGGAGAATAACATTTTGAGGCATTGTGGACAGATTTTCCTTGGTCACTGTTCTTTTTTTTCTTGAGTCTGTGTGAGGATTTGAGCTATAGGAGGAAGGTTGCTGTCAGCAGAGCACCTGCCAGACAGGGCAGCCGTCCTTTTATACCTCCTAAGAAGTTTTACTCATTCCAAAACTGTGGGCACTGCACTTTATCCCTGCTCTTTGGGTGACGTCAGCCAGTCCCTCGGCTTCTCCACCCACAGAGGGGAGTAGCAAACGCAGACAAATAAAGCTTGAATGCTGGAAAGTTTACAACAAATGCATCAACTTTATCTGCTGCTTTAGCGTCCCTCTCAGCCTGACAATCAGTAAGCTTCAGTATGCAGCGTCCTTCTGGTTTCTTAAAGCAGCCTTGTTACTCACTTGATATCACACTGTTTATGTTGCTGGTGTTGGATTCAGCTATGAAATGCAGTGCTTTGACTTCGTACATGACTCTGGTTCATGTAAACAGAAATACTGATAAGAAGATTTCCTCTCAAGGTCTTGTTTCACATCTTGTCTTATTTGTAATGTAATAGTTTATTGCATTAAAAAGTCCTTCCAGCCCTTCAGCTGCATTTTTTTGATAGTCACTTGAGACCATGGCATGCACCAGTCCTAATGCCTTGAAAAATCTGGACTGATGTCATACATATTTGTCATGCTGTGGAAGAGAAATGCAGTACTAGGTGATGATGTCTTTTTTTCCTTTATAGAAATCTTAGCTTTTTAAAGGTAGTCCTTTACTTGTGGCTTGCTAGTAGTGTTCATCAGAAGTTTTTGTAACAGTATTCTTGACAAGAATATTTCAAAGATACCCTCTATTATTAAAGTATAATTGACATCCTGATCAGAGTGGAACACATAGTAGTGACTCTTTGAAAGTAAACCATCAGAAAGAGTATCTGTATCACAAAGAGCTTGGAGGGTGGCAGTCAGCTGGTGGGGGCACAGCTTACATTAGGAATGAGGAAGAGACACATTTAAAGAAATAAAGCAGGTGTTTAGGTCAGTGATGTATCAGTCTTGGTAGCTCAAATACTTTTGTGTATTTTGAAGTTGAGGAAAAAAAATCCTGTAATTCCTTCTGAGTAGTGTACATACTCTGGTATGTCTTAATGTCTTGAGGTTGGTTCGGTATATGCCTTCAAAATATTGCCACTATGTAGCTCATCCTGACAGAGTACGCTGTGTGTGTTCAAGGTCAGAACTTATCACCAAGTGGTACTTCAGTTTCTTACCTTTTCTTCTCTTCCATGATTATCTGTTTTGAGTGAAAACACCTTGCATATTTGGTACTCTTTTTTTTTCCACTATTCCTAGTGAATCCTGTAGTGTGCTTTGATTGGTAGCTGGAAATGAATAGTATATTAGATGTATTGATTTAGGGAGTTCTTTCCTATGAAATTTGCATTTTCTTTTTCTCAGAACACTGGCAATCTCAAGTACTGAGACTGCAAATCCTGCAATGCACCTCAGTAGGAAATGATTCTGAAAGATATGAATTTCAGTGTCAGGTCAAACATTAAAATCAGGCTCTGAGTTTCTGGTGTCCAAAATTATGCTTGTATAATAACTTGTTCATTGGAGAGATTCCAGTGAACAAGTTATTTCTAAGCTTAAGTTACTGATTTATATCTTAATATGCAGGTTTGCTTTTTGGGTGTGTGTTTCTTTATTTGGTTGTTTTTTTTGTTTTTAAAAAACCCAGGTTTGGGATTACTTAAGATTCTGTAAAGTTTGTTGGTGTTTCTATACTGTAGTGAAATTTGCTCATATGTCCCTTCTAATCTTGCTAGATATGTGTAAAGACATGGTAGGTTTAACTTTTTTCTAGTCAAGTGATTTCTCCCAGTTTCAGTGGAAATCATATGCAAATATGAAGCTGAGGTCTTGCTCAAAAAATATTTTTTTTCCTGCATAGTTTACTGGAAGGGTGACTTGCTCTCCAAGGTGCTGTTGATCTGGAAACCAATTGCTAGATCCAGTTTTATTGATGTTTCCCAGATTCAGCTTTTTTTTTTTTTTTTTTTTTTCTCCCTTTGTACTAGAGAGGAGAAAGAAAAATAAAAGCTTTGAAAGGCAATACTGACTTGATGCTTGTCTCATAAGGCTGTTTCATAGTTCTTTTTCAGTGACTGCTTTTAAGAAATCCTTCACCCATTTACATCGTACGTGTACATTTTTTGGTTTGTCTACCTAGAGCACTTCTGTTTTTACATACCAGACCAAAATGACCAGCTGAGCTGGATTGAATGCAGAGCATTTAATCCACTTTTCAAAGGTGTATTCCCTACAGTAAAGAACATTTTCTCTTTTTTGCCTGGTTTTAGGGCATCATATTTTCTTTCATACTAGTTGTAGTTATGAAAATACATTTTTGTAAATAAGAAACAGTGTGTCATTTCCTCCTTTTTGCACTTGTGTCATTGAAGATTCCATATAAGAAAACAAGTATTTTTAATAGACTTTCTTGTTTTGTACTGTAGGATCATTGGTGTTACAACTTTTTTTACCCACAAATATACATCCTCTGAATTTAATGGCTATGCTATGAATTTATGTATAAACTATCCTCCTCAGAATAATAATGTAGCCTTTCAATTTATATGACTACCCAAATATTTGAAGCAGACTTTTGCTTTTCAGGTTGGTATTTCATTTGGTTTTTGTGCCAAATGTTATTTTTCTATCCAATGCAATCTGAAAGAGTACAACCACTGTTTTCCACCCAGCTTCTCCCCCAAAAACTGAAGGAGGGGGGAAGCAGTGTAAATTCCTTTGTGCCACTCAACTTTTTGAGATTTGGGAGCTGGGGCTGCAAATTAGGCATTGGAATGGTAGCATGGTACACAAATCCATCATTGCATACCTCTCTAGCTTTGGACAATCAATCTCCTGTACCTGTGCCCTGGCATTGTTTTACATGTTGCTATCAAAAGGCAAGCATCTTACCTCACATCAGAATGTTTTTGGACTTAATTTTCTTAATTTTTTTCCCAGTATGTCCCTGCCTTGATGGAAGAAAATGTTTTCCTGACAACTTGGCAGACTGAAAGTTGAAGGAAAAAGTTTTAAGGGGAAAATGTTTAAAACAAATTCTTTCTTCTGTAAACTCATGGAGTGCTCTGTTTCAGGCTGCAGAACCAGAATAAACCCTGGTACAGGCAGAAACAAACAAAAAAACCCCAAACACTTCAGAATCCACATTTTAAATCATAAACCTCCTATCTTACTTCAGAGCTTAGTCTATATCATAATAAACTATATTGGACTTCACTGTGAAGTTTAGAAAATAACAGTCTAGGATGCTAAATGAAGTCTGAAAATCACTTGCACATGTGGAACAGCATGTACTGAAACTGGCTGTCCAGAGGTGAAAGGTCAGGGTGTTCCAAGCTGCACAGCCTGTTTTCTATTTCAAAACTCATGGGTATATGGGAAGTCTTTTTATAATAAATACTACTTTTTTTAGAAGAATTCCCAGAGCAATAAGTCTGATTATATACAGATTGTAATTTTTCCTATTTCCATTGTTAGGGAACAGGAATGATTAATAATTTGTATCCTGGTGAACTTTTCTGATCAGCTATTGGTTAGTGGGTGTCTGACAAATTAGCAGTAGCCTTTGTTTTTCCTGGCAAAGGAGAAATCCTCTGTCCTTTTCCTAGGTGGCATGACAAGCACCTCTTTTGTTCTTCTCATGCATCTGGCAAAGAAGGGGGGAGTGGAGCTCTTGTACTTTACCTCTCTCCCAGGCATTAGAAATTCCTAGGCTGGAAATACATGTAGGGTGGAGAAGGACATTCCTACAGCTCCTCCCTACCTGCCCCAGCTTTGTAGATTCTTTGAAGCAGTGGTTTAGGTCAACTGACCTCTCATTTTAACTTTTGGTTATCGTGATTACATAACTCTGGTACTTTTCTCTGCTGTTTAGATTCTGAGTAACAAACTGAAATGGAAAAGCATTTTCTTAAAATTTTTGTATGCAGATTTGGGAAGCCANTGTTTTGTTTTTGTTTTGTTTTGTTTTGTTTTGTTTTTGTTTCCCTCATATTATTTGACTTTCAAAGGAGGTAAATTTGTTCCATGAATACAGCAGAAATGGAAGACTTAAATCTCAGTTTTTTTCAAGAAGCTTCCTACTTACCAAGTGAGGAGTAGGTGTCTTAGAGCCTTTTAAAGCCCATGTTGAGGATCTTTTCTAAATTAACAAGCCAGTAAAAGGAAAGTGATTTTTTTTAATTGAAATGGTATGTTTCAGAGCTGTTTTAAAAAATTCTAAGCAAATTGAAAATAGAAATTAAAATATTTTATTTTCAAAATTTTAATTATACGTGCTTGGTTTTCATCTTAACTGATATTTGTGTACTGATTTTTTCCCTTTGTTTTCTTTTTCATTTTTAAAAAATGTAAAGAAGGTGTTGGGAACATTTATAAAATAATGACCAGTGTTTGAAAAAAATCTAGAGAGTTTATTGAATGGAATGAGGTGCTGATGTTACATAAGGGAACTGAAGTACTGCTTACCTTAATTTGAAAACCCATGTCTATAACCTATGTCTGCAGCTTTGTATTTGCAAACTGACCTATGCATGTATCGACTTTCAATTTGTGTTGCTAAGATTCTGATAAATGCACTGATTTTCTGAAGTGTTGCTTCTGTCCTATTATTTCAATTTTGCCTATTTTGCAGGTGGTTAGATATGGTTAAGACTAGGAAAGAAATTTATTGTCCTTTATTGGTTTCTTTGTGAGCCTGGTGTAATGTCAGCTCATATTATAATTATGGCTCCTGCCAAAAAGTTGCAAAGCATTTCTCAGATTTTGTGCTTAATTGCTCCATTTCTCAAATTTCACAATTAATTTTATGGGAGTTGAATGTTTTCTGTGAGGCTGGATTTTCCTGTTGTGTATGCAAAAGGGTCTGCCCTTTGGTTCTAACAGCCTGTAGAAGTTCTGATGGAGAATCTTAAAGCTGACTGAGGAAGGAGTTGTTTTTCTTTTCAGCTCATTCACTCATTAGTGGTTCTGCTCCCTTTAATAGCTGCAGTCAAACGTCATGTCCAAATTTGGCAAGCAGATGCCTTTTTTGTTTAAAGTTAAAGACCATTTTGGCATTGGAAATGAGATAAGCTCATTTCAAAGGACTGAAGTTGGAATGAAGTTAGCAAGGCTCTGTGCCAGCAGATAAGTGCTGTATGCTTCATAAATTAACATGCTGGCACTTACATAATTTTTTGAACAACATAAGCTGGCTGTTACACAACTCTCTGATGTGTTTGCCATTCGATGTTACCTGGAAAAATAATGCACAGCAGTTGTTAGATTTATAGAACCTCTTGCATGAGGCATATCATGGAGCAGCATTCAGGAAACAGTCCAAACACTTCATGAGGTGTGCAATGACAGGTACCTTCAGGAATGATAACGTACTTCTTCAGACTACCAACACTGCCTCTATTAAAGGCAAAGTCTCAGTTTTTATTTCTACAAGAATTAGTCCTATTTCTTCATTGCATGTGTAATTTCACGCATTTAGATATGTAATGTTTTATTGCTACATGGAAACTTTGTATCTTTTCAAGAGAAAAGCTTATATTTACTAAAGGGATAGTGAAGAGATCAAATGGCATCAGGACACTTATTTTGTTCTTTCCAAACCTTAGGTGTAAAAGGTGAGAATTTACCACTAGATTATAAGTGTTTGTGTCTGTGTAGGCCAAAATGCACGTCTGGATGCTGTTAGTATGCCAGTGGTAGCCAGTCATACATCTTTTCTTGTGCTGGGTTGCATGATACAAGTCCAATACTGGCAGGGCCCAGAAAAGAAGAGGCTGGAGGAATAAGGTGATTAGGACCAGGGAAAGGGGCAGTGGAAGTGGTGGAGGTAACATGAGGCTTCAAAGAGGTATGTTAAATTGTAATTTAGCAGATAGCAGTAATTTTAGATACTTAGAGAAGCTGTTAGCCAACTGTGTTTCAGATATGACTCAGTCAGCTTCTCCTGTGAAGATCTTGCTTAGACATTGCATCCTTTATTTTCAGACACGTATTTTGTAATTGTTATTCAAGTCTTATTCATGAGATATGAATTACTGTATCCCCACTATTCACAGATTAAAACTTGCACAAAGTGCTGTGGTATGTCCCTTCTGTGTTAGTTATAATTAACCATTTTTTGCTCCTTAACTAATCAAGATAAAAGGTTGTAGGCAAGTGAATGTACTGGGATTACATGTGCTGCTACTGGGGAAGGAGCTGGTTCTATTCAGTAGCACTAGATGTAACAAAAATTTCAGAGAATTTTTCAAAACTCAGGACTAAGAATAGATCTCTAGTATAGCTTGTGTGACTAGAGGAACCCATCAGGCAGGAGGCAGTAGCAATGCTTTTTGGATAGCATTTTGTCTAAAAATTATTAGATGACAAGAGAGAGATTGTTCTTGGAGTAGTATAATTGTCAATGAAGATCCTGTCTATAGAGTATGTCTCTCTCCATGGAAACATTTGTGTATATGTATGTTTTCTCCCTTCTTCTAGTATATTTTTGTCAGTGGAAGTTAAATCTGGAAAAAGATCTGACGTATGAAGAAAAGAACAGTGATTTGTTGGTTAAAAAGAAAATGCTTATCTCTGTGTGGTTGTGATTTGTACTTTATTCCTGCTCTAAGATTTCTAATATTTTTCCATCTATAATTTTTAATTTATTATCTTTTTACTTATTGAGAATGTCTTACATTGTAAATAACAGATAATAAAAGCTGGGAATGTTATGAGTACCTACAAAATACCTTTAGGAAAGACAGAAATAAAGTGGGAGGCAAAGCTGCTCATCTGGTTTGGATCTTCTTCTGATGTTTCTCCTAGTTTTCATTCTGAGAAGTTCTGTTTAACTACAGCTTTATCCTTGGCTGTAAAATACTGCTTTTACATAGGGTTCTTTGAATATAGCAGAGCAAAGTGCTTATATGCAACTGTACTTCAACTATCATTGCGAATGTCTGGTTTTCCCCTGGGGCTGGCCATAGGTTTTTTGGAGGCATGTAGGCAGCAAGAGACCATAAGAATTTGAAACATGGTCCATGGTGGCTCATTCTGTATTGTTGTACTTGACAGGCTTTTCTGTCAACCCCTGTCTGTGAGCTAGTGTGTATTTGTGTCTGTGAGAGAAAAATATCCTTGGTAACAGGTATTTACAGTTGTTCTCCGTTAGTCTACTGACCCAAGACCTTTATCTGGGAAGCTTGGAAAGAAGGGAAAACAAAAGTTCATTCTGCCTTAAGCCTGAAAAATTATATGTTGTTTTCTTCTAGAGTTCAGAGCAGTCAAGTGTTTCTTCAAAGCATGTGTCAAACCTCTAGATCCACACCTTGACCTAATTTGTGGTCTCCCAAGAGATAAGACTCCATACACAAACAAATGATGAGATCACATGTGAGATCACATGTTGGTCATAGTCACTTGTAGTCCAAGAGCCAAAACCTCTGAGTATTTTTCTCTGAGAAACAGGCATCAGAATGTCTTTTAATATACAATTGTTACCTTATGTTCCATAAAGTACTGTATTCGGCATCTATTTGTCTTTCACTTTGTGGCTTGGCTTTAGAATTTTAACAGCAGTTGCTATGGAAGAGTTAGCCATGTTTATTGGGTCATGACAAACGGCAACAGCTGAAGACAAATATTGTATTCTGTTTTAAGTACAAGGTGGGCCCTGAGCCAGAGATTAGCAGCTTCAGAATATAGCTAGCCACAAAGCTGGATCCTCGGGTCCTGACGCACACTCCAGTTACTCAAGCAGAATGCTTCAATGTAGCTAGATACTGTAAATATTTTCCCCATTACTATCTTGATTAATCTCTTTCTGCTTATCTAAAGGACACTGGCAGCTTGTTCATGTATATGAATTAATTTCTTATCAGCAAAGGAAAGTGCCAAATGAAAGTAATTAATGATGTATTTCACAATTTGCCCTGACTGGACTCTGCTTGATTCTGTTCAGTGAATGTAGGCATAAGTGCAGAGATTTTAGAAAACATTTGCAAAAACTGGCTGTATTGTGAAAAATGATGATCTGCAGCAAGGATAAAAACAGCAGAAACTTAAGCAGGACAAGCCTCACATTTTATCAACATGTAATAACTGTATCTGAAATGGTAGATGTGAAAACTGTCAGATATGCATATCCACAAAAGTCTTAAAACTGGTATTCATATATCCACTATTGCTATAATCCAGGATGTGGGGAATGAATATAGTTCATAACACCTGGGAATTTTTGTTCTTGAAGTTTGCTGGTACTGTGGAAATCCAGGCCAGAATCTGTGTGTAATTCCTCCCTGGCTTTTCAAAGGGTAATCTGCATTCTACAATCTGAAGTAAATCATGGTGTTTACAGGTAGTGCTTTGAAATATGAGTAAACTGTCATAACAAAAATCTCTCTGGAAATAAAGACCTGGAAATGATTTTTCTTACAATCCTTATCACTGACTCCTTCCAGCTAAAAAAAACCCACCCAAAAACCAAACACCAAACCCACTGAAAACTAAAAACTTTTCAGATATAAAAAAAAGTCTCCCTAATACTGATTTCTTACCATCTCTTGCCTGTTCATTGCATTTTAGCAATTTCTTGTTTAGCACTTCTCAGAGCTTTAAAGTAACTTGCTAAAGTCCTCTCAATTGAGGGAATGCCAGAATGTTTAAAGTCAGGATCTTCTAACCACCTCCACTCCATGTGCTTTGGGAGTGTTAGCTAAAGTCAGTTTTATGGCCTGGTGCAGGAAACCTTCTCATCTTGGGAAGTTCTGGATTTCAGTAATGACGTCAAGATGCTGAGGTCTTTAGGTAGACCTCTGGATAAGGCAAGAGCCAGAGTGTGAGAGCTTGACTGGAATAAAACAAAATTGCAGTAATTTTCAGTAGTAAAATGTTTCCTATGTCATGGATGTCTGTCTTTCCCCTCAATAGTACTTTTGCCTCTGGACTGGTAGGAAGAAGAGGAGTAGTAGAACAGGAAGGAAAAGTTGGGTGGGTCACTGGTAGAGGGGGAGTTGAGTGAGCAGCTGCATGGTGCTTACTTTCCAGCTGGGCTTAAAACCAGGACAGTCAAATTTTCATCTGGACTTAAAACCACGCCCTTTAGGGTGGGCAGACCCATACAGACTGAAGGATTTCTTTGGGCTTGCTGTAGCTGTTTGTAACTTCCCCTGTTGATCGTACTCTTGTCTCTTTTTAATCTGGTCTGACTGTAATAGTTACCTTTCTAAGGCTTTCCTGGGGAGCTACCATTCGTGGAAGAACAGGATGTGTATGGTGAAGGAAGAAGACTGACAAGGCTGGCTCCTTAACATGGCCAGGTATCCTGTTTCTAGGGCCTGAAACAGCTCTCCCTGGTTTTGCCTGCCTCTGATGTCCCAAATACATTGCCCTTTCTTCACCAGTAGCCACCCTGCCTCTCTAATTTTGGTGTGTTTTGTTGTGTGTCAGGTTTGTTGGGGTTTTTATTTGTTTGGTTTGTGGTTTTTGGTGGTTTTTTTTGAGTGGAAGAGGTTGAAGCATCTGCTGTTTCTGTATCTGAGGTACAGGATGTACCTGTGAATGTATGTCTGTAAGGGACACAATTTATTTTAATTTAGTGGTGCTTTCCTCCCTGCATTAAAGCAATGGTTAAAACTTTAGAGGACCAAGGACATCCTAGCATGAATGCTGTACAAATTAGTTGCAGGTTTTCTGCCTTGAGGATTCTTGTCTTGAAGCCTGCGTTGTTTGTGACCCTGCAATGATATAAACAAAGGAAGTGTGTGTTACAAAGAATGGAGAAAGTTTGGATAGTTAGCAGTAATTTCAGGATCCTGTGCACAGAATTTGTCACTGATGTGTGCAACTGAAAAGTCAATTTTCTGTAACAGCTTAAACCACAGAAGTTTTGTAATTAAAGCTGTGGTGGTCAGAAATTATTATGTGATTCTGATTTAGGTTTGAGCCAATTTCTTTCTTTGACCACTCTTCCTTAAAACTCCTTTTGACTGAAATGGTAAGTACAAAAATTTTGCACCCCTATGTGTAGCAGTATGCTTGTTTCAGAATGTGACTATGGATTGGGAGCCAGTAGAGGATTTCTGTGTGTGCTGGGTGTTTCTCTGTGGTTTTGATGGCATATGACTTATATTTTCAGCTTCAGATTGTCTCATGTGCTGCTTTATGTCTTGTACCTCGGGGTTGGCTGCAGGAGCAGTTGAAATGAATCTATAAATAGTTCCTTGAACTCTTCCATGGCATATAAATATTGCTCTCTACTACCCCAGACGTACTGGGAACATTTATTTGTCCTCTTTTATGGTGTAAGGAGGGCAGGGCTCATTCTCACCTGTTCAAATACTTCCAGTTACATGTGAAAAAAACCCCTATCTATAACAGATGAATCTGTGGTAGTGTAAGAAAAGCCTCTGGCGGGTATTAAACCAGCTGGTATTTGTACATGTTTCACATTACAGTTTGGAGCACTAACCCAGGGAAGCATGAGTTGGGTCATTGCATGCTTGGGGTTTATCTAGCAAATCACAGGGACAGAAACAGTGCGATGACCCACTTAGAACAACATGTTCAGGCTCCTCGGTGTTCCCCATCTGCAGGGCTGGTTTCACTTGTATGCTTAACTCAGGGGTGAGGGAAAGAGCCTCAGTGTGAATGACGGAAGGCTTGATTATTTTAATAGAGCAGTTTATTTCTTTGGTCCTTAAGTGCCACTTGTAGAAAGTCTTGAGATAAAATTACTCCTTTTTATATTAATGTAAGATGGCCTAAACAATCTTAAAGGACCAGACTCTTTAAGATATTTAAATAGCAAATGACTCTTCCAATCACTTGGAGCTAAAGCTTGGCCCCTAAAGTGGACACAGGTGAATACCGGGCCCTCTCTTGCAAAGGGAAACACTGGCTTGTGAGAGAGAAGGGAAACTCCTCCTTTTGGAGGGAAATATCAAGAGCCATGGCTTGTAACTCTCTGGTAATTCTTCACTGGTAGAAATAAATAATTACATTATTCTTGGGATGTTTTTAAAGTGGTTTACTGATTTATCTGATGGATGGAAAATGTAGGAGGATTACTTTGCCATTTGTTTATGTGGGTGATGAAATAATGGCTTCCAAGTTTGTTATTTGTGTTGGCAGCAAGAAACATGAATTGTTGAGATGTGAGTGTCTGTACTGAGGATAGCAACACATTTCGTGTTGTCAGTCAACACTTCCCCCCCCTCTGCCCTCGAGTCACTTGTGATGTAATGCCATTCTGATATAGTGGAACCCTCTGTGCTCCTGATTTGTAATTAGGTGTGACATCATAATACAAAGGTTGCTCAAAAAATTACTATGGGATAGTTGTTAAAGCTATTTTAGTAAGAATGCTTTCTATTTTTGTGTGGTATAAAACAATCTGTTACCACAAAACTTCGCTCCTTTGTGACCCTGAAAACACAAAACCTAAATAACAAAAGGCATATTTCTTAATACATAATACATGGGATTCTCATTGATGCAAATGAAACGGGATCTGGGAATCCTGGATGCAGCTGCACAGTGTAACTATTTACAGCACATTTGCACTAGAACTTGAACCTGTAGGATTGTTCAGGTTCTTCCTTGGTTTCATCACCACATATTAATAACAAACTTCTGCAATTTTTTAGGTTTCAGAGGTGACAAAAACCACATAAATGAGAACTTAGCAGTCACCAGCATCACTGTGGCTTAATTAGTTTCTGACAAAAGGAAGTGCAAGCAGGAATTTATTCATTATTTTGTTTCAGTGGATTTCTGTCATATTCTGCATAGATATGTGTAAAAATATTTTTAATTTTCAAAGGAATGTGACTTCACTATGTGGATGAGTACAATATTGGACAATCTTTAGCTAGGACTTGGGAACTTAACTATCTGGCCATTACAGGGAGGATAAAAGTAAAATGGTAATTTTTGCATCCAGTCAAATCAATGGCATGATTTTGATTGATCATTAATAGAGTTGCAGAGGAAAGTTTTATTAAATTCAGCATCGCTATTTTCTGTGTATGGATAAGGTACCAATTTCCATTGTGTTGGTCTCACAGTTCCCTGCTCTGTAAAAGGGATGGAATCAGGTATTGGTCTGATTGGTATTTGCTGGTTGTAGCCAGCATGGATAAAAGAAACTTTTTAAAGCTAACTTGTCTGTTAAGTACTAAAAGAGGGAACTATCTGGTCTGCTCTGTTGGGGGAACAGTTAAAGAAGATGATTCTGGTCTCTGTGTGCACCCATACTTTTCCATATAATAAAACTAACCCAAACTGGACATTCAGTTTTTCTAGTACTGCTTTCTTGTGCAATTTTAGTTTCACATTAACACAGAAATGATTACCAATACTGTGGGATCTGTTGACTTCAAAGGAGTTTGCTGTTAACTGGAGCAAAGGCAGGGTTTCACCCTCTAACTATTAATGCTATAAGGGACTATACTTAGCAATGACCTAAGGTCTTTCTAGAACTACTGACTTCATGTTTCCAGCTTCCCCTGGGCTCATGCACTGCTTTTTCAAATGCACAGGAAGCACCTCGTGTTCCTGTCCGGGCTCTGTATATCAGCATTTAAAAGGCAACTAGTAAATACCAGGCATCGCAGAATGACACCATGCTTTGCTTTGGCATGGGTGACAGAATGTGAGACCTGCTAGGGTGACCCTTTGCTTAGTTTGGGATATAGATCACTACCCTGAACTGCTTATGCATTGCTCTCCATGGCTTGTTGGTATGTTATGGGCTTTCTTGTTTTAGGAAGCCTTTGCCTCGACAGCAAATATACTCGCTGCAGGGTAGGGACTGAGATCAACTGGTTTTTAGGGATGCTGTAGTTATGTTACCTTATATTAACTATTTGTCTGTAATGTAGTGCAACTCTGCAACAGAACTGATTTTATTGCACTTAGGCTGCAAACCCAGCTGCCAACCCATAGCATTAAAAGCAAATCCTAATAGAAATCAAGAAGCATGCTACGTACTCTGATAATAGAAAAGAAATTTGGTTTGATACATAATTTTCCAGAAAAATCAGGTGATATCTGAGGCTTTTAATTGATCTGTTCTCATCTTTTTATAGGTATTAAACTGGCTGGCCTCTAATTTCCTGTATCTCTCTTGCTCTGACTTGAAGAACAAAACACCACCTACTCGTATGGGGTGTCCCTCATGGTTTTATAGGGGCCTATCCAAGGAAACTCAAAAAATCCTTTAGTTTGTTCCTTAAATAGTATGGTTGGGATTTCAGCAGACTTAGCAGGATTGAGTATGTTACCTGGATATACTTAAATATTTCTCCACTTTCTGAGTAAAACACTAAGACTGAAATCTCCTGAAGTGTCAGTGGTTTGCTAGTCTCATAACAATGACAAATATTTTCCCCTTTTTCATTCACTTTTGCAATTAGCAGATTCTGTTTCACCCATTAACCACTCAGACCCGTAACTACCTAGCATTATTTATATTAGTGAGACTATACTAACCAGCTGATGTTATTAGGCTAGTTTTCATGGAAGACTATTTAAGCACAGTAGTACCTCTTTCTGACAGTTCTCACTGGTGTCTGGCATAAAGCAGTACTTCAGTGATGTCCTGAATCCCACACTGGATCACCCAGCTAACAGAAAAGCAAAACACACAATGTTTTGACTGCATATGCCAGCATTTGGTTATCGGGCTGTGAGAAGAGATGCATGTGGTGGGTTTAAGCTAAATTAGCAGAGGAAGGGAACGGTCACTTGAGTCATACTGACTAAAATCAGGCCTTGTCCAGACTGAAAGCACTTCCAGCATTGACAGTGCTTATACTGACAAAGGAGTCTCTGCTGAAGTTTAACAGCAGTCCCTGGTCTTAATTTCCCTGTAGGCAGATGTCACTTTCAGCTACGTTTGTTTATTTAGAGATGTTGGAGGGTTTGCATTTTCCAGCCCAGCAATTGTGAAGACACAGCATAAATCAGACTTGAGGAAATGGATTATTCCTATCCAAATGAAGGTTGCTGTTGCACTGGATTCTTTAGTAGTACAAAAACACCATGCACAGCATTTGGGAAGAAGAAGCCTGGCAGGAATGGCGAGCATGGCATGGTGAAGAAGGACCAAAGAGCTACTCTGAGGTGCCAGCAGTGTCTTTGCTACTAGGCAGCAAAAAAAAAATTCAACAAAAACCAAACAGTAACCCCAACCTAAAACCTAGAATCTGCTTTGCTTCTTGTTGCAGGTTTGTTTTTTTTGGACAATTGTTCCTTGTCAGGCAGAGATGTCACAAGTGTGTCAACCAGTGTTTTCCTAAAGCCTGTAGTTTACCATGGGAGTTCTCATTTTGCTTTTGTTGAAGGATTAGGATGTAGGAACTTTTGGCATGCATAAAGGATTTATATGTTGTGTGTTTTACCTTTGTGTTTCTGTTTCTTGCCAGTGGTTCTGGCAAGAAAAAAATCCTCTCAAACTGGCACACTCTATGCAGAAAGTCCATAATGTTACAGCTTTTGCATTCAGGTGTTTCAGGGATGACACAAAAGTGCACCAAGTGAGAGCTGTGGGCAATGCTAGCAGCCCATGTATGTAACTGGTGTAGGCTGGATGGGGGTGTGGGGGTGTGTGTAAGTGCAAGGTGTAACTATTTGCATATATGCTTGAAGAGTTAAGCACTTTGCAATACTTAAGTGGTAAGTTACTTGTATTTGGAGAAATGATGAGGGAAACAGTTTTGTACTCCAAGCAAAATTTATTAGAAGTCTATTAAAGAAAAAAAACCACAGAGACCTTTTGCTTGTAGGAATTCAAAGTCAGTTACCTGAAAGACAGGTATGAAAAACCTGCATTTTTCTAAAATCAGATACAGAGTAGAAACAGTACTTTTTTAAATATCACAGGCAACAGATATTTAAGTCCTCAATCATAAATGGCATCAAAGATAGTATTAATCTCACAGCAAAGCTGCATGCAGATCTAGTTTAAAATTGAAAGCCTTTGAATATAAAGCTTTTGCCATGAAATCTGCAATAATAAAGGTATGCTGCACAAAGATGTTTCTTTACCTTTGCCTTAATGACCTTTCTCAGTAATAAAGACATATGTACATTTAGATTTGGCTGGTAAACCATATTTTAATTAATAAAATTTTGCATAAAATGCTATCTTACAGAATTGCACTATCCAGATGTGCTTATGGTAAACAAAGCAAGAAAAGAAAAACGCATTGAAATGTTTTGTATGTGAAGAGGGCAAATAAGAAACTTAATTTTTTAAAAATCAACAACCAAATGGCTCTGTACAAAAAAAGCAGAATTATGTACAAAATGCTACAGAAACTACATACATTTTGATAATTTTGATCCTTTACCCATGAAAAACGCAGCAGAAGCTTTTGCCATCTATAAGGTGCCAAAGAAACCAAATCCAAATTTTTATTTTTATAAAGCCATAGTCATTATCATCCTGTGCCTTAATTTCATTTGCTATTTATGCTTACCTTTGCTTATGGAAAATGTATGTTTTCAAACACTTGTTCATTCAGACAAAAAACCAAAACCCAACACCTCTAAAATATATTGGTTTTAATACTTGTGACTTTTTTTCTGTCTAAATTCCTAAAAAGAATGTGTAACTTGGGTTTCATTAACATACATACACATATATAGTGAAATAAATCAGTACATGATGCTTGTGAATATTTTTCAAGTGGCTATGTTAGGAAAGAAAAAAAATCAAAATCCAACAACCCTTTGCACTAACACTGTTTACTTTCCTGCTTCTTTAATTTTCTGATAAGTAAAAACACTAACCTCTTATACTTCATGTTGCTTACTATTACAACATTTTGATTACAACCATTAAATATCAGACATCTGCCTATCAGGCAGGTTATTATTGTCTATGCTTACAGCATTGTCTTGCTCTCCTTAAATCCTCTTTCCCAAGTCTTTGCGCCTTTTGCACTTTTTACCTTTTAAGAGAAAACACTACAGGTTCACTACAGTTTTTCATTAGGGGAAAAAAAAAAAGATTTATCCAATACCATTGCACCTGTTCAGAACACTTGCTGTTCTTCCATTTTTCACCTTGCTTGCTTGAGATTTTACAATCACTGTGCATTTGTTACAGCATACAAGTGCAGGCAAAAAAATCTATATTAAAGTTTGTCATACACTGTAAACCAGTACAATAGGCAAACCCGTGACACAGCAATGTGGAAGCAACAAATGCTGCCAAGCTAATAAGAATGTGTAAAATCAAATTTTTTAAAAATAGTAAACAGCAACTTTCCTCTGAATTACATGCATGCTGAAAAAATCCCAGCAGACTTCATGGTTGTACCACAAATGTTCAAACCAAGAACAATTTTTTCCCCTTTCCCCCCACCCCGCCATGGCAACTCATCTGTGTACCTGTGATCAGGCTTTTCCTATTGTGTTTCACATGAAAAGACTTTATAGCAGGGAGTATTTAAATGTTGAAACGATTCCTCTTGTCTCAGAAAAGCTTAGTTATTCACACTGTGGTCGTTGCTGTAACACTGCTGGAACGGTTTGGAGGGTGGGATGGGATGAGGATGAACTAGATGGCCTCTATTTGAGACTGCAAGCGAGAAAACAGAAGGCCAGCGTAGCATGTTTCCTAGCAGCTTTATGCAGATGTGTTGCAGAGATGCAGCATAAATAAGTAGAAAAAATAATTTCACAGCCTCTTGACATAGTTTCCAGGGAAAGTACCAAAGAATTTGGTTCTCCTTGAAGTTCCTGAAATTAGAAGCAATAGATGAAAGATGGGAATAACAACAGAAAATCACTATGTAAGCATGGCCTTAAAATTTTATGTTTAATATTGCACAAACAGAAGGATCTACAGTTCCTTATGCTACATAAGTTTATTTGTGAGGTTTAACAAAGTGTAACTGCAGGAAGGCAAATGCAAATCAAGAGCCATATTTGATTAAATTGTTAGGCCTGATGAAAAAGTCGTGCTAAAATTCTTGGTACATAGAAATAATTTAACTTCAACAATATGAAGTCTAAATTATGTGAATTTTTTAAATATTAAGGACTTGTCAGATGATTAGTTAGCTGCTGTGTGAAAGAGGGTTTATGAAATGATTAGGCCACTGTATGTAGGCCTGGTTAAGAAATTGCTGTTTGTTCAGTAATATTTGGGTTTCACAAGTGGTCAGTGCTGTAGATGTATTCATGTGAGAAGGTTTTAAGTTACCTGGCCTTTATAAAGAGAGAATAATACATAGTCCCTTCTGTGTCATCAACGACAGCAATGCTGTACAACATGAGGCATGTGTCAATTTACGTCTATCATTTTTAAAAGACAAAAGTGCAAAATCACCTGTTTATTTCAGTGGGTTTTGGTTGGGATTTCTCCTGATAAAGCCAGGTTAAAGTTTGTTACACTAAGTGCCAAAAATCAAGTTGTTTAAAAGACACTACACAAAGAGGGCAGCAGAAGTCAGGGAGAAAAAAAAGAAGAAAGCAACCAAATTAAAACATACCCACAAACCATCCATCATCACATTTTTCCATCACATCAATGACATCTCCCTCTCTGAGCTCCAATTCATCTTCATTCCTAGGAGTATAGTTATATAGAGCCTGAAACCTTAAATAGGACAAATGATGCATTTTAAAAAGAAGTAAGAGTTCCTTGCACTTTTGCTCAAGTAAATGAGCTGGTTTAAACATTAAGAAGAAACACTTCTTGCAAATAGAGGGGAAAAATACATTTCTTTGCCTGGTGGATTTGAGGGTTAGGAACTTATAGCAAGTAAAACCTTCATTAGAAAGGCAACTCATGGGCCACTAAAGACTAGGTTTAAAGGGAAGTCTGATGGCTCCTCAACAAGTTGTTTCAAAAACAGATTTTTTTTTCTTTATTTTTTCTTTTTACATTTTAGTGTTCTTTTATATTTCAGTCACCAAACAGAGGACCTCTAAAGGAGAGTCTAGATGTGCTAGCCTGGTAACCTTCCATAATCAGCACCTAACACTGTGGATCTGCCTTGAAGCTCTGAGAAGCACAAGTGAGGGTACCCAGGACAGCAGTTCTCAGGCACTGTCACTGTGGCTGGGGGAGCTCCCTGGGCTCTTCAGTGGCTACACACATCAGCCATCTGTCTCTGAGAGTGAGGGAGTGGCCCAAATCAAATCAGAGGACATATGGACGGAAACTCAAACAATAGTCAAACCCTGAGCTGTGCTTCTGTACCTAGCCAGGGCTGCAGATTGCAGGATGTAAGGTGGATAAATGGCAAGAGATAAATAGGAAATTACTAAATGCACTGTATTTTATTCCTTGCCAGCTTTTAAGTGAAGTTTTTTGAACTGAAAGAATAAACTCTCACTATGGGGAACTGAAGGTTCTTGGGCTGACAGCCCACAGGCAAATTGTTGCACAAGCCTCTGAGTCCTGCAGAGTCAGAATTGGCCTTTTTTTCTAAGCAACTGTGCCACAGACATGACTGACTGTCTAAAAAGAAGCAAGGTACAACTGTAGAAATTGGGGAAAGGATATAGTTTTAATTTCAGATTACTGAAGCAAAACATAATTGTATCAATTCTTTTCTCTTAAAACAGTTCACTGAGTTTTAAACCTAAATACCATTACTACATTTTCCCCAGTACAAACAAGATAGCTTGCTCATTTATGTATTTATCATTCTGGCTAAGTTTTCATGGTTTACTTTAGTAAAAAATTCCTGCTCCTGAAAGTCCAACTTGAAAACCCTGTATACAGACTGATGTTAGATTTAGTTTGATGATGGTTATCTTGAATAAACTACACTTATTTTTCACATTGTTGGTTTGGAGATTAGAAAAGAAGAAAATGTTCCAAGAAAAAAAAAAAAATCTCTTAATTTCTGGTCACTGGTAGTCATCTTCTCAAGCCCCAAAAGTCTCTTTGTATATTTTAATTACACTAACAAAATGGAAAGAGACTGGCTGTTCAAGCAATTACCTTTGGTAATTTGTGTAGCAGGAGTAAGAACAATCTGTGCAAAAAAACTAAGTGGCAATAATATTTTATGTTATGCTTATCATCATTCCAGGAAAGCAGAGCTGTGTGGTATTCCAAAAAATAATTAAATGCAGCTTCCAAGGGGACAGATTTGCAGATGTAATGTATCATGAATACAATTCAAGCCAATTACTTACTCAAGTACAATAACAAGAACTTCCCAATGAGCTCTCTTTGAACTTTAGAATTGAATTTTGGTAATTTCTAGATAATCCATTTTAAAAAACCCTTTGTAGTAATTTCATTCTCTCTGTGCTAATCTAAGACTTTCATAAGTATGAAAACTCTTTTACATTTACATTTACAATACTTACAGAAAACATATTCAAGACAAAGAATGGTTATTTGGCAATTTAAATATATTTCTATTTTTAATTCTAGGAATCAATAACTTTAGTCATGAGCTACTTATACTATATTGAAAAAAATGAGTTAGAAAATTACTGCTTTTAAAACTGAGATGCTCCAGTACACTCAACAATACCAACAGGGAGTTGTGGTTTTAGTGAGGTTAAATATCCAAACCTAATTATATATCTGTGGTATAGCTATTTGGTAACTTTTTGCCCCTCTTTTTCATTTTTGAATGACTAAGGAAAATTGACAAATATTTTTATACAATAAATCTTAGGTGCATTTAATGAAAAATGATCTAATAGGGCATATACTGAAGTGCTCTGATGCACCTCAGTAAAAAGAATGGCTACTGGCTTAAGTGATCACTGAAGTAGGACCCGAGTGCAAGAGTGGGGGCAAGGAGGGAATCTCAAGACAATCTTGCACTGAACTTGCATTTTAACAGTCCGTACTGAAATACCTCAAACATTTAAAATGTTTCTTAAAGTAAGACCTGAGTTCTAGGTTCTGCTCCAGTTTTCAGAAAAGCTTTTCTTGTATCTCATATTTAAATTGGACTTGTAAATCACACCAAAAAGTGCGAGCCTGTGTTCCTGTGATCAGCATTATAAGTTACTTTTTTGTCTCTGTTCATATCCAGAACTGTTTCTGAATGATCGTATCAAGTCAGTAAAGCAGATCAGTTGAATTAATGTTGAATCTGTAATTGTCATTTTGCTGAGATGTAAAAATGGAGAGAATAAAAATAGTCAAAATCTCTTCTGTAAGTACAGACAATGCAGAACTGTTAAGCTGCCATGTCTGGCTGCACTGAATGTAAAATTAAACAAATAAGGCTTTGTCCTCTGGACTTTCTTGGATATCTTCCTACATCATGCAGTTATCTATAAATCTGTGAAACTTCTTCATAATTGTACTTGGCAAGTAAAAAATTGCCTGATGACGTGCTGGCTGTTGCTTAAATGTTAGGTTTTGGTTTAGTAGACAAGAATTATACTTACGGTTCCCCCCCACTGTGTATACTTTCATGAGAAAGCACAGGGCGCTGTGGCTGAAATGAAATGATTTGAAATGTAATAAACATTTGCAGTGTAAGGTCCAAATAGTTGGATAGGGGTATAACACGTAGCTGCTCAAGAGTTCATATTCTACCTTGTGTAAAACCATGGCCCACTCTGCCCCCCTTCCAACTCAGAATAAATTCTTAAGAGACATGACAAACAACTGAATCTTGGCACGTTTAAATATCTGATTTTTAGAGGTTATAATAAAACTAAACAAAACTGTGAACTTCATCAACAGTCCATTCTATTTATAGTATAGTACAAAGCTGGAATAGAACCCTGCTGCTTCCTCACTGTGAAACAGAAATAAAATTAGAAAAATCAGATGCAACTGATGAACATTATACATTCTTTGGGTGAAATATATTTTTAAATAAGCACAAATGAAATCTCCTATACATAATAGCAGAATCTAGAATGTCCACAGACGAACAACATACCAATTTATATTAGACACACAGAGTAATAACTTGGCAGGCATAACATGCTATGCTTTAGCTAATTCTGTTTCATCTCAAGCCATGCGGGCTGTTGGGAGGCAAAGAACAGAAAAAAATTTTGAAAGAATACATTTAATTGTGTGAATATAACAATTACCACTTCAACAGAAAAAAAGTAGTCTGTATTTCCAGTGCAAAGCTTTTTGAAAGGAGCTATGTTCCTTCTTAATGGAGCATTACTGAGCAATAATACTCAATACATTTGGATGCAATGGAAGTGAAAAATGCTAACCTTCTACAGAAACCATATCCTGCTCAGAAAGTCATTGACTTATACTGATTAGAATCTGGCAGGGGCCAGAAAGTGCAGGAGCAGCTGCTGGGGAAAGCTCTTGATATGAGCAGGGATCGTATTCTCTGCTGACTGAGGATGCCCTCTGGTCATGCTGTAGAGCCAAGTCTGGGAACCACTTCTGTTTTGGGAGTGTGGATATCAAGCACTGCTCATAGCACTTTCTTTCATGAATTGAGTAAACTGCAGCCTGATCTTTAAGTCATGGAATTTGTCTTATTGCCCTGTGGTTCTCTCTTGGTTTAACTATTTCAGTCACTCTTTCATCGCTCTTGAAGTCTTCCAAGAAAGAAGACAATATTAAACAATCCACAGGCTGATGGCAAAGTTGAACGGAAAAACACAGGATGTAGTTTGTTAGTTTTTCCCCCTCTTTTCGCTCTCAGCATCTCTACATGAAATTAGTTAAATTTATTTTCAGCACTTTCTATGAATAATACAGAAAATATTGTGAACAGTCTTTACTTTACAGTCTATAGTGTACAACTTCTAAAAGATGCCCAAATATGCAGGCAGGTGATTACAGATTATTTTTTTAATTCATTTTATTGAATGCTAGGCAGGAAAGAGACTTTCAAAGTAAAAAAAAATAATAATTGTTTATACTCTTTACTGTCTTCTCTCCCTCACTTAAGTCTCCTCTGCCAGTGTACATGAAAGATGGAAAATTTTTACTGAAGAATAAACAGTAAAAATTGCAAATTATACAATTCTCAGTAAACCTCCTTCAATGGCTGGCTTGTCAAACAAGAGGAGAATAGTCAGAATGCTTTGTATTTAGACTGGAATCTGACCTGATCTGCTGCTAATCTTTCATCAGGTCTTTGGTTGAGCTGAATGCCAAAGATAGTCAGAGATGCAAAAGAACTCAGCTGAGGTTAAGGACTTCTCCTATAAACAATGGAAGTAAAAGACCTAAACAATGCTACAAATGATTTAATGCTTTGAAGATAATACCAAGCCAGGAAGAAACTGGGCCGAAAGTATTATATTCTTTTTCTGCATATGCTGCATAAAAGGTTCTATTGCTAATAAACTACTGTACAAATAGATGAGAATTAAGGTGACTCACGATTTTCAACTCTGTTATTGCTGCAGAGAAGATAGTCTTGTGTCTGTACAGACGGACCCTGGCGCTTGCTCTCTATTTGGATGCATTCCACAATAATACCCCAGCTGACATCCAGAGGCTTTCTCCCTATTTTCTTTCCCTAAGCTCTCATTCCCACATATAGTTGCATTGTCTAGCCAGGGGACTGTTACAGAGATTCCTAGTTTTCAACTGCACCTCAGTTTACTAGACTATTCTGTTTCCTGGGGAATATTGCAGGACCTAATCCCAAAAACATTAAGGAGTGTGCAGTCAAGTCAATGGTCCCAGTTGTATGCCAGGTTTTCGTGCATGGTTGATAGTGCCCTTGCATATAAAAGTTCCGTAGAGTCCTGAGCATGCGAATTAGGTGCATGGTATGTCCTCTTGTACTTTTGGAATTAAAGTCATAAATACACTACACAGTAACCAATACACTCTTAATATGCCAGTTACCTGTCATTCATTTGGAGTAATGTGCAAAATTAAAGTAGGGCTTAATCACCTTTTTAGAGCTCTCACTCCTAGTTGGACTTTCTGTGAGATGGCATTTGCCTGCTACTACAAGAATTCTGGCCTTCCTAGGATTGAATTGTCTTTCTTCATTAATGAAGAAAGCACTGTCCCCTCGATACCTGGAAGGAAACAGAGGCCTGCCAAAAAGCTAAGACTTTAGAAGTTACACAAACCTGCATATCTTAAACTAAGATTCAAATTTTCAAAAAAAGAAGAAACCAGAAAGATGATCACCCAAAATCAGCAGCAACAGCATGGAAAAAAATTAATCCCATTACCAGTTTTAAGACCTAAATGTTAAGAAACCAGTGCAAAGGACAATTAAACTTAAGTTCTTAAACTGAAAGTAAAACATAAGCCATAAATTCTCATTCTCATATAGTTTAGGTTGAGGGTGAGGGTTTTGTGTTTCTTTGATTTTTGTATTTTTTTTCCTTTCCCCTTTTTCATAATGTAGATTACCTTTTTCAGCAAAATCCATGAAAACACTAAACAACCTGACCTTCTGGCTAGGTGAAAATACTAGAGTTGTTACAGATAAGAAGTGAAAGGTGAAAGAGTATTAAAATCTGGAATGCTTGGATAAACAGGACAGTATTGAGTGAAAAAAATACAGCAGGAGCAAAACATTTGGAAAAGAAGGACACAGATTCAAAACCAAAAATTCAGTCTGTATACATGCAACAGCCTGTATACATGTAATGGAGAATAAATCTTTCACTCTTAGAAGCTGTAATTTTAATAAAATAAAAATGCTTTGAAAGAGAGGAGTAATTTTAATAAAACTAGACTAACTATAAGAACCAGACTAAATATAAATACCTTGTAGCACTGGAAATACCATGCAGTACTGCAGAGATAGAGTACACCAATGGATTTATATAAAAAGTTCAGGCACACGCAGACCTGTTGCCTTTACTCAGTCATAGCACAGAAGCACCACAGGAAGAAAACACAGCATACTGACAGTATTGAGACACTCGGGTAAAAGCAAAATACTGGAAGACTAGACACTGAGCTCCTTGTCCATGGAGAAGCTGTTATTGCACACTGGGCATCCAGTACCATACCCTGTGTGAATAGCTGTGACCTCTGACAGGTGAGCTGCAGGATCTCCTAGTCATCACTGGGCTACGAGGAGGTTTACTCATAACAAATAGCTCCCTCTTTAAATTAGCCTAGAAGAACCACAAAAACTTTGTCAAGTGAGAGTTTAAGAATGAAGCATCATGGGAATTTTGGTGCTTCATTCATCCATGCAGATCAGACATGCTTTTCCTGATAACAAAAAGCAGCTGTTACACGGAAAGGAAGGGTACCATTAGTATACACTATTTTCATTGCTACCACTGTATCTTTTTTTCTCAAGGGTTTCCTCCTCTGGCACACACCCTTACATGTTAAAATTAGAGGATGAATCATGTATTGTATGTGCAGTTGTAATAGTTATTGCATGTGTACCCCCTGAAGTAGCTCAGATAATAACACAGAAGAGCTCAACAGCAAAGAGCAGAAATGCTACGTTAGAAATACCAATGGAAAATGTATTTCCTTGTTGTTAAACAGAACACACCCACTGGATTTGCATTTAGAAAGCAAGTAAATACTTGGTGGAAAGTAATTAATGAAAATACCCTCATTTTGTTAGCTACAGATCAGCTTTATGTTTGTCAGAATTCAGTTCTTAAGGGGTGTGTGTGCAGCAAATGTGAAATCTCATGGACAGGGTGAGTTGGGGGGAATGCGAGGAGAGCTGAGTGCTATATTGGAAACCTTTTCTTAGGTATTTGTGACTGTCAGTAGAATGTGACTAAACAAAAAAAACACCCCCCTCTTAGGAGGGGGGTGAATAAGAACAACAAAAAGAGATACCAAGAGAGGCCAAGAAGGCAGAAAAATGTCAGTATTTCTCCTCAGGATTTGTCTTCAGACTTCTTTTGGAGGACACATCCCTCCACCAACAAAGTGCAAAGTGACACTTCCCACCCATAGCTCCTTGTATTCCATTTAGCTTTAAGTCACATATCTTATATATATATATATATATATATATATGTATGTATGTACGTATGTATGTATATGTATATGTGTATATATACATATGTATATATTTTTAAATTAACAAAAGTTACTGAAGTATTAGTTAGTATACCATTTCAAGAACACATATTCCTTCTACTTATTTTCAGCATGGATTAATATACCTTGCTCAAATAAGGACAAAGAATATAAAGGTCACCCAAAAAGAATTTCAGTGTAGATGAGGAATGTTCTTAATTTTACTGGTTAGGCTAAGCAAAAGCACCAAAAGCACTCTGCTGACTGTTAAATTATTAAAAGTTGCAGAAATAAGCGCAGTACTCTATTTTAACCCCTCTTTGAGGTGGAACAAACCTAAGCTCATGACAGACTCATGTCCTGGAAAGAAACCTTAAGTGTCTTGTCTGCTTGAGAAAAAAAACCAAACCTGTTAATCTTAAGACTTCTTTAAGTCCATTATGTCTGTGTTTTCTACAACTGCACATTGTAAAATGGGGTCGATCTTGAGGAAAAAAAAGGAGGGTATTTATGACATAAATGTAATGATGCAATGATCACTTTTGTAGGATAGTCTCTCTTTACATGACTTTTTCTCCTTTTCACAAGCAGATGAATCTTCTGGAAGTCAGTACTGCAAATTAACTTTGTCTTTTTAGAGCAAGTTTTCATTTTTCTGACACAGAGCTTCAATGCTGACACAAACTGTAGTCCTGAAGAGGGAATAATCTGTGTCCAGTCCTTGACTAACAGAACTGGTATTTGGAACATGACTCTCTGCAGTGGTGCTTTTCTGTGAAATTTATAACTTTTCTCCTAGGCTTTGGTTTGAAATTGAAAACAGAAAAAAATGTGATCTAGTTTCTGCAGACTTGAATACAGTTCTGTTTCATTCAATTAACTAAGTTACATTGCTGTCCAGGTAGAGACCCAAAAATGAGTTGAAGGCTTTCTGCTTTCCTGTCATTGGTATCTTCTTAAACTCTTTTATGGTATCATAATGGTTACAGTTTTACCTTGTGTATTTCATTTGAAAAAGGCCTATCTATCCTCCATTTCTTATGTTATTTTAAATTAGTAGAGAAAACAGTACATCTGAGAAGATCAAACTCAGCGTTAGCCTTGCAGTTATTTAATAGACACAAAGATTTACAACAATCCATATCCAAGAGGTGCAGTTACCTTTAACTGTAGTGAGTCTTTCTCCTGCTGATGTAAGGGTTTAGAGAGGAGAGGAGGTGAGAGGGATACTGTAGGAACGGAGTGGGAAGTAGGTGCCTTGGCAGAGGGAAATGGAAGAGTAGAAGAAAGATGGAAAAGAGGATCAGTCTCCTGATGTTTGAGCAGAAAGCAGACCTGGCTTAAAGGTTTAAGAACTATAAGAAGTAGCTGTGCTATAAAACTGTGTTACAAAATAAGCTGAAGGATGTCAAATGGTCAGTAAGGAGACATGTAACTAACACAAACAATCACAAATCTCATGCTAATCTTATTATTAGTCATCTACTTTTCTGGAAGAAATTTTTTGCCTCAGAAAGCATAAAAAAGCTGCCACCCGTGGCCATGGATTTCACCTTTATTCTTAAGTTTTTCTCCTGTGTTTTTCAGGTCATTTAAGGATAGAGGTAGCCTGCAAAATGTAATTAAATAGTTTAACATTTGGCCTAAAACATATTGTCCTAAGCACCTGACATGCATGCTGACAGCCAAAGCAACTACCTGAATAGTCTTTTGAAGTAAGTGCTGGACAGAAAAAAGATCTATGCCTGGAAACTGCACAAACTGTATAGTTATACTGTGGCATTTAATGGCCAGCACACATTTGGGATAGTTTAGTGATGTGCTGTCCCAAAGAGGAACTGGGGAGGGCTTCAGGAGGAAGCATTTGTCTAACTGCCAAACATAATCTGATCTGTTACTGTTAGTCAGATCCTCATAAAAGAGCCTCTTATAAATACATCAGCTGGTGAACTGACATATGCAAAGCACAAACCACAGAGGCTCTTCAGAAGGCACATGTCCCTCTCTCTGGAGGCTGTTGACAGCATTTGCTTGGTGGGGCCTCTCTCTCAAAAGGGGGAACACAAAATGGGCTAGTGAGGGAAATGGTTCAATGACTTTTCATGTCAGAAGCGCCTTGGCAAACAACATGGACAGGAGGGAAAGGACCAGCACAATTGACACATCATACACTGGTGCATATGCCTGCTTCTGAGAAGGGACTGTCCACTAATGATGACAATTCTTAATCATAGACTCATACAATGATTTGGGTGGGAAGGGACCTTAAAGATCATCTAGTTCCAACCTCTCTGCCAAGGCCAGGGACACCTTTCTTCTTAAACCAACTTGCTCAGAGCTCAATTTTATCAAATGTAATTATGTAAAAGTGTGCCTGTGCACAATACAAATGTAAATACAAGGCAGAGAATAATTATACTAAGTTAACTGAACACAGAAGTCAGGGCTGTCAGAAATTAAATTACCTTATCAATATTTGGTGAAGTATATCCTTCATAACAATCCACAGAATCTTCTCCACTCGCTACTGGGAATTCTAAATTGTCATGTACCAGATCTTCCTCTATATACAGTCTAGTCAGTTCTTCTGTTGTGTCTTCTGCTTCTCCGGAGAAATCTGATTCTTGAGGTTCTGACTGATCCTCTCTATTAAGTGACAGTTCTGCAGTACAGATTTCCTCTTTGTTTTCAGCACTTGCAGCTAGCAAGACACTGGACAAGGAACCTTCTTCATATGGTGAAGGGATGTTATAGATAGTGCCATGTTCACCTTCTCTTGTAGTATCTGACAAATCTCTAGGTACTTCAGTAACTAAAGGGTCAATTATGCCTTCTAAGTCCTTATCTTTTCCTGACTTGGTATTGTTGGTGACATGCTTATAAGCCATGTCATGAGATAAGCTGGCTGAACGTGAGACAGAGGGAGAGTCAAGAAAGGACAGAGGAAGAGCTGTAGGAGAGCTGAGAAGCACCTCTGTATTTGGCATAAAGTGACCATCCTTAATGTGGTGAATGCTATTACTTGGGGAGATTGCAACAGTTTGGGAGGTTGCTAATGCCGAAGAATTGAGTTCCTCTAAGTCACAAAGAAAACTGTCTGGAACTGATGGAGAAGTCAAGTTGCCCATGCCTGAAGGTGAAAACCCAACAGTCCTTGAGAACAAGTCACTAGAGTGAGCCTGGAGAATCTTTTGATCAGTGTGTGACCAAGACGAGGGAAGTTGTCTGGAAAGTGGGGTCAGTGCTTGGGAAGGCAACTTCAAAAAGAAAAACATGGGAATTGAAATAGATAAGCATGACAGAGAATTAGGTTATGCGTAAACTGGAAAAGAAAAATGTCTGCGCCATCATCTGGATTACAGGGTACAATTTCAGTGACCGCGGGTGTCTGAAATCACTACTACATGAATCAGAGCAGGAAAGACATTTGAAACATGAAACTATCAGGTTCTGGCTTAGGGCATAAATGTCAAACATTAAGACAGATCTGAATCATTACATTCATGAAGGCAACTGCATTTGATCTGCTAAAGTTATGCTACTTATGGTGCTCTGTTAGTGAGCCTGTCACAGGTTATTAAATCATACAGTTAATATTAATGAAATTTTCCCAAACCACTATTCTTATTTTGAGAATAGCAATTTCAGAAGTACACTTCCGGTGTCATTAAACACTTCTTTTCAAGTATAACAACTGAGGTAATTTCTAATTATTGAAGTATTAATACTTCTACTTCTTCTTAGTACTTCTGAGTAAATGTTTAAGAAACATCTTTAATACATTGCATACTTTTATTAAGGCATGAGCAGCTGCAGAATGGATTTCTTTTTCAAAATTAACCCTATTCATTTTCAAAATGATGTCAACATTTGTGAAAGGTACATTCAGTTCAAACTGGACATAGGCAGTCAACAAGGCTTTTAAATAGTGATAGCACAGTACACAACAGTATGCTTTGAGTACCGTTACACATTATTGATTGAAGTATCCTTCTGGTAAAAGAAACGTCCTTTTCTAAGAATGAGAGACTGGTGAGTCATACGTACACAGCATCAGTAGATATCCATTGCTTCAGTAAATACTGAAAATGCATTTTTGTTACTATTAATCCTCAAAATTAAAATTGAGTAAAAAATATTCTGAGCTCATCATTACAACTACAATTAGATGTACACCTCTAAGTTATCTGGACTAATATAGACTTTAATTATTAATGTAGTACAAAAAATAATTTCAAAAGTCTACATTAATATTGCAGAATAGGGAGATTAGTTTACTTACCTTCTGCTTGTGTTTTCTTGAGGCAAACAGCTTTATTATTATAGTTAGACAAACCTTTGCTACAGAGTCTTCTGCACCAAAGTAAACAATATAGGCTCACACAATGCAGTCTGCTAAAGCAGAGCCAGGCTGTTACAGAAATACTCAGTCTCTTTCCCTCATCATTCCTCTTAAGCAAGGGCCCCTAACCTGTGATTTTAAGATCAATAATACTGCTGACGACACTTCACCATTTTTACTTTCCCATGGCTACAAGCTGCACTAGATCTAAAGATAGAGATGGATTAGGCCAAGTTATGGAGAGGAAAACTTGCTCATAACATGTATTGCTTATTTATTTTATTGCCATTAGGCCAGAGAAATAAAGTGCAATTGTTCCAGCAACAAGAAGCAGTATGTGTAAAAAAATCCAAAGGAATAGGGTAAGTGGTATCAAAAAGTGTGATAAACTCTAGAACACCTTCAGGACTGATAAAATTCTTCTAGGTAGCCAGGAACAACATGTCTTCTTCATGGTATTGCCATTTCTGAACAAGCTGAATCCAGAAAAACATGTCCGTTTAAGAGTCTCAGTGGAAGGTGGTTTTGGTTTTTTTAAACCTGATTATTGCAGAAGTATCTTATGTTAAAGAGAAGGCTTCTACTAGTTTCCTTCCCTCATGAACTAATTTAGTAATAACTAACTTAATAATAGTGGCAGGATAGTTTTGTAATAAGGATGTAAAGAGTTTGAAGCATCACCTGTACTCAACAAGGGCTATGGGGCTTTAGAAGGATACCTTAGAGAGAAGGTATTTCTAATACCTTAGAAAACAGGGAGGCATCTCTGGAATACGGAGCACTTAAGCTGCCTCATAGCCTTCACTTGCCTTCAGGACCCTCTGGATTCTTGTAACAACAAGGGGCCTTAGCTTATGAATACCTCAGATGGCAGCTACAGAATTTGATATTACTTGAACAGTTTTGTGGGAATAGAAGAGATAGGATCTAGTTCTCTCTTGTGACACATTCTGGAAAACCAGACAAGACATGTTCTAGCAGCTGTCACAAACCAACTAATTCTTAGTAATATGAAATATTTTCAGAGGATACTGTTGCCTATAAATGACATCTTTTGGTAGCTTTTTACAACCCCAAAGTACTAAGTAAATGTGGAACTTATTTCAAAGTCAAAGCATGTGGATGACTACCAAGTATGGAAGTAGATAGAAGTCGAAAAGGGGTCAAAACCAAATGAAACATGGATTAATAGCAGGATGAAGTTCATAATTACACACAAAACTCATTGCCCCTGCTAAAGAGATAAACAACAAAGGACAGGAGGAAGATCTAGAAAGTTTCCATCTTGAGTGTTCAAAATACTTGATAACATGTTAATTCGAAGCAAAATATGTATGTAGAAACTTCCTTAGTTTCTACCACCACCAAAAATGTTATGTTCCCTGCACAGGTGAGCGCAAAGCCTCACAAGTCAATGATAAACTAAAATACAGGAATCTTTCTGCAGCATCCTGTAGTATGATTTGTGGTGGTTATCTAGACCAGAAGGAAAACAATTTGGAACCTACAATAAACATTTGGTGTGAAAAATATACAACTACAAATGTCTGAATCCAAGTTCATTGACAATGTGATGACAATCATCTCACTCCTAAATAAAACAATACTGTCAATCTGTACCACTCCAAAGAATGTACCAACAGCCTCCTCCTAGACTATGAATGGCAAAAGGAGGAAGGTTTTGGTACAGAATCACTGCCTGCTCTCCTTTGCTTCAAAGGTACAGAACTGATCTTGGCAAGCTGTGTCTTGCATACTTATGGAACCGTAGGCTTTTAGGACAGATGTGTTATGGGAATGTCTTCACACTGTAATATTAGAAGTCTGCTAGATATACTCTTAATGCTCAAATTCTTGCTAAGATTCCCAAATATATTCTTCTCTGTTGACTTGACTTTTCTGCCCAAATTTGACCTGTCTACTAAAAATAATGTAATAGCCAATGAAGCAAAGAGCATACATCCTGGCAGAATATGGGACACACCTGTCTATTAAAAATAATTTATTAACAACATAGTAATGCGATTCTACCTGTGAAAGAAAGAAAATGTTGCGTACGTAATGCCTAAGTTATATTTAATATTAAAAAAATCATAAGTCATTCTACACCCACTCTAGGGATGGCAGCTAAGTTTAGGAAATCCTTACCTTAGTTGAACTTAAAGGATGTATTCTGTCACTAGAATAGCTTTGGGGTATCGGAGGGTCAGGATAGTCATCAACACTTTTTGATGGATTCTTTTTGATGACTTCTACATAGGAAACAGGGAAGATGCCTTGTTTGTTGGTTCCTGGTATTTTACCTTCATACCAGTTTTGATCAACTCGCTTAAGAAGAATTACTCTGTCTCCCTGAAATGCATTATGAAAATGAGTTATCAGCACATACAATGAAAGTCAATTTTGTACATAGCAGGTATTATTTAACATAGAATAGTATCTTCCCTACAGTGCTGTTTCCCATTAGTCTTGAGCACCATCTCCATTTTCCCATTTTTCCTGCCGCTGATAATAGCCCTGTATAAAACTACCATCACAGTAAAATGAGGAGTTAGGCATGGAGAGAAAATGCTGTTCTTTTATCTGAGGGGAATCTCATGTAGTCCTCTCCTCTTGCTTGGGAGATTAACATTAACACCTTTATTTGGAACATGATCTGTTTTAATTGTTGGCCAAACTACTAGCTAATGCCCCAACTATTGTATGCAATAGTGACTGCTATGCCCATTTTTTCTTAGGAATGATAAAAGTTAAACAAATCCATGCAAGTGCTTTGTTATCAGTAAAATTATAATAAGTGAAGATAGAAAATTAAAAAGCATGAGTCTGTTGAAAAAATGAGAGAAAGAAGTGCTTTTCCTATGTAAATCAGGCAGGGCCACACTGTTCTTAGAGACTGTAGAAATTGAAATTAAAAACATGAACTTTGTATTGAAACCTATTTATTTCATGAGCTACACCCTTCTTTGGTTTACATGATGTTCTTTTCACCATGTCTTTCTGAAAAAAACCCTTGCATTCTTTTGGGTTTCTTTAATTTCGTTTCTGTAGCTGGCATGTAAGTTCACTACAATTGTCTTTGGTGAGATGGAACAAAGGTAAACAAGTGCAAATCAACTTTCCAAACAAACTAAAATTTTGCTTTCAAGATTACAATCACCACAATAAACACAAAAGATGATTTTAGAAAGAAATAAAACATTGAATTATCCCCAAGTTCTAATTTCTCTAAGTTCCTATTCCTGGAGTTTTTTTAGACCTCTCTGACTTTTATGAATTTGATATGAATGATTGAAAAACAATCATTATTTTCAGTAGTACTGTATTAGGCTCCAAGTCAGCAACAAACATCTCTATCCTTACTTTTTTGTTCAGTAGAAAAACAAAGCCAAAAATCTTCTGTGATCTCTACTTCTTAGAAAAAAGAAGTAGTAAGAGGCAGAACTTCCTAGAGGATGAGAAGTGCACACTACTTACAACTAAGTATGTAATATCTGCAATAATAAAGTTTCTCTACAGTATTAATATTCCAGTGTCTAAGAAACTTCAGAAATTAAATGATTATTTTGCTCATGTGCAATTCAGTATAGCTATCAGGACGTGCATAGGAAAGATAATGGAACATTATAAACAGAGAACTATTATTAAATAAAATATTTACATTCCCAAAAATACCTCTGAGGCTTTTTTTGGTATCTTTTATCTTCTGTAATTTTCTATTTATTCTGCATTAAAATCCTTACTACAATAATTGTGACAGCCAGGAATAATATTTTAAAAAAGAAATAGATAATTGAAATAAAACCTCAAAATTTAGCTGGGCAGTTGGCAGATGATTGCATATGCTACTCTGCCACAGTCCAAATTAAAGGCATAACACATTTACAGTATTTGCAGGTGGCTGAGACAGACTGCAAGACAACAAACTATCATGTTAAGAGTTTCCCACCATGGCATCACTTTGTGCATTGCGAATCTTGAGTGCAGAGTGCACAAAGCACAGTATTTACCTATATATTGATTCTGTGTAGCAGGAGACATTATAATGGTATTTTGATGGAAGATAGCTCTCAACTGTACCTTTCTAAGTGATAACTCGACATTTGTGTCTGCGCTGAAATTATATTTGGCAACAGCTTCTCCAATCTCTCCAATCTTTGCAGGGGGAGGTGGCCTGGCAGGCTGTGCTTTTTCTGGGGGAGAAAGTTTCTAAGGAAAAAGAAAAACCAGTTTTTCATCACTCTCATGTGGTTTGTGAACCTATTACCCAAATTAATTAAAAGAATTAAAACAAAGAACAAACCTCAACATAAGAAATTGGGAATATTCCAACTCTTCCATGGTGCTCACCCTCATACCAGTTTTGATCAATTTTCCTGAGGATATAGACAGTATCTCCTTTCTTAAAGGACAGCTCTCTGTAACAAATTTATTTATATCAGATGTTTATAGCTTTACATTTAACTCTTCTCCCTGCATGGTTCCTGAGATCTTTACCATTTGGAACTGAAACAGAATGTTAACATCTAAACATTTGAAGAAAAAGTGTCACAGCTGTGGTACATTTACCAATAGATCATACCATATAAAATCAAATGACTGGCATTTATGGATCTCATGCAGTATCTATAGGTTACAAAGGCCTGTTTTACATTGTGATTCCAAGGAATTAGTGCTAGTTACCACCTGAGAACTTAGCATGATGTCTGCATGCAAGTATGGTGTCTTTTGGATCACCTGTTTCAGTACTGCTTTTATGACAGGTATCAGAAGGATACTTGGTGTGTTCTTCATGAATTCAGTAGGGAAACCACAGAGTGTATTGCACATCTTTATGGCTTGTCACTACCTTTCTGCAGCATAGCAGCTTGGTGTGCTTCTGCTCAACACATTTTTTTTTTTAAAACAGCTATTCAGAAGCAAGAACACAGGTTTATGTTCTCGCTATTTCTTGATACTCAGACACTGTGATATGTTAAATGTTGGATACTGAAAAATGGACTTTTTAACATCATTAACAATATTTCAGATCCTGGCTTGGGAGATCTTAGCTGTATCATCCATTTGGTTTTTCAAGAGCTGAATGTGCTGCTCCGGTAATTTCAGTTGTGAGTTTTGTCCTGACACAGCTAATGTAATTCTAGTGTCCATGCTTAATGATATTTTAGGATTGTTTAAATGTCATGGATCATTGGAACAACAGCAGAAATGAATTGTAGACATTCTACTTTGACTATCTCATATCCGAAACCAGTGGTTCCCAATCTTGTTATGGACCAGTGCTTTTTGTGTTGGTATGTGGCATGTCACAACCCACAGAGAGCCTGTGTATGTTAAGACAGACAGAAAGAGGCTGAAGCATTATACAGACTTTTGATAAACTCACTACTATGACAATAGTTTAAACAATTCACCCTCTGTCACCTAAATGTAATTCACAACAAACAAAGAGCACTCAGTGTGTGTCCCTCACAATCTGTGCTCTAGAAAGCTGAAGATGCACAGCTGTTCATGTTTTGAAACAGATACATTAGAGAATATAATAATTTAAGAGAATTTTATTACAAGGTTACTTCTCAAGCAGTTTGGTAATGCAGGGACTACTGTGACAGCAAGCAGGGTCCTTGTGTCCATAGCAGTCACTGTTGAAACTAGCTCAAAAACCACCTAAGTGGTAGAAAGAGTTGGCTTGAATTACAAATGCTTAAACGAACAAAAGTCTAGTACTTACTTAGAAGTTTGAGCTTTAAAGTCATAGACAGCTTTAGCTGGCAGTTTCTGAAAAATAGGCAAAGTGATTAATACATTCATGTAGTATTACTATTTGATAAATGTGTTTCAATTTTTAAAAGGTGACTAAGATCCAAAAAGAACAAGATGAGCTTTACAGTGGTTCTTGAAGAAATAGGCAATTAAATATGTCTTTCTTTTTAAGGATGTTGGGTGTTTGGGACTTAGTGTTCTAAAACCAGAAATGGCTGAATTTTAATGCAGACTACTTTGCAACTTGATCTTTAAGAGAAGCACAAACTAAAAAAGTTAACAATATCAATGTGATTTGTAGGCAACTAGATCTCTAAGTACAACATAAATACACATATTTAATATTCTGTAGTATTTTAGGTGCATTTTAATGTTAGATTTGTTATCTGTAGGGTAATTTTAATTGCAAATGATGCATTAAATATATATTTATATACACACACTGACAGTTGGAAATGGTTGGGAATATTTTTAATTTCTATAATTACATTCACAGTTTTAAGAAAGCAAAGGACTGGAGGTGATCTGAGTCATCTGTGCAGCTCTCTTGCTATCACAGAGAATCACATTATAAAATTTCTTTCATAGATTTATCAAATTTGTCACCAAGTACATGTAAGTTCAATATTGTTAAAAAAAAAAAAAAAACCAACCTGTAAAACTCCCCTAAGTCTCCTCACCTGTATGGCTGACACACTTTCACAGTTTTCAAAGCTGTAATGAAAATATGAACTGTGATCTGACCCAGCAGCTTCACTCATGGATTGTCTGCATCTCCCAAGTACCCAGCACCAGGTACTTCAGAGGAAGTGATAAGCAGAACCACATGCAGGCATTTGTTAAAGTGATTTGAAAGTGAAACTTTCACAGTTTTCAAAGCTGTAATGAAAATATGAACTGTGATCTGACCCAGCAGCTTCACTCATGGATTGTCTGCATCTCCCAAGTACCCAGCACCAGGTACTTCAGAGGAAGTGATAAGCAGAACCACATGCAGGCATTTGTTAAAGTGATTTAGTCTTTCTCTGCAAGTACTTCCACAGACAAGATTGCCCCATTCTAAAAAATGCCTGTCTAGGATGTACTAGTGACTAGAATGAGCTGATTGTGCTATTTCTGAGACATACTATTTGTCATAATGTAAAGGTGCACATCTTTTTATGACAAGAATAAAAACTGACACTTGTAAATTTTGCATTTTACCTTTATTCCAGGGCAGGTGCTCTTGTCCTTCCTGTCATTTTAAGACTAGCAAATTTAACACACCTACAGAATTGTCTTCACTGTAATAAGAAGTCCCTGAAGTTATTATAGAGATCCTGTCAACTTGAATTTTGCAATACCAATAGAATTTTCCATTACAGATCTTCAAATAAGATAGCCTAAATTTAAAAGCAATTTTCTGTTCCTTGCTGTTATTAAAAACAGTCTTTTAGACAGGATGAGATATTCATATCAACATACGATTAATTTCAATTGCAGCTAAGCCCTATCAGTATTTCCTAATTTTGATTCAGCTGGTATTGTAACTACTCAAGCAAAAAACAGAAAAAGTGGATATTAAAAGAACAGTGGAGCTGTTTAAATACAAAATACTTTGAAATGTACAAAACATACTGGAAACAGGTATACCTTTCCTCTTTCATATTTTTAAACCTTTTAAAGTGATCTTAAAAATGGTTTATAATTTAAGTATTTTACACATTTTTAAATTGAAAGACGACTTTCCATGTCACAAGATTCTTTAAAAGAAACACACAGTATGTCTCCTGGAACTTTTCTAGCTTGTATTTTGTAATGAGAAGTCTTTTTTTAAAAAATCAAACTTTTAATCAAATTGCATCAACATAAAGATGTCAGTGGGGTATAAATGGATCTGAATTCAGTTCTAACCATACCACCATTTATCAAGGTATATAGCCCAGAGCAAAATCTTATGTATTAGCTATTAATATATAGTAAGCTTTGATGTTGTTTGGAGAGCATTTATAGTTCTAGATCTATAAGCATTACTTAAGATAGAGAATAATATACTTTATTTTTTGATATGTACTTTTCAGTGGTGCTTTGTGTTACTTTAAAGGTGGTATGCCTGCTTCCATTTCCTCCTTTCATTTCCTCTTCCAAAGCGTTACTACAAACAATCGGTATATAATTACAATCACCAACTGCTACAGATGTTAGAGACTGCTCTTAGGATAACTGGTTTTGTCTTAGCCACTAACAGCAATGGTTTGCTTTCCAAACAAAAATAATGGTGCAGTTTCTTTGTGTAATACTTTGGGTTTCTAAAGAGCCTTTCCCCAGTCACATCTGTCTTCTTCTCTATTTCAAACACACATTCCAATCAGCTTTAACAGAGCTGATAAATAACTAGTGAATTTATGTCCATATCTATTTAATAATAGATAAATATATAGTAGCTTATCTTACAAAGCATGATGTTATTTAAATTTCTTGAAGTACCAATCTCCTTAACGAGAAAGGAGGATGCTGTTCCTTTGGTCTGCATCATTACAGTGTCTCAAAACCAACACAAATCTTGTCTCAAATATGTTACCAGTTTTCCATATGGATATCGCTGCGTTATTCATTGTTGTTTCACTACCTCTTTGTCTGTAGTTCCTCTTCTCTCCCTTGGAGTACATCGTCCCACATCAGTGAAAGCAGAAGAATAGCTTCCAGGAGACTCCTGGTCTACTGAAAACAGAAATTAGGTGAAATGACAATAAAGAAAACCATTTAAATCTGTGATGCTGCTTGCTTTCATTTAGGGGGATGAAAAGATATTGAAATCTATCATTTTACATTTGATAGAGAGAAAAGCACATGATAGGATGGTTAAGAGCACCTTTAAAGGAAAAAAAAAAATACTGACTCTGGGCAAAGGCTAAGGCTGTCCTCTGATTCAGAGCAGCAGAAGACAGAAGATATGATAGAGGATCGGGACAGTGTATCTGTGCCTCACTGTGAAAAGGGATGCTCCCCTGCTGGGCCAAGGGGAAGACATGACAGCAGTACTTGGACCTCATCAGGTTGCATGACATTATTTTGGAATGCCAACAATGTAAACACATAATTACATGCACAACACATGATTCAAGCATGCTTCAATGAGAAAATGTGAAGAAACTTTGTTTCCTCCTAAGTGATCGAAGATGCATTACTACTTTACCAGGGGCACATGTTAGGCAGCAGAGGGGAATTTAAAAGGATGTTACTTCATAAAACAACTCTGTTTTAAGAGATGGAATACAAATCATATTACTCACCAATCTATGTGGCAGACTTTTCTAAAGCACGCTTTACCAATGTTTATTACAGGATGGTGAATATTTTCTCATGTTTTAATGAGGATAAAACCAAAATCTTATACTCTTTATAGCTCTGCAAGTCGCCAATGTGCAATGACAATAGAACTATTTAATGAACTGCCTCTTAACTTCTCAGAAGTACTGTTTTAGTCTCCTACTACCACAGAGGTACTTCCTAATGGATATGTGAATTATGTCTGTCTACCTTTGATTTCATTCCCACAATCTGTTGTTACCGAGCTCATACAATTCTAAACAAATACAAGTGGAACAAGCAAAAGAAGTGAAAGCATCTAATCCATTCTACTTGGTTGTTGGCTAAGCCACAAAAAATTGAGGGTATTGATAAGTACAATGGAGGTAAAGAGGTAAATTTTATTATTTACGCCATTGGTTGTAAACATGTCATTCCCAGTAAGTATATCATAGCCCCAGTTCTGGACAGCTTTTTTGCTATGGCATGTGCTCCTGACTGCGGATGTACACCACTGCATAAACCTAAAACTTTTTTTAAAATTATTATTTTATTTCTAACAGTAAGAGAAGGATATTGGAAAGGAGTGAAAATTCAGAATCTTTAGGATGAACAATTTCCTTTTTTTTTCTACAGCTCATTATGCAGTCAATATTGGTAGTTTTCAGTCATTTGCTATGACCTTTGGGTCTCTGTGTGGCTGTAAGAGATGCACCTAGATCCAACAAAATATGAAACTTGATTAGAAGTAGAGCTCAGCCATGACTGCTGCTGATAGAAACTAATGAAATATTCTGCTTTACTCATTCTCCACGCTACTTTAGTTATATTAATATTGACAGAGTATATTGCTTTCCTCATGCCAGGCTCCTTCAGAGCTACAAAAGCTATTAGAAATCCACATTTAGTTTGCACTATGGATTTCTTTATTTTCACATACTGGAAAATTCTCATTTAGAGACTATGACATGTGACCAGCACATTTTTCAACAACTCAACAACTTCAGTCTCACCATGTAATACTGTCTGTAAATCATGATCAGGCCTCAAGTATGACTAATTCAATTCTGAACTGTGTTTAGCTGTTTTTTAATCAAATTTTCTGTTCTAAATATGTCCACTACAACTAGTTAAGAAAATATGGTAATAACTTCAATTCTGATTTCTCTTAAAAATCTTATTTATTATTGCTCTACTTGGAAAAGTTACACAAAAATATGTGAGAGTAAGGATGAGTCTGACCGAATATTGCATAATTTCTGTATTTAAAGACATTCTCTCTTACATCCATTTGTGATTTCAAGAATATCTTTCAAGTATTTTTTTCTTTTTTAGATTAAAATAAAAGAAAAAGAAGAAGTAGAGCAACAAACAACTCAAAGCAGTAACTTTAGAAACAGATTGGTCGTACTTACCCTGACAATTTCATTCACATTTTGATTATTGAGAAATTCCCTTCTAAGAAGACAGGAAATTTCTCAAAATTTCATTGACATTTTGAAATTCTATTGAAGGAATTAGTTTTGCTGCCACAGAAATTGGAAATTGTATTGTTTGAACAGTGGAAATGGAAACTTTCTAAAATGACTTTTAACATCTATTCACAAAAAGCAACACAAAGCAGTGCATTCATAAGAAAACAGAATCAACTTTCTATTATAGTGGCAGAATTAAGAGCATTTTTATCACTTGCATTTAACAAAATTATATAGTAAAAGACATTTTTGATTCCAATTCTTTTTACCTTAGTGACAAAGAGAGGGTTATCTGCATATAGTTTTCAGTTTGACCAGCATCTCATGATGCATGAATTCATTGCTTAATAACATCTTTATAATTTATAGAACTAATTTAGTTTCTATTAGCTGAAAAGCACTGCTACTTCAGTTGTCCTTATTACTGGATTTTGTGAATAGACAGCAAATTTATCTATCCTAAGCACCTATGTGAAAATGATGTCCTTCACTAAGAATTTCATGGGATGAAAGCTTCTTATAGACGACACAAAGTGGAATGAGAAAGGGTGGGAAACACAGGGAGTAAGGTTGGATAAGTCAATCACAAGGAGAGAGGAAGAAAGTTAATCCACCTTGGAAACACAGTGCACTATCATTGTTGTTAGTTGCATCCATGTCTGGAAAAGAGGCACTAAGAGGTAATCTTCCACAATCATTCTGGTACAGTGGACAATGGATAGCACCATCTTGAGGCAGTGGATGAAAAGGCTGGTGCGTGGGACTCTTTTTCAGAGCTTTAAGAGATGAATTCCTTTCTGGAATGTCTGGAAGCAGCTCAGTAATAAGTCTGTGTAATATACTGTTGTCAGGCAAGCTCCCCCGCCTTTTTTCAGCTTTAATTTGGTCACAGATATCCTTAAGTGCAGAATCTAGTGCTTCAAACACAGACGGCTTGAATTTTTTCTTTTCAGTTTGTTTTTTAGGAGCTGCACTTTTTTTCCTCCTGAAAGGCACTGGACTGACGAGGAATGCTATCTTAGACAGGCCAGATTCTGCTTCCTGTCTCCTTGGATCTTCAGTGGTTTCCTGCTTAGCCCTTTCATGTTTTAGCATGGTGGTGAAGCGGGTGTAGGATGCTGGGCATCGCCCTTTGCAGGAGCTGATGAGATGCCTGTGGTGGTGGTGATGGTGGTGGTGGTGATGGCCGGATCCATAAAAGCTTTCAGATGAAGTGAAGGAAAAGTGATCAAAGTCACTTTCACTACAAAAGGATGAACCTTCTATCTGGATAAAGTCACTGAGATCAGAAACCACTCCATCTTGATCGCTGTCTGAAAAATCTATATGTGATCGTTGTGGCTCATCACTGGTCACTTCAATATGAATTGGCACCAGGGTTTTAGACTTGTAGCTCCGTTGTACCTGAGAGGGATGTCTGACTGGAGTTTCTTCTTCCAGCAGGGATTCAATAGAAAATCGCCTCTTTGGACACAAGCCATTTTTAGGAGGCTCTAATGTAACAGTTGACAACATGTCATCACCAAGGTTCGGCATTGATTTTGACTTCTGAATTAACTTTTCAAATTCAGATATTCTGGTTGGCACCATGTCTCTGGGCACCTCCTCAGTAGAAGACTCTCTCCAGCCTTGAAGAATACCTTTGTGCTGCTCTTTTTCATATTGCAGTATTCTGGACTTGACAGAACAAATCATCTCCGAATTCATCAAGTCCTTGCGATTGATGCGGTGCATCTTTTTGTACATTTTCAGGAAACCTGGAGCATCATGTGCAGATCTGTGACGAACTCTTGACCTACCACTACCACGGCTCTCAACATATGGGGAGTTCCAGTTCATGGAGCAAATTTCTTTGGAGTCCTCCTCACATAAAAGGGAGCCCATGCTTTCAGCCTTGGCCTGTGCATCAGGATAGCTGTCTCGATCATCTGTTAACAGGTCATCACAGCTACGGGATTTCCTCTTTGGAGAGGCTGTTTCCTCTGTGCTGCTCCAGACTTCTGCATTTTGGCGAGTCATTTGCCAGCCATTCTTGTAGCTTGTTGCCCTTCTTGAATCATTTGGAACAGCTAAATGTTGTCTGTAAGTGCTACAGTAATCTAATTCATTTGAGGTGTTGTGGTTGTGCACCGAGTAACTTAAAAGGGATGGATATACTTTGCTAATATCCCCACCTTTATAATCCATAGAGCAGCATGGTAAAAAAGAGACATGGCCAGAAATTAAAAGATTCAGACAGCTGGAATTAGCATCAGTAAGTATTAGAAAGACTAGAAAAGAGATAGCAATTAGGGCATCTATCAGCTTAGGTATGTAGTTTGTTACAGCTTAGGAGAGCAGACCTAATAATGAAGTTATTTTCAAGCTGCAAAAATGCACACAGAATAATTTTAAAAACAGAAAGAATTCCATATTAGTTATGGAGGTGTTATCTTCTCCGCAATCCCCACCATTAAAGCAATATAAGAAACCAGGCATTGGGGATTAACTGGGATTTTTAAGCAGGTCAACAGACAATAAAAGATGCAAAGGATTTAAAGATGAAGCTACACAACAAATCTAGACCTCAGGGTAATACTGAATTTTCCACCCGGGCATTCTGAAAAAATTTTTTAGGATTTTTAACCTGTATAATGCTCAGAGTTCAAAGAAACCACATATTCTAAGACAGTTAAAGATTTTTCTTTGTATCAGATCAAATAGGAAATTTCTCCAAGTCATTGACAGGTAGTCTGCTCCTTCCCTGCATGATAGCACTGACAGGAGCAGTGTTTTGTACAGCTTATGCAGGGCAGAACAAGGCAGCTCAAGAAGTGCTATGCAAGTGTAAAGAAAGGTGTATCAGTTTACTGAGCCTAACCACAATGTAGAAGTAAAAATAACTCTTAGATTGACTTCCATAACAAAGGCCTGAGTTTTCAAGCTTATAACATATTTTTATGTGCATGGTAGATTTAGAAGACACTATGAGACAAATTTGGAATGGTGGTCTTTCATAATTGTACTGAACTTTCAAAAATGGTCTCAAGTGGCAACACTCTACAGGAAGGATGCTTCAAACAACTCAGTCTGCTTTCTAGAAAAAATTGAATCTAGATCTGAAACTGAAACACTTGAGCTCAAAATTCATGCTGGTCAAACAGTTTATACTGTGCTCCATCTTTAACAAATTGGTTAATTTCAAGAAAAATTCACATTGTACAGGGGTCATAATGCTGGTCAGAGAACAGTGTCACCTGAAAGCTAAATGGCTGGGGAAGATATTCTTAATGGAAGGATTTTTAAACACAGGAAGTGTTGAAGTCATGCTTAGTGCTTGTTATTGGTGGTGGAGTCAAAGGCATGTGCAGGCAAGTGGAATTTATCAACTTTTTACTGTCTGGCCCAGTAAACCAAATGGATAAGTTAATCCACTTTCAAAATTACTGCAAAACACTTTAATGTTTTAAATGTTTAAAATACATTTGCTTTTCAACCACCTCATTCTCAGTGTTCCTCACTGCTTTTCTTTGACACATTCGGTTGCAGTTTGGATATTACGTTCTTTTCACTGAGAATTTAATTTTACAGAGTTTTATTGATTAGTATAGCTGCAAAATAGAGCAATTAAGAGAATACTAATATTAATAAAAATTTAAACAGAAGGAGACATATTGTATGTCTAGTATTGTATGCCTATTGTATTTCATAGTATTATTCTATGTATTACTTATATTTTATGTTTTACTGGAAGCTTTTTGTCCTACTAGAAAAACCCATCCAAACCTCCAAACCCAAATGAACAACTGACTCTGATCTCTTTCCTGGAGAGATGTGGAAAACAGTAATAGGATGGTGAGTTACTTGCCAAAAATAAGCTAATTAGATTGCATCAGCTGTACTAAATAGTACCAAGGATTTGGAAAATAAAAAGTCATACTATGGATGCTTTTTTTGATTAAATTAGGTCTTGATAACTGTGTATATTTGGTTGATTACATTAGGTCCTGATAACTGACAATATCTACAACATCAGCTGTAGATTTAAAAGGTCTGCTATCCTGGGAACAGATCTTTCATCTTATAGGTTATGTCCCGATTTACTTTCTCAATATAATAAAACTATTACACAATAATCTAATAAGAGGGTAGTAGAGTTAATAAAAATGTTAGTGTTTATATATTGGGGTAGAATTCGGTCTTCTTTTAATTAGTCTTCAATTCTCTTTTGTTAGAACAAGTGGTTGAAACTGGAAAATCCTTGTTACAAATCTAGCTTTTTAGCTTAAAATTACACCCATAAGAATAAATACACAATTTAGCATTTCATGAAAGGCCTGAAGTTGTTGCTTCACATCACAACCCCTGGGGCACCAGCGGTGAGACAAGAGAGACAAGAGGCAGTTGCTACCAACATACAATGCAATGCATCACCAGTAGTTTTCTGCTAACTAATACGGTCTTCTCTTACCTTTTGCTCTTGATGGAGAGGAAGGAGATGAGCTAGTTAAAGGCTTCCTAAGGGTGGAGCATGGGCCCTGTGTGTCTGTACGGCCCAGGTTGGGTCTGTTGGCGTTCTGATCGCTGTGAGCCCTCTGATGACTGACAGCAGGTTCTGACTTCCTTCGTTTTCTGTAGTCACTCGCGGTACTTGCAGAACTACAGAACAAAGTGTTATCAGTAGCACTCTGAGTCTGAGATCCGAATTCAGGAATTTAAGAAGTAAGGTCATAATTATATCATCAGTTTATTATTTACTTATTATTATTATTTATAGATTAAAAAATACCAAAATAAATACATGAAAAACATGTAAAGAGAAGAAGCACTGATCTCACAATCTATTTCCCAGTGAAAAGATTTGTTCTTAACCTGATTATTTTGAAGTTTCACACAAGATTACTATGCCATTTTCTTTGGAATAAATGCACTGAGTTCTTTTAGACTACTTTTGGGAGTGAGAATTTAAGTGCAAGATAGGAAAAAGACAGAGACCAAGAACAGTCAAGGTGTCATGCTTAGGAAAACAGCACTGAATGTGCTGTAGGAAATAAGGGTAAAGAATAAATCACTGCTGTTGAGAAAGAAGCTCAGGGATGTTAGTGGAAAAACCCAGAACACAATATGGTTAATTTGAATGTAAAAACTAAATCCTTGGAAAACGAATATAAAATCTACACATCAGTATCAAAATGCACACTCTCTCCAAGCATCTAATTTGCCAGTAGCACCACAGTGAACGTTAAAATCTGACTCTTCACAAAATCTGCTGATTTCAGGTTCCAAAGAAGACCCTCAGGCTGGATAATCTGTGTCTGCTGAAGTAATAGATAGCACTTCTTACCTGGAGGGCCTGTCCAGGCCTCTGTCTGTTGAGTAGTGATGATATAAGGAAGCCTATGAAAACAAACACATGGATGGTTATGTTTCCATTTGAAAAAAGATTGACAATTTTTATTTATCATGTTTGATAACCTTTTGTTACTCTGTGGCAAATCCTGTAACAACAGCTCACAGTGATTAACATCCTGGGCACTCCATCACAGACACGGCAAAATTTCATGAGAATAAATTATGCAGCTTTAAAAAAGCATTGCTAGATTTCATTTACTATTCCACTTCAGTAGTATTTTTTCCTTTAAAGTACTGCTAAATAATGATCACAAATCATGCTTTTCTATACACTTTTCAAAACCAGACACAGAACAGCTGAAATAAATCTTTACTATAAAAACATAAAAATCTAAAAATGATTCCTTCATGTACATCTGTGGTCTGAAAAGCTTCTCCTCATCCCTCAGTTACTCACCAAAATCCTACAGTCGACAACAGCCAGAAACTTTTGTCAATCCCCTGTTGTTTGTGGTCAGTCTTTTATACCTTATAAGGTGTGTATATGTATACATCTTATATACCTTATAATCCTGATAAGAACAGTTCTCATCACAGAACATTAGTCATTGCTTATGGAGTTATAGATGTAGCTACCGCATGAACACTGGGAGATGTAACTGCCATAACTGTATTATCAACACAAAGTCAACCTTGAATGACTACTGATTTAAAATCAACCATTTCAAGCCTTCAGTCAGAATTAAGTAATATTACAATTCTGGTAACCAGGTATGAATCTAGAATGAACTGCATGGTTCTTGGCGTATTTCTTCATGGGTACAAAGCAGTCAGGTTCAAGAATTAAACTTCTTTCAAGTTCCTGGCATGCCATTTCAGCTTTCCATAACCCAGTGGACTAGAAATAGAACTATCATACAGATTTCTAAGGCGCAGGAAATATAAAGAGAGAGTCTTGGCCTTTTTCCTGCATGGAAAAATCTTTGTCCTGAAGGACTACGGAAGTAGTGACATTTATGGCCTGTATAAGTCCTTTTTTTTTCCCCCAGTGATGTGATTTGATTTGCAAGTTCATGAACAGAACTTCACCCAGATTTGTTAACTGACACTTAGGTACACCTCCAGAAGTAACCAGTAGTCTTAGAATATTTGGGAACAAATTTTGTAGGACTGTGGGACAGGGAGAGCCACACAAACATGCCAAAATATTATCTGTTATCTAAAACTTGAGCTAAGAAATGTTCACATAGTTCATATTTTCAAATTTTTCTATACACCCTCTGAAGGCTTAAAAGTACATTTTGACAATTTCCCCATCACTCTCCAAATTCTATGATTTTAAGATATGTATCCAATACAAAGAGGTCTGTCTGCAATAAAACCGCAGAAGCCAGACATAGTGTTGCTCACACCAACAGCCAGTACAACCACAGTAAGCAAAGGCCTCAGGTCTGTGTGCTTCACTACACAGTCCATAAAACACACATTCAGCCTGTCCTGGAAAACATCCAAGTCTCATTTCAAAACTGGCCACAACCACCTTCCTTCTCTTTTCCAGTCACTTCCAGCCAGGAAGGAAACTCAGGACCACAGCTGATCTCTCAGAATTGCTGCACGAGATGGTACAAACACTGTAGATAAATTGTCATTGTGGATTCTTTTGTGCAGATGCCAATCACTTCCACTAGCAACCACTGACCACCTGTGAGGTGATAGTGGCCAAATGGCCCTGAGGCAGTGATTGCTTCCCACCACCTGTAGTACTCCACGGCTGTACAGCCCATAATGTCACTCCCACAGGTGGAGCAGATCCTCACTGTCTCCTGTGGAAGGCTATGGGTGAATTACACAATGGAAATCACACCATAGGGAAGGTCCTCATCCACAGCATTCCTCAGGCCATACACAGTATCAATGATCAGCCTAAGGTGGCTACAAGTGCATATTACAAGTGCAATGCCAGAATTGACTACTGGGTTACTATATGGATTTCATTTTTCATCCTTTAAGATTTTCTTATCAGCTTGAATGTAACTTGCCCTTTTATCCTTTATTGGATGCTGGCTTTGCAGTTTTTTCTATATGATGGATCCTGTATGTTGCCCATTCCACAACACTAATTTTTACTACAGGCATATGTTATTGTTTATAGAATGTGTGGAGTTTATTCCTTCTCTCCACAGGCAGAGCTTCATTGATGCGATATATAGCGGAAAGGTGAAAGTAAACACTGTTTCTGGTTGTTTTTTACCGCTTGTTTTACTGTTTGCAGCTGTCCTGTCAGCTCTTGGGTTTTTATTGACCTACTTTTAGATGGCCCAACTGAACACATCTCTTCCACCTCCAAAGATTATTAGCCATTTTCCACAATATTCAACACTGTCCTATATGAATAAAGGCCACTTAAAAAAAAAAAAAAAAATTGGAGATGACAACTCCAAACTACCAAATACAACCTTTTTTGAACACTTTGGTTTTACTAAAAAAACTAGATATATTTTTAAAATTAAGACTGTATTTTAGCTGTTTTTATTCATCAAGGATTTAATTCTGACTAAAAATGGAACTAGGGAAAGTAGGCAAAAATAAAAGGTAAATAACAAATAGGCTTGTTTGCCTGATGTTTATAATACTTTATCAAGTTATTTTGAATAGTCTTTCCCTCTGGAGAAATATTAAGTTGCTGTAGTTTTTGAACATGAATTACCATATTTAAAGATTATTAAAATTTCAAAATTAAAGATGGGACTTTTTGTAAATTAATCTAAGAGAAAATCAGTGTTACTTAATAGCTGTTTTACCCAGACCTACTGAATAAAGGGATATTTCAAAGTCACGTTAGGGTGTTTAAATTGTCTTCCTTGATATATTGAAAACCAACAGGAATTAGAGAAGTCCTAGAAACTTTTTCTATCAGAGAACTGGGCCCAAATTTCATAACTATGAGGTTTTTTTAGATATATAGAGAGCTTAAATCCAAACCAGAGTTAATTGCAAACAATTTAAAATTAAAGACCACAATTTGAGTTTAACCTTTGGAAAAACTACAGAAGATGGGAGTGAATCACAAATATGAATGAAGTAAAGCCATCATATGAAGCAAACTTGCCAGTGAAAGATTCACTGACTTTTGCCCTGACACTAAAAATGGCGAGGGAGTGGAAAATGAAGGAAGACCGAATCTCTCCCACTCAGAGTAGGGCAATGTCAGCCCACTACCTGATCTTGATGAACTTTATTTGGAGTACTGACAGCAACTGTCAATCCTGAGTTATAAATTACAACACTACTATTAATTGCTGTTTTACCTGATGAGCAACCTTAGTCATAAATACTTAATTGGAGAAATGACAGCTTATCCACAAAGGCTTTCACTTGACATGTAGAATTTGCAGTCAGATATTTTAATCAAAAAATGTACAGTGTTGATGGATTAATTGTGCAATGCACTTGCCCAACTCTGAAAAGTGGGAACTTGTCAAAGACTTAGAGACATATGAAGTGTTGTGTAATTCTGGGTGTTAATCTCTGAGAAGTTTTGGGGATAAGGACTCACAGTTCCTAGGATAATAAGATCAACATCCAAATGCACTAGTGATCTGGAAAGATATGAAGACAAAGATACAATGATTGTGAATTAGAAATGTCTCGTAGCTATCAGAAGGAAACCACTAAATTTTAACAAACCTAAGACATAAATGGTAAGCATTCCAACCCTTCTTCCCAAGAGAATCATCTGAAAAAGGACCATTCATTTACCTCATTGGAAACACCAGAAGAACTGTCTTGAACATAGTCCAAAAGCTTTTTAGGTGGCTGCATCATAAAAGCAGAAGTGTAGAGATGAAATGGAGTAGAATCAATGGCAGCAAGGAATGAAACATGGGGAAAAGGTGACACAGTTAGAAATTAAGTGTTGACAGCACCAGATACAAAGAGTGACACACATGGGTAGAATGGAAGGATAAATGTGTTACTTTTAAAATATCGTAATAAAATATTAGTAACTTAAGTGGTAAAATTTACAACTGGAATGGCTGAATAAATACCAGCAGTTTTTAATACTGAGAGAGAAAAGTGTGAAGCATCACAGTTATGCTCTCTTGGAGGAATTTCATATTTTATCTTAAAACTTATTGTTAGCAGTAAAATATTGTTGAGATATGGTTCATCAGAAGAATTTATCCATACTACTTCTACCCACCTAGAGGGAGGAATGACAAAACAACTTGAATGGCAGGATAATGGAGATAAAAGTAATCCATGACAATGTGATAACATTATAGACCACTGTACAAAAAATTAAACCCAGATATATTTACCTGTTCTTTTAAAAATTTTCAGAGGGTGTTCAATGGGTAATTTTTAAAAATGCTATTATTAAAGGTTTTAAAAGACTGTATGATTTGCTTTCTCTTCTGCTCTCCCTGAAGTAGCAGAGAGTTGTGATTTTGGTTTATGGCTAGCTACAGAAAGGGTCTAAGGTGCCTGGTTCCAGAGTGTCCTCCAAGGCCCTGTGTCAAGAACTCAGGCTCCTCATGTAGCCTGGCATGTCAGTGATTAAAATTCTGATAGGCCTCTAGAGAATTGTTGGCTGACAGGGAAAGAAAAGAATGGGGATACTTTAAATCCTGACACTCTCAAGCTCATGTCTACTTCAGATTTCCTGCCTGTAGCGAATGGCTTCTCCTTTTTAAACTCAAAAAATCTTGAGGGGGATCCTGGGGAGCTATGAGAATGCTTAAAAAGACTGAGGGAATGCTTGGGTTTACTTCCCTCATTCTAAGGGGATTTTAACTTCTTTTGATTTTCCACCTGTCTGGATATTCCAACTATCCTCTTAGACACTCTTCCGGGATAAAGACATTTGCTATCCTTTTTTCCTAAAGATGTTAGAGTGTACAGGAAAGAATTTGAGCTCTGTGGAGCCAGAGAAGAAGTGTGCAAAAGCAAGAGCAGGTGCATCTCCAACCCAGTTGTTAAGGCATTGTGCAGGGAGGAAGTGAAACCTAATTCTCAGTCTTGCCTCAAGGACAATATTACTGTTTTACCAGTGTAAAAAATATACACCCTTAGGTGCTTAGATGTAATTAAGCCTATGGCATTTGCAGAAGAACTGAAAATGCTTAAGAAATCAAAGGTGAAAAATTGAGATACTTCTGATTTTTTGGTGTTTCGGCCAGATGGAACTCTTCAGGTTTATAATTTTAAATGTAAGTGCTTCCAGCAGGTCTAAACCAGCAGTTGTTTGCCAAAGCCCTTTTTTTGGGGTAATGACTATTTGTGAAAATTGGAGCAGAACTGAAGTCTGTCCATTCAAACAGGTATCCAGCTTGAAAACCGAGCAAACCCATATCTCTGTGTTCAGGTACAAAATACATATTCTGCATGTAAGCATACAAGAGATGAAAAAAAGGGAAGAAACATCTCAGTATTTCCTGCTGTAAGAAAATTGTTTATGGCTTCATACATTTAAATTTAGATACAATCCTTTAAGTAAAATATATGATCTGTAACTTAGCATCCCTAATGCAAACTGTCATGTTTTTCTTTCCTAGAAGATTGTTCAAAAATAATCCAGCCAAATGCAAAAAATTTAGGGAAAACACCAATCATCCCTGTTTATCATGAACTTTGTCTTGTTATTAAATACTTACACACTACTATATGTCTGAAACATACTCCTTATTAAAGTTATTATTATAACTACTCTAGCAAATTAAGAGTTTATTTGAACAAAATACTTATATTAATGAGACTTCACTGCCCTTCCTCAAAAAAAACCCTTATATTCATTTTACTGGCATATACTCGCTGAATTCAGTAATTTAAATTCCTCATTCTAAATTTTTTTTTCCTAAAGTCTAAATATCAATATTCTGTCCTCACTTACCGGACGTCCAAACTCCAGCTCTGAAAAGAATTTATACCAGGGTTCGTTTTCTAAATCTATGTCATCTGGGTTTATGCGATCAGTCTGGAGCAGTTGTGAAGGAAAAGGGAAGGAAAAGGCACACACTGAGCAAAGTGATAGAAATGCTATGTCACTTTAACAACAAACACACAGACATAAAACAAATATGGGGAAAGAAATGGAATAAAATCAAAGAATGAAGATGGTATTTAAGACAGAGAATATTTATGTTCAAGAGCTGTCATTCACTGGTACCTTTAATACTTTTCTTTCTGTTGATGTTCTTTCAAGGACTGGAAGATGTTAAACATTTTAAAATTACACTTTAAAAGCTAAGGCAGCTCTTTGACCTTTTTTTTAACATCACTGCATTAGTTAATGACATTCAATGCTGCTAAAGATTCCTTGTTAGGAAGATGGTTTAAATGATTGTCTTCTCCAGCATAGGCAAGAAATTGCCCATCTGATCAGCAATAAAGACACAACTTTATCTGTACTGCTTTTGGTCATTCCTTGTCTTCTCACAAAGCATGTTAATTCTGAATCTTGATGTCTTGAAGCAAGCACAGAGCAGAGAAAAGGAATATGCATCATGCAAGCATCACTATGTTAAAAAGGCACTTCAGCATATGAAAAGGAACTGGTATATTTTAAATCCTATGGTCAAACACAGGGAACAAAAAAGTTATGCATTCCATAATATTCGTTTCAGCAGCACTGTGAATTGCTTTCTCTTGCACAGCCTCGTTGACATAATGGAGCATTTTTTTCAACGGTGAAATACATTGTTTTCATCTGAAAATTCTCACAGCCAAGGGATAAAGTAGCAATTGAAGATAGCATTAAGGAACTTCTCCAGTGAACAGAAGAATAATTGACAGATTTATTCAAGCAGCATGAAAACATGATGGTGCAAAACAGTACAGCTCTCAATGGGATATCTAATCAACTGTAAACTTGGCTGCATTAATTACTTTCTAAATAGCTTCAGTTTCTTTGTAGCATCTGATGTAGGCTTTCATGCAGCACAGAATTACAGTGAACTGTTGGCTTAAAGATCTCTGAAACAGAGAAATCCTTTTGTTAAGACATTTCGGAATTTAAAATTTGCTTCTCCATAACTGTAATTATCAGAACCTAGACACTAATTATGGTGTGCCCTAGAAAGCAACCATCAAAGAAGACAGGGTCCTGCATAAAGAATGACACTGGTGATGAAGTATGTAACACTTTTACCTCCAGAGCCAAACGGTCACCAGTAGACCAGAGCAATCACATACAGCTATTTCTGTTTTCTGCAAGAGATAACACTGTGCTCTTGACCATTTCAGGTAATTAAACATCTTACAACACTTTTCTTGCAGCTTTTGATGTTACTGAGGCAGCCTGCCAACTCTGCTCTATTGAAAGGTCAACAATCCTTCAGAACTACCTTGGTGGTCACAGATCTATGAGCTCTTCATGCAATACCTGGACCCCAGCTGTTGTTTTATATGCTTATCTTCACAATGCCCTTTAAAGTAAGGGAAGTAGTATTGCTGTGAATGCAGAGGGAAGTGAATGCCACTGAATAAAAACTTGCTATGCTCCACAGAAGGGTTAGCAAGTGAAGCTCCTCTGGAGTTTTGCCCTTACATTTCCACCATCCACAGCCGTATCTCAGCAGTACTAATGACAAGTGCTTGAACTCAACTATAGACACCCAAGTCTTTCATAGAGAAACACAACTGAAATGAGTTCCATGAACTGACTACTAAAAATGTGTGAACTTAATAGATATTATGAATAATTTAAGAAAAACCCACAGGATTCTCCTCTGCAGAGATTTGAAGGCATAAGGGCAAAAAATTACAGATGCAAAACACAGAAGATAACATTGCTGTATCAACTTGGTTCCTATTTCCAAGAGAATGCTTGCCATAATTAGAGATTTTTTTGCTTACCTTAAAAAAAATCCACATTTTGCATCTGGATAATCTGAGAAGACATTACCAAAGAATTCTTTTCCACCCTTTCTCCAAATTAAGTTACTGTATGTTGAAATATTGCATGTTTTTATATGCTTAATACATTATTGCATTTTTTTATATTCCACCAAAAAATTAATTTTCACAGAAATTGATATCAACAAATGGGTGTATTTACATTAAATAGATAAACAAACAAGGAAGTAAATAAATAATTTTAAATTTATATAGACTTAGAATTGTAGAGCTTTTGGCCCTAGAAGTCCTGGCCTACTGACCCTACCCTGAGCCTCAAGGTGCCCTGAAGAACAGCAGCCTAAACCTACAGTGATGTCTCTCCTTGTAGGAAGGCAGAACACATAGACAGATCAGCTGGGCTCCCCCAAGCCAGCCAAGGAGACAAAATTGAAAATGGGAGTTGCCTCCCTTTTCAACTTCAAATACTCTTGCAATTAGCTGCAAGCTTAAAACCCTTTGTGTTTTTGCTGGTAAAGAAAAAGGTAGAAATAATGTATTTTATCTAGTTTCTAAGTTTTCATTTCTTCTGGTGTAGTAGTTGCAAATAAAACGAGAGTGTTACAAAGCATGTAAAGCTAACTCCATGCAGCCAAATCCACCTTAATTTACAGCTTCAACAGCAGAGGGCAGCAAACAAAAATAAACTGAGCACTAAAGTCTGCAAATTCCTTGCTGCCTGGCAGCTCCGGAGAGGACTGCATTCCCTGTTCTATTAAGATCAATACACAGGCAATTAACTTGGCTGGGCTTTTTTGCTGTCAGTTTTACTGACAGAAACTTTTCTATCTCCCCTTCCAAGAGACTTAACATGAATGCATCAGTTTGACTTAGAAGTTGCACTTGGCTTAGTCTCACAAAGTACCTTCCAAACTACTGGAATAGAAAGTAAAAGCAATAAAGGAAAATCCATTTTTATGACTTGCCAGTCCAGTAATGTTCCTACAATCGATCCTTAATCTACCAATTTAGTAATATTTTGATTATTTGTTGAAAATATACTACTAAAAACCACTAACTTCACTCCTTTTGCTTTATGCACAAGATGGTCAACAGAACACTATATCAGCATTTCAAGTATAGAACACAGACAATGAAAAAAAAACCATCTGTAGTATTACATGTAGCTTTACATGTTCTTGGTTTGATAACACAAACAGACATCCACAGGTAATAATCAAAACCATGCACTTAAACTCATGAGTTAAAAAGTTCTTACATGTAAATCAGTATTTTGCATTTGTAAGTTCAGATACCAAACTGAAGCCCATCTGGAACAGTGGGCTGAAATGCCTGTTGTAAATTTAGATTTGGCATTTTATTACCTCAAAAGAACTTTCTTTCACTTTTCCTTTTTTTTTTTGGCTTTTGGACTACTTTTAAATAGCTATGGTAACCCCCAGTCTACTACGAAATGGACTTCATATATTTCTTTATGAGAAGAAATATTTTTAATGAAATATTAAGCATACCAAGCAGAATACATGGATAACCAGATTGAGATGTCAAAAGCAACCAAATGTGCATGTTCTAAAGAAAATTTCAAAATTTTCACAACACTGAAAACCAAACCAAATGAAAACTAACAGATGTACATCATGGAACAAGCCCAGTCTATTTCTGGTATTTGACAAGAGTAATTTAAAAAAATTCTAATTATGAATTCCTCTTGCATATAAACACAGTAGAAAATTTTTTGTTGAACGGAGATTAAAAAAACCTAGAATTAGAATTTAACCTCACAGTTTTATTTGACTAGCACGTGTATACTTTTACGCTTAAAATAACTAATGAAAACAGAGGCATTTCTTGTACAAATTTTATGAGGTCTTTTTTACAGTTACACTGAGATTTTTCCTTACATACTCTACTGCAGAAATAGATATATGAACATGTATGGAGGAATTGCTTCTCATACATACAAAGTAGAAACTAGTAAATAATAAAATTTAATTTCATTTACACATAAGTAAGATTGTTACATTGCCACTGTCTTATTAATGAAAAGTAAACATCCATGTTAGGAAACAAGTCAATTGTTTGGATGATGTCAGAGAAAAAGAGGACTATTTAGTTGAATTGCAGACACTGGAGATGGAAACATACATCAGAACAACTTATGTACCACCCTACCAGTGGCTTCGTGAAATAGGAAAAAAAGGAGCTGTATCACCATGTCTGGTAAGACTATTTAATGCCTTAATATCACAAACTTTTACTGTAATCTCAAAAAACCAATTCAAATCCTCTCCTTTTTGCTGATGTTTTATACTCTTAAAAATTCAAATTATGGAAGAAAACACATGAATTTCCTGTTTCATGGAAGAGGCTACTAAGGAGGACACAGCAGTTTGAAACTACACTCATCTTTCTGCATCTATAACAAAGATAATCAGTTACCCCTAACCAATCAATCCATTTAATACTTGTTACTAGGTCAATGTTTCAGTTCATTATTTCTCACATTGCTTTGATTAATGCAGATCTCCTTTTGATCAGTGAGGATCTGCTGAATAGTATTTCCCACTAAATGTTAGCTTTATATTGAATCTCAGTTTCTTTTATTCTTCCCATGTTCTCATCTCCACATTAATCACAATTGATTCCAATCTACTACCTACACCAATAAAGGGAATGCAGATCTGTCAAGTCTGACTTGTCCTGTTTATTATGATATAAGGTAGCTTTAAATATTTTATATTATTAACAGATTATTTTCCCATCAAAATTACAATCTTGTAGACATGAAAATTATTTAATTTTTAAAAAATTGGGGATTAGAGTGTTAGAAAAACTCCCTTTGATGTTTTTGGTTTTGACAAAACTAATAAAGTATGACTTTCTAGTTCAGACACTATAAATGTCCATCTTTTGCAATACTAATTTACTGCACTTATTTTATAGTCCGTATTATTGTTAATACTTTCCTTCAGTGTAATCAAAACAATTTTTCAGAAATTTTGAGATTATCAAGATGGAAGATTTAATTCCTGCAGTACTGACACCTTTGAGAATTTGGAGCTTTCATCTGAATTTGAACCAATGCATTATTTTCAGAGGTCAGCTTTTCCTACGCACAATGAAAAGAGCTTTTGATCAGCCTTTAATAAGTTAGTTTTACTTTCTATATCCCATTCAATGAATCTAAGAAAAGCAAATATTTGAGTGCAACCAATTAATTTTCTGTTAGTAAGATGGTCCAAAGGAAGTATCTTAATTACATAAAGCTAAAGAGTATCTTTAACAACAATAGAATTCCAGATTGATGAAACTGTGATAGCTCCCTGTTTTTTCAACTACATCACACTAGTCTCAGCACAACTTTCATCTTATATTAATTTCCATTTTTTACAGCTCTGAATCATACATAAAAAATCTCTCAGTTCTGTACATGAATGTATTCTTTGCTTTAAAAATTTCTTGTATAATGAGATGGTTCTGTGTATGTACATCAGCTAAGCCTAAACTTTAAGTCTAAGCTTCAGATGACAAAGTATGACCTTACCTTCATGGATATTGCTTAGTATGTACAAAATGACTAAAGCTTTTCTGCGTGAAAATATTTTAAAGACCAAACAAAGCTCAAAATTCCATCTCTTGATTTAGATTAGCTAAAGCAAAATGCATAAGCAAGTGGGAAAAAAGGATTCAGGAACAGTCAGCAAACCTCACTTTTTTATTTCATTAGTTTGCTAGAATTTGAATGAAAAAACATAGCTCTGATAATATCCATCAGCACTGCACTTGGTATATATATTATTTTTGTTCACATTGCATTAGGGGAAAATGTAATTTGTTAGAAAAGTGAGGCCATTCCTGGAATACACTGAAATCAGTGTAATTTTCCTATTTTTTATTTGAATCTGCTATTACTCTTTGGCATGAGGAAGGAAATTTGTAACTGGAAAATTACCTCAAAGTTTATAATACAAGCATGGCACTTAAAAGGTTCTCAGGACAAATGACACTGACTTTAAATAAAATTATTTGTTAAGTTCATCTGCACTCAGATACTAATTATATTGATTCATTACCATTTCCTACAAAAATGCCAATTTCCTCTTTGAAAAACACACCAGTTCTGCAAGAACTCGATTTCACAGAAAAAGAGCTTCATGTTTTCTAGCTAACAAAAATTAGATCCCTGCAAAGACAACAAAAACAAAGAAAAAGGTGCTTGGTTCAGATGTTTCACACTGTTGGTATACTGCATCATCAGAAATTCAATTATTTCCTCAATTTGCTTTAAATTGGCAAAATAAGTTCTGTGAACAAGCATGTAATAGAGAAGCAAATAACAATCCAGTACTGATTTCATAAACCTCTTCTTTAAACTGGACTCCCTCAAACATTTCAACCTCAAAGTAAAAGACAAAGAAAAGAAAATATTGCCATATTGCCATTGGTACATAACAGCTTTCCTAAAATAAGAAAATGTTAAGATAGCACAAAGCTAAATTAGAAGGGCTGGGTGAACGTCTTCCAGCAAATGAAAACTTCTGTTAATTGTAATTTTGCAAGCATTAAGCATAGCTTTATTCCACATTTGAAATCATAGCTTTATTCCACATTTGAAATCCTTATTCAGAAAGCAGGAATAAAGACTTCTAATTACATGTTAATGTCCATTCACTCAAATCTCAGAGTATTTGAGGCTGGAAAGCACCCTCAGAGGTAATCTAGCCCAACCTTCTGTTCAAGGTAGGTCTAATCACATCAGGTTGCTCAGGGCTGTGTTCAGGAGAGTCCTGTCTTGGCAACCTTGGCCAGTATTTGACCAAAATCTCCTTAGATATACAATTCAGCACATCCTGAAAACACAAATATTTTATTTTTATGCATTAATTAATCAGATATTATATGTGCTGTTAATACTGAAATGCTGAAAATAAGTGCTGTAGATGCACACGTATTAGAGAAAGCAGTTTCCATCTGTTGTGCCTCTCATCCATGAGGTTTGCATGGTAGTGATTTCTTGGAAAAACCGGAAGATGTATGCTGAGCAAATAAGCCAAACTCAGATAAGAGCAAAGACTTAAAAACATTGCTGCAAAATTGTATTTGAAAAAGGGTCTTCAATATTCCTCCAAGTAGTTATTTTTAACAGTGAATAATAAAAAGATAACCTCTTACAAAATCCCTTACTGTATTACCATTTCATCTCTGTGTCTTACCGGTCTTTCATGTTCAAGGATCGATGACTTTCCCGGCTCATACTCAAAAATACTTCTTGGTTCAGAACGGAACTTGCGAGTATCTACCTTTCTGTCAGGAGGATCCCAGTCGTTCCTAAACAACAAATACAAGCAACTGAGCTAATTTACTGTCATCATCTTGTGCTTTACAGCTCTGTACAACAGAAGTCCACAATGCCAAATGATGTTCAGAACAGCTAATCTTAGACCTCAGCTGAGGAACATCTAGCCTGGCACCCCAGTGTTTTACTGTATCATCTTAACCTCTTTACAGGTATGCTCAGTACAGCAGGAAAAATGCTATGAGATGTCCAGCCTGTGGTCACTCATATTTTTGTTTTAACTAGTACACCAGTTTAAAAACTACCCTGAAAAGCATGTCAAAAAACATGCAAATCACTGCAAATAACTCTACATGTTTTGTGTACTCTACAAATATAGGTGAGTGGTAGATATTTTTTGTCATCACATAATACGATGATATGGCCATATTGAAAAAGTTACAAAATCTTCTGAGGCAAAACATGAGGAATGATTTTAAAAGACATTGTGATGGTTGTTATCCTGATCTGTGGTAGAATTCCTTCTGAATATCCTTGTAAGCAGCACATTGTTCTCTATCTTGAATAGATAAACGAGAGGAAGAATTGACAGTTGAACTTGGAATAGAAATGTATCAATTTTCGCTATAATTACAAATTTGCTTTCAATTTAATAATGCTACGCAAAGAACAAAAAGTAAAGCATGCTAATATATTTTCAGTCATTTACTATGTCATATTACTAGCTACCTACATATTTTGAGGGAATACTTAGCTAATTACAGTGAGAACTACCTTCTCATGGCAGTTCTTGTAGTACCTACCTTCCTTGTACTTGGAAATCTGTAGCACATGCATATTTTTATTTAACTCTGTGTAAAATGTCCCACTAATAACTCAAAGGCTGGAGGAAAGGGAAGGGGAAATACTACAAGCTATTGTCTCTATTTTTAATAAGAAAGAGCATACACTGATTAAATTTTATCAGTTCTATTGGTCTTTCTGGTGTGACTTGGTTTGATGTGACCTGACATCATAATGCACATGTCATGTGCCTTAAAAAAATCTATGGGGTAGCTTTTGTTTATGGTATGCTTGCAAGTGCATTTCAGGGACACAGATGTCTCTATTTATAAAATGCCCTACATTTCAAGGGAAATAGTTCTACATGGCTTTATTGTTTATTTTCACTGAAGAAAAATTTATTTTCAGAGCAGAAAAAGGTTGCATTTTTTGAGAGTGAACAGGAAAATGGAAATATTTTGATTAAGCTGCATTATACTGCAAGCCACTGAAGAAAAAAGGATGCTATTGAAATTCTGATTCACACTCAGTTCAACTAATTTACAATTTGAACCTTTTATCCTGTATGGACTATACTTTGAGCTCAACTGCTAATGCAAACCATATCTTGCCTCTCAGCTATGAAAAATGTGATATATGTGGACCTAAGCCTCTTATGTGAAATTTTAGATACTCTAGCTTTATAGGTAATTAAAAAAAGAATCTCCCAATGGCAGGAAGAGATTGATGAGCTGTAGCTTTCAGCAGTGGGGGAAGCCTAACTAACGTGTTTGGCATCCCTTGGCCTGGAGAACACAGATTTCCACTGCCTGTCGTACCATGCAGGAGATTAAAAGGGGTGGTTAAACAGCCAGATTCGGTGCTGAGCAGTTGTTGCCAAGCTTGACAAAAGTAACTGTAACGAGCCTCAGTTTCTGTGACCAAGGCATTTGGCCTAGCACAGGACAACTCACACAACTTCAGAGATCAAAGCTAAACAAAGCTAAACAAAACTAAACAAAGCTAAACAGAGATTCAAAGCTAAACAGTTCCACAGCTTGGTGTCTTGCTAAAAAAATCCGTACTTCAGTATGACCTGCTAACAAAATTCAAGCCTCATGGCAGCTCAACTCAAACTTTTAGCATTCCCTCTTGACAATCTGCCCTTGGCAACAGGGAAGCCAAAATCAGTAACCATCAAGCAAGCTCATCTTCCTCTGCAGTATGTGTATCTACTGAATTACATTTTGGATTGCCACTACCTATAAATTTTTCAAAAAGCCATAGTTGTTTCTTAATTTTAAACACTTAACATGGTCTTTCCTCAATATTTTATTCAATCTGCTAATTACTTGAAACTGTTTCAATATAATTAAATTTCTACAGGTTTACAATGTCCAAGCTGAAGAAAATGGTCAAATTGTCTTTTGTTGCTTGAGTGTAACCAAGAGAGGGGAGCTTGTAAGCACAGATGAAAAGAAAAATATTATATATCATATATACATAGCCACACACACATAGATTTGTAATAGCATAATATTATATTAACATGTAATATTAATTAATGTAAGCACTAAAGAAAAATATTTTTGCTTGAGCTAGTACCTACAGATATGCTGAAGTCAACAGTATTTGTGTGCAGGTCTCTTGCATGGTTTTATAAAAAGGATAAGCACTTTTATTACTAACTCTTTCCAGACTGGACTCTAACCAATGGGACCTGCTTTTTTGCAGGGAATTTGGATAGAAAACCATGAAATATCTGAAATGCCTCTTTAATTTGTAAACACTGCCTTGGTCTACCAAAATGGAGATTGAAAAAACTGGAGGTATAAAGCACTTCTAAGCTCTGGGGAAATGTGGGTTGACTGCTACATCTTGTACACTTTTGCTCTCCCTTGAATTTTGAATTACATCATCTTTTTGATCCTTTCTCTTTATTGCTGGATATAATAAATCGCCTTTCCTAGTCAGAGACCACTGAAGACAGCTCCTAGAGCACAGACTGAAATACAAGGACAATACCACTAATGAGAATAAAAATCCTTTAATGCTCATGGTTGCATCATGAATAAGAATAAACATTTCTTTAGCACACTGAAGAAATGACAGCACCATGCATGATGCCCAGACTCCTGGCAAAGATCATCTGACTGGCCCTTGAATGAAGCCCTTGAAGACATATTACTGTAGAGCTGCTATTTTATCCTTTGTTATATTCTGCAATGGGAATACTGTCCTTAGCCAGAACACCTTTTGGAAATGCACTGTCTTACTTTTCTGGTGTAGACCGTTGCCTCATACGGTGTGGTGGTACTGGTGGTGGCACATGGGGTGGCAAAGGGGACGCGACCTTAAAGGCATCGGAGCCGCTGTCAGAAGCGCTTTTGGACAGCGGTCTGTACGTCTGTGTCTTTGCAGCTGGGTGTGCCTGAGCAGAGAAGGATGGACTGTAGCTACCTAACATAAAACAAAACCAGAAACAGTCATGACATGAGAGTAAGTCTTAAAAAAACACAACATGGCATGCTACAAGAACCCATGGTAACTCAATAAAACGGCAAGATTACAAAAATGTGTAAATGAGATTTAGAAGTACATTGCTATATATTATTTAGCTCATTAGTGAACTTATATATTTTTATGTACAAGCAGATAAAGTGCAGTACAGTTAAAATAAATTAATTAATTGAAGAAGTTAATGGGTATATACATCCATCACATCTGTTAATGACAGCCTATAATGAAATCTCCAGGCTCATCCTATGGCTCAGTTCCATGTTCAGAAGGTAGAGAAGGGGCAGGAAACACACCTTTTTTCACTGTTTTAATAACTAGTTGGCTTGTGATGATGAGGCAATAGCGTATGTTGAAGAGGATTACATGAGTACAAAGAAATGGCAAACCACTGACCCACAACAAATGTTCTGAACAGCACAGAAAAAGGCACTATTGAGAGCATGTTTAATGCAACAAAAACTGAAAGCAAAAATTTTGAACAGCGTTTTTGCAGAAGGCACTATGGCCTTTTTGCACATAGTTTATCCATGCTTTCATTTTGGGTTTTTTTTTTAATAATTTTACCAAATGAGTATAATCTTCTTAAGACACAATAATTATCTATCTTAGATGAATATGTCTTTTCTTGTGGCTAAATAACGTCAACATGAATGCCCATAGCAAAAATGGACAAGTCTGTAAAACAATCAAGTCTGTAAAGTAATTTTTATTAAGCATTCTTGCTGCATATTTTTAAAGTGTATTCAATAGATTCTTTTTGTCTTTACTGTCCATGTCAGTAATTACTATTTTCATTTTCACACAGTAGTTCCTTTTCTATTTCTCTGAGAAAAGGCTGTGTTACTAACAATCACAAGTGAAAATAATACATGCAATGTAACCAAGAAACCACAGTGCTAAATGTATCCCTCTACAGTAAGAGGTCCACAGCTGCAATTAATTTCTGTAGTAAGAATGAAACTAAAATTAGCCTTTTTTCATTTGAGGGAAAAAGGCATGAACAACTGAGATCAAACAAGACAATAAAAAGTGTCTCTACAAGCATTATAAAAGCAAGCGTGAAGAATTAATGACACCATCACTTGCTGACATTAACAAAAGCATCATTTTGAACATGGAATAACTCCTACCAGTATTGTATGCATATGCAGTATTATACAAGTCTGTGTCGTCATCTACAAAAAGAAATGCATATGTTACAGTAGTGCCATACATGCCAGTTCATCACAGAAACTGAGCTTTGTTTTTGCAAATACAAATAGAAGACTGGTAGGCAATCAAGCACTGTATTTCTTTTCCTTGTCTCATAGGTTCTTTTGGAAGACTCTGTCTTCCCATTATACTTAGGCTGTTTTTCCACCTTATTGTATTTTATCTTCTGGTCATGTCCCTCATATTGCATACATACTAAGTTAGCACCAAACTGTAAAATACTTTTTGTCTGTTATTTTTTCCTCCCCAAGTTCATTCCTTCCTTTTGTCAGCTTTCCTCTGCTACAGACTGTTAAATTGTTGTTCCTATCACAAAAAGCAATCCTAAATATCTACTATGAGACTAGTGTTCAAAATAGAGCTTGTAAGCCAACATTCTCCTGCTTACATTTCTCATTCTCCCATTAACATTCTGTGTGACCATACTGAATGTTAGCTCTACCTCAGATGAATAAAATCTCCTTCCTTCTGGAGGTGTAATAAGTATAATTGCTATTTATACAGTTCCCTGACATCCTTGGGGCAAGTCACAAAGGACATTAAAGCCAGCAATGTCACCAAAGCTTTGTTTCAGCAAAACCAAGTAAGATATTTCAAGACAACAATTAAATTCAGGCATGAAATTTATCCTTAAACCAGACTGCTTACTAGCCCACACTGTTCTAACACTGGAGCTCTCCAAAAGAAAGGCAGCACAGATGGTAGGAGATTTACAATAGACAATTTCTCATCCCTCAAACTGTACATGAGGACATGAAGACAACAGCATACTCACCAGGCTTATGAACCATATGGATTTGCTTGAACATTGTCTTGTACCAATCCTTTGGCCTGTCAACTGTCTAAAAAAAATTCAGTTTTAACAATTAATGACAAAATAAAAATACCCATGTGTACAGATTGGATCAGACATTCAATGTTATTCTGGACAGAAATATTGTATGTTATTCTCTATTTAAAATGATAAATTTCATGTATTTTAAAGGTATTTATGCATTTTATCGAGGAATTCCTGTAACAAATTCTGGAAGACACTGAAGATTGAGTCAGTCTTGGGCTCTGATCTAGGGAGGGTATAATGGTTCAGAGCATAGGAATTATCATGAGATCAACAGTTTATCATCTTAGTGCTCGATATCTGACAACAGTGAATGCTAGATTTACAAGAAAATAGAAACACCACAGAAATTATGATTACAAGCATGTAAGAGGAGCTTCTTTTGACCTCCTGGCAATTTCCAGTTTAAATTACTTTAAAAAATGTAATTCTTAAATAATGCAGAAAAGCTTTGTAATACCACTGAGGAAAGAACTAAGACCACACCATATTTCAGAGTTAATGTTTGGATTGTAAAAAAAGAGTATTCCTTTTACCAATTTTAAAAGCCCTTTTCAGATAACCTAATTTTAACTTATTCAATAATCACTAACTAAATTATACTTATCCTTATTTTGGCAAACTAAGTAATCCCAGGGTTCCCAAACTCTGCTCATATCGACACCTGCTTGTGCATCTTTTAATCTCTTACCCTTCTGAATTTTCTCTTTTGCTGCTATTTTCTTGGAGGTAGGATGATAATATTTCAGGAAAGGATTAACACACATTAACACGTAAAGGCAAACATGTTTTCAGTATTATCCTTCTTAGGTGCTAAAATCTTACTTATCCCACAGTAGTCATAAAAGCAGAAGTTGTAATGCAAAGAATCATGGAATCGTAGAATGGCCTGGGTTGAAAGGGACTTTCAAGATCATCAAATTCTAACATCCTTCCCATGGACAGGGACAACTTTCACTAGGCCAGGTTGCTCTGAGCAGGGATGGGGCAATACACAGCTCCTCTGGGCAAACAAAAAACCCACTGTGTTCTAACTGCATGGTACACAGGAAAAATTCAAAGGAGCCCACTTGAAGTCCATTAGCTTGCACCAGCTAATACCAAATTTGCAATCCTTTTGCTTACTCTTCTTTACCAGAAAAAAGCAAACATCTGCAAATTCTTCTCTACAGAATACTGGACAGATTTGTGTGTGTTCACCACACACTGCCATTTTCACTAAATCACACCTTTGTCATCATTAATTGTTATCTGTACATAACAAATATATTTTGTTTACAATGGGAGCTCTTACTATAAGGGACTAGGCAGAAATGCTACTGTATTTTGAGGGCTCATTGAGTTCTCATAAAATTGCTACTAAATAATATTAGAACAATGTTTAAAACAACTGCTGACAGTCAGATGAAGAACCTGGGAATCTCCTGGGTAAGAAAAAAATTTAGCAGAGTTATGCTTTTTACCTAGGTCTTCTTGCAAGAGAGATAAAGATTCAGTTTTGTCTCAAGATAAGGTAGGTACCTTCCACCATCTACCAAAACTGCTGAGTTTTGCCAAGTGTAAGATATTCAGAAGCAGATTTGGGTAATTTTACTGTTGTTTCCCTAAAGGTATTAAATATCTATACTAGTGGAACTCTGGTTACAATAATTTAGCTGGACTTGAAACAAATATGCTGTTTGGTGCTCCAGGATCATATATGTTCAGAAGTTTACAATTCCAGGAGGTCTGAAGGAATTTACCCTGCTGGGCACAATTTCCCTGCTCCTCCTCATTTCCCACAGCAAGAGTACCATGGTACCAAGAGTACCATGCCTTTCTGATCTTATTGAACCAAGAAGAGCCTCCCAACCAGTGGTAGGTGAACAAACTGCAAATAATGCATAAATACTACTGCTATGTCCCTGATGCTCGTCAAGCATTGCCTGGCCCTCCACAAAGTCAAAGGAGGCTCCCACACAGCAATGAGGTATGGAGAAGCTCCCACATGAGTAGAGAAGAAGGTTTCCCAACATCTTTCTGGACATTTGAATGTTGCTTTCTCTTATCACCTCTCCTGCAACACCCTCCTAGGGCTTTCAAGCCTCAGAAAATAACTTGGCTTTAAATTATAAACCAGATAGGATTAAGAAATAGAATACATTAATTTTGAAATACATTTTCTCAATTTATATTCACTGGTCCCACACACCAACACTGTTTGAGGAATTAACAGTATTCACAATGCATGAAGCCATTCAGATGCCATCCTGCTTTGCATATATTATAGCTGATGCAATTAAATGTTGGAACATGGTATCATTGTATGTGAAAAAAAATCAGACAAATAGCATGTAGAGGACATAAGAAGTACTGCAATTGCTTCTTAGGAGGGTCCATAATCACTGCAGTATTGTAATTATCCATCAGGAAGTATGCAATTAAAGGAGGCCTCTCCAACCCTGAGATTAGCTCAACCAGTGGTAACAGGGTGCTAATAATCTCTGGATCCCCATATGGGCCATTCACTGAAGAGCTGGACTTGATGATCCTTGTGAGTCTCTTCCAACTCAGAATATTCTGAGATTTTCAGTGGACCTCTGTTTTTTGGGGTTTTGTTTCTTTTTTTTTTTTCAAGCTGAAATATTAAATAACTAAGTATGGAAAAGAAACCTAGTGGGACTTGATTTTTTTTTAAATTTTTACTAAGTAGAGGCCTTTTCAGTCTACAGATTAATTTTGATAATTAGATGTAAAGCAATCATTTTGGATAGACAGTGCAGTGATACTGCTTTCCATGAATCTGGCTTTTCCTTTCCCAGGTCCCCATTTGTGGTAAATGGTGCTATATTTGACTGAATGCTTTTCTGAGTGAACAGCATTTTACCGTCTCTTTTTCAGAGACTTCATTTTCAGTGTCTTGGAATTTTACCATCTTTGGGGCAGGGCTTGGCATGAAGGCAGAATGTAATGACAATGTGAATTTTCAGACTTGCATTTCCCAGAGCTAGAAGGAGCTAAAGCAGCATAGAAGAAACATATTAACATGGGATGGGAGTTCTGAGTGAAGAAAAAGCTTTATAGGAGTCCTTCCCTTCTCAGAATCCTAAGACAGAGTGGCTTAGGAGGAATACAGAGAACCTCCTTCTGTTTTCCTTGGCTAAACAGCTGACGCAAATCATGTTCTGAGATCAAAGACAGACTTGGAAGAGACTATCACATCTTGCAAGACCTCTTTACTCCTGAGAAGCACTCCAAATGTGGAACAGAGATACTCCTGAGTTCTTAGTGACATGCTAAACTTTGAGCAGCACAGCATTTTGGAACACAATGTGCATTACCTATCACACCTGAATCTTGATTTACTGCTTTTTTTTGATAGACTGTTGCCATTTTCGCAAAGTTGGAAGAATAAGAAACTTCTAAACTTTACATGCAATGATAAATGGAACTAATTTGAAAACTTCTTTCTTCAAATGGACGGAGGATGAACCTTCTGGGAGAAGATTCCTATTTGGATTGCTTACTGACCTTGGAAAAAGGGAAGGCGATACACCCTACCTTCTACTATTAAAGGAAAATGCAGTTTTAGCACTTTTTCAAGGTGCAGCATATTTGAGTCTTTTGCTGACAACTACACCAACTTTGCTCTTGCTCAGCTGGGGTACATAGGGCTCAAATATACTTGTGCACAATTATAAAGTAATCTCAAAAAAGTATCTTGAAAACAATTTTACTACCAGCTACACCTTAAGGAAGCAGAATGAGGACACAAAATGGCACATCGGACACATTCATACACATACACATGCTAGCATGAAGTCTTAACTTATATCTCATTGTGAGAATTATTTCTATAATGCTAAGATTACAGGCTATAAGATTTCTTGAAATTGAAACACAACAAAAACCAGAGCAAAATCAGCATAAAAATGTCCAAATTCAAGCTGCATTTCATTTTTAGGAGAAAATCTGAAAGACTCAGATCATACAACCTGAAAGTTAAATATAGTTTGGCAGATTGCCAGCTTCATTAGGCACAGTTAAGGGGGATTTCTGTTATAATCTTATATAACTGATATGCATCCTATTAGAACAATCTGCTACTAAAAAAGCACAAAACCAATTACTATATCCAAAATAAAGCAACGGGACTACTTACTTAAAAAAAGGACAGGACACTAGAGCATTGCTGCAAAGAAATGTCTTCATTTTTAAGAGATTCTGATCGTATTACTTTTTAACATCAAAAATAAAGCAGGAAATGCCAGAGTTTCTCCCCCATTCTTATAAAAAATGTCCCCATCTTACCACTTATCCATATTTTTTTCTATTAATTTTGTCCATTAATTCCTGGTCTCCTCCCTAATTTTTCAGTCCCTTTATGCAATTCTTGGCAATACAACACAGCCCCATATGTCAGTATTGGCAGACAACATACATCCAACAGCTGCTACATCCCTGCACCTCACTAAGACTTCACCTGCAAGGGCTCTGCCGCTTTCATCCTGGCTCCCACTCTTCTCACTTTCTCCGTTCAGCACAGCAGCTCTTCTCTGGCTGGGAAGGCCAGTAAGTGCTGCCTTTACTGACCTAGTGCTGCTGCCTCTGTGCTCTCTGGAGCAGCCAGAAGAGGCTGCCCTGACAGCAGAGTGGAAAGAATGCTTCAGCATAGTGAAAACAAAACTCTTCAGTTTGACAGCCTGGGACCACTCAAGCAGGGACCAGCGGCAGATGATCAAAACTGGGCTGCTCACAAAGAAAGGGCTCCCCAGCTATTCGCTTACGTGTCACTCAAGGGCACAGTGATTATTTACTGCACTGCCACGAAAATGCTACTCCCTTAGATTGCCATCAGAACAAAACCATGCATTTCTATACTACCCTGATGGCACGAGAGCACTGCCCCAAGAAATGCAGAAGTATAAGATTATTACACATACACACACAGAGGAATATACAAATATTTGCACACACACATGTACATATATACATAGTATGCATAAAATTTATTTTAGAAACAAATCAAATGCAATTACCGTGCATGTCCAAAAGGCAAGAACTACAAGAGACAGAAGAAAGACACAAAATTTTGGCTACTTCTAATTAAAACTAGAAACATGAGGTTGCCCAATTATGCTCCCATCAGCATTCTTCCTTTCGTCAACACACAATATTATATTCACGAGGCCACTGATTATGCACGCTCTCTTCCAAATTATATAAGAGTAGAAGAATGTGAAAAACCCATTACCAACAATCAGTTCATTGTATGAGTTCATACACAGATTTCCCAGAATTTCCTACCGTTCTAATTGCTGTAGGGATTCCAGATTCATCTACCGGGCCAATCCCTGCATAATGTGGAGCTTTAATTACTGTAATTTTTTTTTCTTCTTCTGAGGATCTACAGATTGGTATTGTACTGGTGGTGGTGGTGCTGCCAACATTCTGAACATGCTGTGAGTATGTCTCTGTGGACTCTGTAAAGATAACATGACAGAAAATTGTGTAATGACACAATCATCATACTTGGCAGTTAAAATACACACTTCCCCATTTCAGTATCCTGCACCAAGGCTGACAATCTTAATCACATATATATACATTATTTTAAAGAAATATCATGTTAACTAGGGATTTTCCCTACTTAATGTTATATTAACAGAATGACAAATTTATTTAAGGACCAGACAAGCTATTAAACTCAGAACTAGTGCAGAAGCACTTTTTCTCAATGCCTTGTTCAATAAAAAGAGAAAAACTCTCACAAACATAGCAAAATCTATTGAGAAATGTGCAGCAGCCTTTCTCCTATAAATCAAACTTTTGCACCTTTTCTACCCATTCCTTGGAAACCAGTGACGTAATTTCAAAACTTCCATCCACCAAGTCTAGCAAGCTATAAAAAAATTCACGTTCTGTGAGCACAGCAAATGGCCTTGCACAAAAACTTACGTGATATGTCCTAAGAAACATGAAGTTTAGATGCGTGAATATTTTTAAGAAACAAATTCTGATATACAGTGTTCTTCCATTAACGTGTTGATGTATTTATGTGACTTCACGTATAATCTATAAAAATGGTCTTTGGTAACCTGGCACCTGTAGAGCAATCTGATGATCCATCTACTCGTGAAGTGTACAAGATGGTACTGTTTTGTAGTGACTTGCAGTATTTCTACCCTTCCCCCTCAAATCTTCCTTTATAACTAATGAAATTAATACATCACTATTACCATTTCCTTTTAAAACACAGATTATTTAACTTAACAAAAAACACCTCTGTGCTGGGATGTGACATGTCAATTTGTAGTTCTGCAGAAAATACACTCTTTCCTGTATACAGGAAAAAGAGCCCTACTCTTTCAGGCAGCAGGTTTCAGTAAATTAATGGGCTGCTATTACAAAGCCTCTGTTTAGCAAGTGGAGGTACAGTGTGATGGTTCCACTGCAGGATAAATGAATGCAGGGAGTGAAAATATATGTTCTAATGCTAATGGTGACAATTACAATCGACTTTCATGTGGCACTAACATTCACTGATTATTCTGAAGAAAAATATCTGTTGTAATATGAGCCTGAAAAAGGAACGCTGGTGACTGAAAGCTCTAATTTTAATTTGGATATTTCTGCTCATTCCCATTGCAGCACTGGATTTGGCATGGCTGTTTCAGCTGTTTACTCAAGTCTGAAATCCTGTAAATAATTCAGTCCTACACATATATGGTGAGGGGCAACTTTGTGTGGCAAACATCTGAATATTTGGAACTTCTTTCCAAAATCCATGATGTTAAATTTAGAAGACATTTTGGATTTGATCCTTCATTCTTCATAGGCCCCAAACTGAGGCCATCAGAGGGATTTCTACATAAGCAAAGAGAATTAAATCAGGCTGTTACTCTGGAACACTAAACTTGATCATCCTACAAGAGTGAAAGTCATGGGAAGTCATATTTTAGGTATATCCAAACCAGCAATGCTAGATCTTTAGATCAGCAAACCAGAAGCAACCAAAAAACCTAGAATTCTGGATGTGGAGTAACCCATGTATAGGCTTTTTGTACTTATCACTATGATGACAGCAGCATTTATCTAAGATGTCTCAGAGCAAGAACTGTAACCTAATTTTCCTGCATGCACAACAAAAATGTCAACTGTGGGACCACATTCAAGTTATTTTGCATGTATAATATTTTCTAAATATGCACAACACTGGTAGAAAAAGCAGCAAGTAAATGATTCTCGTGGCAAAATGGGATTATGCTGGTGAAGAGCCTAAGACTGATGGTATTTGGTTTGTGGTTAATTTTTAAATTTAAGATGCCCTAAACAAATACATGAACGAATTTTAGATTGATGTGGCTTTAGGTTTTTAAAAGCCCAGAGCCCCTCCCATTGTTGATAGTACTTCTGCTGAAAAATTATGGAAGTTGTAGGGAGAAGCAAAGTACAAAGTGGGCCTTTGGTTTCTTAAGGCAAAATCTGAAAGGGCTGAACAGTTGGGCTATTTTGATAGACACCCTTTCCTTAGTAAAGCCAGTAGAAAATTGGCAAGAGTTTTGCTCACACACCTAGGTTATAAAACTTAATAGTTACTCCAGTTCAGGATCACTACTGTACCTAACAATGAATGCCACATTTTTTTGCATTTACTTCCTAAGGTAGATGAATAGACAATACCTTCATTATGGACGTGAAGTATTCTGCAATTGTTTGCAGTCTTTGCCACATGAATCAGAATAGGTTGTGTAATGTATAAAGCAAAAATTCTGTATAAGGCTTACCCATCGTCCTGTCATGCTGCATGATAACAATGTTGGAATTGAGTGAAGCTGGTGGAGGGTAAGCTGAAGAAGGGGAAAAAGGCCTTTGAAAGTGACTCACTGGACTGGCAGCAGTGCCAGAATTCCCATTCACTGTGATCTGAGCCTGAGAGAGACAAAACAATATCCCATTAAACTACACACAAAGCTCTCCAACTGCTATCCCAAAGAAAGAGTGATGCAAGACTGTCATTCACGCAACAATTACCAGTTGTCAGGTACACAGCCATACTGGCATCTGCATTCACTGAAACACAAAACTTATCACAGAGGGAGCAGGGTGTGTTCCCTTTATACCTTGTACCTCCCCTCTTCTCTCCTTGTGTGTGCTGTCTGTGACGCATGCTGGCACAGGAAGGTGACAGAGAGACCACGGTCAAGGCAATGAAGATGGCACAAACAAGGTTTGCAGATGTCTGGCAGCAATATAAAATGAAGATGGCAGTAAAAGCTCCCAACACTGCGTGACAAAGGCTGTCTGCCACAGATCCCTCACACTGAGAGACATATTCCCTTAGTGCAAATGCTCAAGCACTGTGGATATTAATGGGAACTTCTGTGCAGACTGAAAGGAAAAATCTGATTAGGACTAGCTGAAAAGAATGACAAAAATTTCTTTAAAAAATGGGAGCCAGCTGGAGTGACTGTGGGATGCTGATATGTAATCTATGACAATGAAAATAAATAGCACCAATTAAAAAACCAACAATCCACAGCCACAAAATGACAAAACAAAATCAAAAATGGAAGAGCTAAGCAAACTGGCAATTAAGCAGCAAGCACCTAAAGCCATTTAGGCTTTAGTCACTAGAGGTACTTCACAAAAGCAAACTATCTGCCCCCAGGTTTAGAATCCTTCACTGAGGCTGTATCACTTTTATGGGGAGCATTGAAAGAATCAAAACTGAGATACTGAGAAAGCATTGAGTGAAATAAGAGGGTAGTGAATATGTCAGCAGAAAAGCAAGGGAAGCTCTCTGCAACATCTCCTTAAATGCAGAACTGTTCTTTAAATCTGAATTAGAAGAACTACAAACTTTGCTCAACTTTATTTAACAAATGAACTAAAACATTTGCTGCAGATATAAACAAGAGATTACTTGAAGCAGCAAAGCATAAATAAAAACATATTAAGATGCATACTATTTTTACAAATAAATTAAATTATTCATGACCTTCTGTACGTATTTGTATTTCAGAGACTACTGAATTGATTTGAAATTTTTGGCATCTTGGCCTCCCATAGCTAAGAGAAAGAAACAATTTCTGAGTCCTATGCATACATCATGTGAACTCCTAGATGCATTCAGGGGTTTCTCATTTTAAAGATGCCTGTTTTCAGAAGTGAGCTGAAAAGTGTCTGTTGTGATGTCTCCATTGGAAATTTTGTATTTAAATGTTCCTCTCTTAGGAAACTCTAGAACCAAAAGTAAGTTGGCTTTTCTTACATGATCCTCTCCTCCAAAAAAAACCCCAGTTTTATAGATGTAAGAATAGAAAAGCTATGTAACTCAAAGACAGCATTTCAAGAAGTATGAAGGCATATTTTCAGGTAAGGTTTCAAGATGAGGCCAGCCATCTCTCTTTTACTTCTGGTATACATCCATTCTCTTTAGTTACATATTGTCTTTGTGGAAAAGCTTGTTTCTAGGGAAGGCAGGGTGCAACCATGTGAAGAGCCTCACACCTTCCTCCTCCTTTACTATGGCTTTTGTTTTTCTGAGCAGAACTGGTATGAGTTCTTTGCAGACTGGAAAGATACTCCTATGAATTTCTGTAACAAAAAATTGAGCTATTTCTGAGAGGGACTTTACCAAATATCTCAGTTAGACAGTAGGGGACTTACTCTAAAGTAGTACAAAATATCATGAAAACGGGACCCACACAAGTAATTGAAGAACATCAGTCATAAATGTGTACATGGCATGTTCATATATGACATTTTTGGGTTTGCTTCTGAAGGTCTTAGAGAGGATATCAGCTCAGCTGTAATTCCTTAGTTTCTGATGATTTTCTGTTTGAGGAAAGTGTCTGTGAAGGTGGCTATTTCATTTGTTCATCTGATACATCTTGCGTGGTTTACAGGGCTAGCTATAAAATATAGTTTTATGAAGTTTCAGAGGCCTTTCCTTCCCTTGGAATCCTTTGGTAGTTACAGACACTTCAATCTGAGAATGTCACACTTTAGGTCCAGGTGACAGAGTGTATTCCCAGATTGTACAAGGAAGTGAAAATCCTTTGTCTATTCATGAATTAAACATTTTGCTTTCCTAGGTCATTTTTGTGGGAAAAGACAATATGGAAAAAAACTCCACCCGATTCAACCAAAATGCACCTATGTCCAATTTACTGGGAAAATAATCACTTTTCATGATGTTTCTTTCCCTATCAACCTCTATGAATTTTTTTCTCCAGTATACTTAACCTGTCTTCCACTGCAAGTAAAACCACCTACTTCTGCAGCAAGACAATCAAGATCTTGTAAAAATTCCTACAAGGTATCAGGTTTAGAATCTCTCTAATTTGCCTGAGCATCAGAAAGAGCAGCGCTCTGGATTTCCAAATCAGAACAGAAGAAGGCATCAATCTGGGACTGGAGCTGCTTTTTAACTTTCTCTCTGCTGAGACAGGGAGAAGAGGTCCCATTATGGATGTCTGAGCAGCTCTTGGCAAAAATGCTGCCCAGCACACATCTGACCTCAAGACACTGAATTAGGTTAAATACTCAGAATCAGCTGAAGCTCAAGACAGTCATGGAACTTGGGAAGAAGCAAAAATCTAATGTGTACTTCAATTTCCAGGTTTCCACTAGACTCCACAATTTCGAAATACACAAAAAGGAAGAACAAATGGAAATTATTTTATAGGGAAAATGTTGATAATTGGAATATAATCAGAAAAAATAGTTTCCAAAACCAGCTGTTCCCTAATTTTAACTCCAATTCTAAGCATAAGCCCAATTAAGAATTTCAGCTCTCATACTTCAGATTTTCAAAGAGCCTGTAATCTGTGACTAAAGGTAAAGAAAATTGACCACAGTTTTACCTTCAGCTCTGCCTTTTGTCTTGAATATTTTGTTGACTCAGCTCTTACCGATGCTGATGCTTCTTCTTAGAAGTTGTTTTACAACTTTCTTGTCTGATCTCATTAAGAAACTCAAAAAGAAACAAACATCCCCAATGTGGACATAAAATCTTTAAAGCATGGTTTTATCTTATGCAGGTGGTGGATGGCCCAATCCTGTGTTACTTTTTTCATTCACCAAGTGGTTTTCACCTACACAATGAACAGCAAACTGAGAAAGAAGATCATTCCAGGATTAGAGCCACTAATTACACGTGTGTGTGTGCCACCAGATTCTCCATGGTTTTATGATTTCCTGGATGCAATCTGGCCCTTCTCTATAGAGGGTGGGAGATGATGGCTTTTCTGTACTGCAGAGTTGGGTTTTGCCAGCAGTTTAATTTCTGTGAGGCTCTGAGGACTGCTTGGGGATTTTTGCCCGTTTCATTTTGCTTTGTCCATTAATGGTGAACAAATGTTATGCTCATCCCTGCCATGTCTAAAAGAGAAAGTGGTGGTCAGACTTCACTATTACACAGCCTTCTACTGGGAAACTAACCCAAAAAAGGAAAAAAGGACCAACTGTTCACTTTAGCTCACAAAAAATGGTGCCCAAAGAAAACAAATACAGTTAGCTGACTATTTTAGAAGTAGGCTACAAGAAAATATAAATATTCCATGCTTTTCATAGCTAGTAAATGGTCATGTAGTGACTCCGTCTGATGAGTCTATACTGATTTACTGATTATGGTATCTTTGGCAATAAGTACTGTATTGTATACAGATTCATAGTAATGATTGCTATTAAAAAAAAAAAAAAAGTTTTCCAAGCTATGTTACAGAAATTAAGAATTACATGCCTGCTATTAGTACTACTTTTTAGCAGCATCCAGAGCAACGACAACCAATCATTGGCTTTCCAGGTGACTATGTGCAAGGCTGGACTCAAAATACATTTTTTAAATTATACGCAAAATTTAAATATATATAAAAATGTATATATATAGTTTATTCTACTCAGGCTTAAAATTACTGTATGCTAAAGTATTTGTACAAAGTTTGAAAACTGCTGTGACCCAGTAAAACTTTGGATTCAGAACATCTCTCTGTTTTGCAATTCAGCAATGAATTGCTCAATTTAAATGAAGGCTTTGTTCTGACTCATTTTAATCATGTGGATAATCTCAAAAGAAACCAGAAGTGATCTGGGTTTGACCCAAATTCCATACCTTCTTTCTCCCCACATATGAGTATACTAAGGTACAGGAAAATGAATGTATGTATAAAGTGTCTAACTGCATCCGGGTTTTTCCCTTGGCTTAACCAAGAGAAAAATAACAGGACACTTGAATAATTCAAGTACAAGATTATTTATGCAGTTCGGTCCTACAAGAAATTGTGCTTAGGAGAGGAAAAGGTTAATTAGAAGAGAGAAAACCAGTTTTGTGCAGTCAGTTGTCATGGCTGGGGAAAAAATGCATTAAATACTGCCAACATTTCCTATGAATTTACAAATTACATTATTGAATTCTGCATCACTGTGTAAATCAAAATTGGTGGTAGTCCAGACTCCAAAAACCTGCAAACTGTTAACAATATTTTAAACAAGTCTCTTCAAATTCCACAGAATGCTTGCTTTCAATACATTTCTTGATTTTCTTTTAAGCAAAGTGACACGCCTTAGCTGACCACACAACTGCACAACAATCACTTCCTACTCCCAAATCTGCTATGTCAATGATTATTTTTTTAACAGCTGTTGCAAAACACTGTGAGACCGTGACCATGAAAAATTACTAACAAAATACTTGTCTGTGTAATGGGGTAACAGACAAGGTCCAATTCTGTTCCCCTTTGACAACCTGTTTGAACGAAACGGAGGAGGAAAAAAGGAAGCATAATTACATGAGAAGTGGCAGCAGTGTTGGTTAAGGTGGTGCCATCTGACACAGCAGACATCTGGCTCAGGGTTGGGGAAGGTGTTTCAGAGCAGTCAGTAGTATCATAGCTACAAGTCTGCAGCTCATCTAGAATGGCTGTGGAGCACTCACTCACTGTGCGGGAGGAGCACTCGCTCATGGCGGAGTCTGTGCTCACAGAGGCCGCTTCGTTCCTGTGGATAACACTGTCAGGAGCTAGGAATGGGCAATTACAGGGAAACTGTGACAGGGCTGGGGATTTGTAAAAGCGTGAAGGCAAAAAATCATCAAGCGTTGGCAAAGAGTATGGTACTAGATGGGTGCCACTGTCTGGTGAGAAAGAGGCTCTGTTAACTGGTACCACAGGAGAAGGAAGAGGCAGTGGAGAAGCTTCTGTTGCTGTTTGTCTGTGTGTCTGTGAAGCATTTACCTCCATCACAGGGGTAGTTATTTTCTGGTTTCCAAGCTGAGATTTGAGGGGAAAAAAATAAGAAAAGAAACAGATTACTTAATGAATAAAGAACTTTTCCCTTTGCCTCTTGCTGGGTGTAGGGGAATTACAGAAGTGTAAGTTTTTCAGCCACCCGAGGAATTTCACACTCACAAAGATTAAGAAATAAATCAACCATGCTCTATATTAGAGTAGGACAACATGAAAGAAATGAATGCATAAAATGCTAGTGGAAGCAATGCCAGAAACCATAGTGTGCTGAGAATGAATATTCATAATGTACTGCATATATTAATGATCTCCATTGTTTATTGAGAGGGTTCACATTATTTTATACTTCACATAAATATGAGGCTAGAGAATGTCATGTTCATGTAGTTCTCAAAACAAAAATGTATCTCCAAGTCTGATCTCAGTAAATGTTACACTTTTTTTTTTGTCAAGGATAGGTATGATTTTGAAATTAACTGTAATAGAAAGATGAGCAGGACTGCTAGCTATACAGAAACACTATTAATGAACGTTCATGTGACCTGCATGTAATAGGTGATGCAATTTATTGCCTCTTGTGACTGAATACATCTTCTCCACTGCCTCTCTAACAAAAATATTTGGATGATAGAATTTTCAAGCACCCTGGAAGCACCCCGTCAACCTACTCTATGAGATGTATGCATAGAAGTATTTCAACATTAGAAGACATAAGGATTGTTAGGGAAACTGGTACAAATCTGGGCAACAAAGACTGGGAGCACAAGAACAGGACACACTGAAACAAAACATGCCAGTTGTTTGGATTCAGCTCAGTTCCTTAAAAGTAGAAGGGAACAGTCTCATGAGAGTGCTTCTGAAAACTCCCACACAATGTATGAGCTTTATGTTCTGTCATTTCAAATCAGTCACGGGGGACTCAGTTTAAACTAGTCCTGGAACTAGCTTTTTGCATCTGCAGCTTCTTTTTGAACTAAAGCATGCTGGCATCTAATATTTGTTAAACAGCTGCACAAATCCTTCTACATTGCCTATTAACCACAAGCTTTCCATCAATTCCTAAGTATTCAAAACACTGCCTACTTCAGCACTAATGGTTTCACTATTGATAGGGCTGAGGACATCTGGAAGAGCTACTGGGAAAGAGCATTTGGGATTGAAAATCCATGTAGAACAGAGGACAGTAAGACACTATATGTAGTAAATACTACTTGAAAAAGCAACATTCAGTCATACATATCACATTGTTATCAGTAATATGGTTATTTCCATGCTTAGACTAGGCAGATGTCTTTAATCATTCAAAAAATGTTTCAAGCCATCAGATTAAAATGCCATTTTGGCATTTTAATCCAAAATCTGAAAATATCTTCTAAAGCCCTTATGGAAGACTTGGAACACAACCCAGATTATGCTACTTACAAGAGGTCACTGGGGTTCCAGTTGCATAATTCTTGTTGAGATAAACTAGAATTTACACAAATAACCTTACTGAGGTCAATAGGACCCTCCCTATGAATAAGCATTACAGCAAAGAATCTTAAGTATGTGAACAGATATCTATTACTTGTTCCAATTGATTCAAAATAAATCTTTGGCATCACTGGATCTCTAGGGTATGAAAAAATAGGCAAAACTGCTGTTAAAATCTGCAGTTAAAATAGTGAAGAAATTGAGTCAAATTCCTTAAAATCCAAATCTTGTACACAGCAATGTTTCAAATCTACAACTGAACACCCTCCCAACTTAATCTTTTCATAGAGGAAATCTGAACAGATTACCTCTTAATTAAAATAATCAATAACTGAGTGTATGACTGTAAAAGGAAAGTATTTTCATAGAGAACTAATTTGCCAATAGAAACTTCAAAAGAACAATGGAATACTATTAAAAATAATTTCATGAAAAATTAGGATGGTTATGCAGCATATTATATTAGGGATTTAAGATGTGTGCATTTACATACACATATAAGAAACTTCATTTCATAGGTAAAGGGAAGACAGAATCATCATTCATGATGATTTTCATCATCTATGTCATCAGATCATCATATCAAGATCTCCAGCAAAAGACTGGAACCAAGAGATCATGCTGTAATTATGAAGCAGAGCCAAAAAGACGCTCTGAAGTTCTTGAGACCACTTGTCCTCTCAGCATCCCCATAAGAAAAGTTACATATGACTGAGCCAAAATCTGAAAATTAATCTCTATACCATTAAAATAACAGTAAATTTTGGGAAGTTGAGAAATCTAGTAAACCTTCCAGCTTCAAACTGAGAAGATTTCTTGCACACTTGGGAAAAGAAGGGATGGACAACACAAGGACAAATATTCAGGGTGCATCCAGAGAGCCAATGAAACTGAGATTTAAAGAATTTAATTCATTGTGTTTGGCAAAATTTCATCAAGCCGAATTCTTAAAAAGAATATAAATTTATTATTCTTACAACACAGACAGAAGGAATGCAGCAATTTCAACATGAAGCTTCCTGGCTTTGTAGAGTAGTACTTCTATTCTGCCTGGCTCTAGAATACATATATTATAGAATATGTATAATCCTCTCTCTGGGAAAGAGGCTGAAATTGTGATTTAAAACAGCATTGTGTTGAAAACTGATTTACACCACTTAAGAAACACGGAATGTTGGTATTCTCAAACATACACAACTGGCTACTACTAATCCATATTTTTCACTGTGCATGGAATCTCATATATGAATCATATTTTATTATATTTTTCACTGTGAAAAATATGAGGAAGACAAGGCTGAATGCATTCCAGAAAAACTGGTTCCATTCAGCATACTTCAGATTAGGTCTGCTATTGATATTGCACAAGAAATGCTAGCAGAAGCCAGGCACATTAAATGCCAAAGAAGTACTCAATAAATTAGATTGATGAAAAACTAGCTAGACTACGTGGCTGCCTTGGGTTGTGGAGCAACACTTAAGAGACAGATAAATGCCATCAGTCTTGATGTGAATTGAAGGTTTGAAGAGCAGCTTTCTGCTGGTTCTTTGAAATGCTTCTCTTCCATCAAACAGTAAAATGTCAGGCCTGAAGAACACAGTGGATATCCAATTCATATGAAGGAGACAGGTAACCCTAATATGGGTTTCAAAATCAGTCATCAATGGTTTTAATTCAAGGTATGTGGGGGGTGATGTGAGATTAATGACACCAGAGTACTGGCCTTGCTTCAACAGTCAAGAGAGATAAGGAGACTCAGAGATAAGTGAATAAATTCATTGTGTTAATACACAGCAGAGTTTAGTAATCAACAATCAAATTACACCCATACATTTGCATAAATGGGTAAAAATACCTCTATTTTTAATTATTAAGAGCTGATTTAAAATTGTCCAAACTAATGATGCAAATTATATTCCAATGCCCATTTTTATACCTAGCCGTCTTATTCTAAACTCAGTTTAAGAAGGTGGATTTCAAGTCCTTGTCTAAAGCAATACTAGAGATGCAGAACTTCAAATGAGAAATACATGCTAAATTTTCTTTGCTCCATATCAGTCCCAGGAATGCTGAAATTGGTTTTCTCTTTCTTCCAAATCACTCTACATATTTTCAGTACCTAAAGCTTGGACATGTACTAGATTAATTAATTTAGAATTGCTTTTTAAAGTTCAGGTTTATTTTCTTGATGTACATTTTTACAGCTATAAGGCTGTCAAAACAAACACTTTCATAAACATCTGCTAAGGATGTTTTACTCCTCTGGGACATCAGGACCAAATCAAGTGTTCAGTTCATCTGTGGAATTCAAATAACAGAACAAATCCTTTACAACTTCAGTTTCAGAGTATGATATCTAAAACAATAGGATACTTAGCAACCCAGGAACAAAATAATCAAAAAAAATCAGGTGATTATTTCTTAAGATGCAGTTCAGAATTCTTCAACAGTTTATAACTTCCTCTTAGAAGAACGAGAAAAGACCAAGAACAATTTCCTTGGACAAGAAAATTTACCTCCATTGGTTTCATGCAACCAATACAAATTTCTCTGTTGAAATAGTTATTTCTCCTGTATCTGCAGTATGCTACAAAGAAGCAGCATCTCTCAAAACTGTAATAATGTAAAAACCCGTAATATTGAGTAACCTGAATGCTTCTATTTTCATATATACTTTTAAGGGGTTTAACCTTTCTCTGAGTAGGAGTGTTTACAAAATGTCAGTGAGTCATAGCACACTTCTGCTTGCTCCCAAGGTTTCAACAGACAAGCACTGTGAAGTTAAGAGCAAATAGGAGCACAAACAGCAAGATACATTAACTTGGAGCACCCAAGCTCCCTCTGGGCTATGTATTTCCATACTTTGTCACATAATACAGTTGTACATGTTGGCTAGACACAGGTACCCACAAGTTCAAAGTATTTCTTCTTTACTACCTCTTAAGAAGTGATGATTACCTGATCGTGCCTCATTCTCTTTCACATACATAAACCCAGATGCAGAGAGAGAGTTGTACTTTTCTAAATGTATTTGTTTTTTTGAGAGTTTCTATGGCAGCTTTAAACACTGCTGGCAGGCCTAATTTACAGTCTGAGAGCATCCTTTGAGGACACAGCTTGACATACAACCTATAAGCTGCATGTACAAAAGTATTTGAACTCCTATACTATGTCCTGTAAAGCAGATCTAAAACAATTTAAAAAATACGAATACTATTCGTATAGTATACTGAAAGTTAATTTTCTATGTGAGAGAAATTGTGAACTTTGCAAATACTATGATACGTAACACTAAAGGGAATCATATTATTTGGCGCTAGCTAGAATAGTTTCTAGGTTTGAAACTGAGATCTGAGTCAGCAAATAAGTATTTTAAAACATATAGCTGCAGCCTTTTTTTTTTTTTTTCATTTTAGTTTATGGCACTTTTATTTTGGGAACTCACCTGATGCAGAATTTTACACCGCCTCATGCTGATTTTTACTCCAGTTTTAGGTATGTATTTTAACAAGGAGCTACAAAACCCACTGGCTCCACAACTCAATTGTGCTGCCAAATACCCTCCCTCATTAGAATTTATTTCAAAGTTGAACATAACAGAAAATGTCAGTTGAATTTTGCAGATAAGAGATACATAAAGGGATACAGCTTGAAAAGATGGCTACATGCCTTGATGATCTCTGTGATCAACTGAAATTTTTCTCATTTTATTTAGAGCAACCAGTTGCCCAACTTCTGATGGTGCTTCCCACATACTGAAACCAAGGAGAAGGCAGAAAACTAAGTGCAGAATTGCCAAATAAGTCACAGATAGTTTTCTGATTTTTTTTCAGCTTGAAGTAAAACTAAACAAATTTTAAATTAAAAAGAAAATGCAAAATGCATTTTGACTTTTAAAATGCTAAAAAAAGCAGCTAGAAGATGAGTAATTGTTAGTTCTTGTGATTAGACTTTGAGTATTATTTTTGATCATAAAAAAATATTTCCCCTAATCCTTGTTAGCTAACAATTTCTGTTTGAGAGATTTATCTGCCCATATATAACACAGCATATTCTAACTGGCTGAGCAACTATTTTTAAGTGAAACAATAAGAGATGCAGAAGTTGTATTAGTCACATCTATACACCTACACCTGTTCTGCTGTTGGACAGTATCCTTTGATGCCTGTATTTAAAAGACTTGCAATACCTTCATATTTACCCACTCTACCAGAAAAAGCTGTTGCTCAGCTTTCCTTACTGTTTCTGACATGGGTTCTTTACTGTGGCTCTTGTTTGAACAGACTTGTCTTACCTGACAAAAATCTCTGAGTAGCAGACTGGTTCTTTTAAAGGGTAAAGCAACTTATGTTTCTTAAAATGTTCTAAATTTTATGGAGCCTAAAAGAAGGATTTAAGATGAGAGTTTTGTGTCTAGTCTTGAGGAGGACAAATGTGATTAATCCTCTGTGCTCCTATTTTTTTCATGGAGAGAATTCAAAAGGAGCATTGCAGATTGTTACCATATAATTTCACAGAGCTCTGTTCTGATCAAAAATTTTACTTGGGATTTGAAGGGGCAGACAGACATATTACAATTTTAAAACTATCCTGTTTTTAATGCAGATGCTTAGGTCTTCCAGAGTAGAGACGTGGTTGAATGTGATACTCTGAAAGAACCTCGGTCTAGAAAAGCAGATGTGTTACTACCATTGACAACTGGGCTGTCAATGGACTTTTTAATTTACAAGATAGTGCTGTATTTACTTCAGAGCAACCTCAGTGATTCCAGGAGAACTACATGAACACAAATATGCCATGATGGGATTTTCCCTCAGACAAAGCTTTGAGGCAGACATGTCTAGACCGACAGCAATCTGCACGTCCATTTCAAACACAGACAAGCTGTTACATTGGTAGATATACTAGAATAATTATCTTTTAAAATAAAAGAAAAATCCTAATGTGGCTAGGTAAAGCAGAGTAAAATTTAGGAAGTCTGTTCAGAGCTCGCCTTTGGCCTAGGATGTATTCACTGTTGCTTTCTTGTGCCCAGGCTTATTTTATTTGACTCAGTGAATTTCTGAATGGTGTCAAATCCTGCTCAGACTTCTCTGGTCCTACATTGTGTCTGATACCCACATTTCTCCTAGGTGAGATCAGTATAGTTAAAGAATTTTCATTTCAGTAGGCGTAAGATATAGGTAAAACACAGGGAACTAGAAGTTCAGTGCCCCATCATGTTTCATGTAGAGGTTGTTGACAAAGAATTTACAAACCCATTTTCTGTAAAAATCTCTGTTGCACAGGACACATAGGAGACAGCAGTGCCCAGCCTTGCAGAAAGCACTGATGGACAAAATGTACTTGGCCTTAGAAAATGGCAGAGCTGCATTTAATCTCCCCACAACCTAACCTAACCCAACCCAACCCAACTATCCATACTTGATCCTTCCAGCATCTATGGCAGCATAACCCTCTAATGCAATCCTCTCTACGAGAGCCACTAGAGCAGATGCATCACCCACAGTACACTAATTTCCTACAGTGCATTTGCACTCTGTAAAATGCTCACAGAGGAACAAAGAAATCTGCCTTCCATCTCAGCCAAATATTTTTTTTTCAATAACTTTCAAAAACCTTCAGTTTTTGTCCATTTCTGTTTTGATCCATGTGACAGGTAGTTTTACCCAGAAAACACAAGATCTAACTTTGATAATGTAAGTATAACTAAACAGATGGTTATTAAGTGATTCATGAAGATCTAAAATAAAAGATGGAAAAATTAAATATACCACATGGCATTCTGCAGCCTGTGAAGAAGGAAGAACTGTAGACTTTTGTCCCAAATCCTTTGAAGACATCTTTGAAGTGTCTGGAGAAATACTAGGTGGATGATCTTGGATTTCAGGATCTGCTTTATTGTCAGGGGTGGGAACTATTTGAACGGAAAGAGATGCCGTGTGTATCTCAGGCATGGGGTTACAGGCAGGTGAGATAGGCCTTTGTGAAAATTCTGGCTCTTCAACAGGCTCAAGCTGTTGCTGTGAATTACAAGGAATGCTACTTGCTGGGTCACGTGTCCGGGTTAATTTCAGGGTAGATATCTTACGTTTTTGAGACTGCTGTCTTTGGCCTTGATGCAGAGTAGTACTAATGCCAGCAACTGTGCTTGTGTCTGCACTGGAGACTGAGGGCAGTGGTTTAATGATTTTTTGTGCATAGGACACACTTGTGTTAGATATTTGAGAAGACACTGTCTCCTGAAGAGACGTCTCACTAGTGTAATAGGCAGTGTCTGAGGGGTGGTGTTTAACTGGACCAGCAGTTACTGCCTGGAGATTCATTTCGTTCTCGTGATTAGTTACTCCTGCTTTCCGAAAGCTTTCTTTCCTAGGAGGTGGCAGAGGTGCCTTATTTGCCAAAAGCATCCACACACAGCAAAATAACATTGAAGAAGAAACAGAAAGAAAGTATATGTTAGTAGGAGACACAGTTCAGTTTTACTTTTATTTTTAAATAAAGGAACTAGCAAATTAAAGGGTTTCATCTCAACACTGCTAAATTCAATGCACAACTAAATTGGTGAGGTTCCCACCACCATTTTCTGTGCAACTTCTCTTTAAAAAGCCAGATGTTCCATTTACTCAGATCAAAGTGGGATCAGAAATTATCAGAAGAGAGCCCACAATCATTTGTTTTCTTTTATAAAACAATTATTACACTGAAAAAGAATTACTGCTGTGAAAGCATTCAGGTATGTAAGTACTCCATGATTTTAGATAGCAAGAAATTATTCACAGGTAATACACAATACAATATATAAAACACAGAGCCTCTTAAACTTTTGAATTAAAATATTACCAGAGAGAATATTAAAATTGGTATGTTGATTTTTTTTTTTTTTTACAGATAAAGATGTTTCCAAGTGTGGGGGTCATTTCTTTGTTTATGTTGTGTGGTTTTTTGCTTGATTTGTTGGTGTTTGCTCCTGTTTTTAGTGTGCTCTAATTACATTGTTTTGCAAAACAAGCAGGAGTTTTTTCTATCGTACAATTAATACACTTTAATTCTCAGATACTTTGATGACTGGTGCATTTTTCCAAGTGTAAACTATTAATAAATACTCTTTGAAGTCAGGGAACACTCCTAGAAAGCTTTTACTTGTGTATGACCTAGTTTTATTGAGCTGTCTTGCTCATTGAAAGCAATTTCTGGTAATTAACCTGGGGGCATACAGCCTGTGTGGAGTGTGCTTTATCAGTGCAGCAAACCAGTCTGTGGTGACGCATATGAACAGGTGATTCACGCTATCTGCAAGACATCAGGACAATGTTTCATGGAGGTGTCCCGCCCACGTGTGCTAACGCCCCCAGCAATGGCACAGCATGAACGCGGTGTGTCCAGTTTTACCTGAGTTGGTGATTTTTTATCCTGTAGATTTGGCCGCACGCTCCTAAAACCTTTTGCTGAAAGAGATGAGCTGCTAGCGTCTCCATTCAGCGTCTCTCTACTGCCATTATTGTAAGATCGCCAACCTTTTGCAAATGAAAAAGAATGAAACCATTTTTTGGTGATTAGTACATCTACACTGCTCTCAACATAGCAACCCAGCCACTAAACAAACCACAAAACTGTCAATGATGCTGTTTTACCATGGAAGTACCATAAGAACATGGCTAAAGCTGCCACTCTGCAAAAAATTAACTTTTAAAATTTAGAAAATTGAAACATTGACAACAGTCTGGGTATTGGGCAGTTAGACATCTTCCCACAATTTTCATACAGACTGTGGATTTTAATCCTTAGAGTCTTTTAACCTTTGGAGATGCTGGTGCTTTGGCCCCTGCATAAATCAGACCCTGTATAAAAAGTTTTTCCCTTTCAGATTACATTCCTGGACTTCACAGCTATGTTGGATCTTGAAAAACATCTCAGTTAATGTAAAGTTAGCTGGTCATGGCAGTTTCACAAAATTTCATTGCAGTACCCAATTAGTTGTTCCAATAGTGTATTTTATTGCCAAATCTGAATGACACCTCTCTTTTCCAACCAATCAACCATGGGTTTTTCTCTGTCCTCAGACCTGGAATGCCCTCAAAGCGTTGGCCAAACATAGAGGGAGATGTTGAAGACAAAATACTGTAAGAGGCTGGGAAAAGTAACACATTATGTGAGCAGGGTGCTAAGTGAAGGTGGGCAGAACTTGCAATCCCGAGTAAGGAACTAAAAAGGAAATAGCAAGTACCACTGAATGGTGCCACAGTAAAGAAGCTAAAGGTGGCAAATTAGCAGTCTGTTTTTTCCCACACAATTCATTTTTTTGACAACATATTCTGTGTTACAGGAAATAACTGCTTTCAAGTGAGACCTGAATTTGAGGTCTTAGCCATTAACAATTAGGATTACAAATTCAGCAGTGCTTTCCTTGAGCAGAGAGGAAGTATGAGGAAGAATGAGGAAGTATGGAGTAAATCAAATGAATCAAATAAATAGAAGACTGTTGTAATTCATCCACGTACATGACATTACACTGATACATAAATAATACACTGTTTTATTTACCTGAATCTGGAGACTGAGAATCAGACCCTGAAAAAGAAATATCCAATATTAATTTGTGTTAGAAATAAATTAATTTTGAAAAAAAAAAACAACAAACCACCCACAAAAAACCACACAGGAGTATTGATAAGAAGCGGTTCTGCCTGTCTAATGAATTGTAGTAGGTTTTAATTGTTATGAATATTTTTAGGTTTACAATCTTCATGAATGATTTTTAAAGTTAATCTGGCTTCTGACAGTAATTTTACACCACTCAGAAGCCTTTCCTTGAGAAGAGTTTTTAAATCGAGTTTCAATAAAAAGTTTGTAATAAACAAAATCTTTTTTTCATGCTTTGTTATCCTGAAAAAAATACGGGGGATGTGAGATGCAAAACACCGACCAAGGGCAAAATTCATTTACTAATTTAATATTTTACAAATAGAATTCATTTTTTTTCCTAGGTATTCTTGATTTCTTTTTTCATGAATGGCTACTAAACATAGGCCATGAGAAATTAAGACCACTTTTTAAAAAGCACTGTAGAAGTAATACATCTGTCAGTGTAACAGAAAATAGTGCTACCCTTTTCCTCCTTGCAAAGTAATACAGCAGGAATGCATAACAGTGCAAAAAAGCCATTAAGAAGCTGCATCTCAGTGGTTAGAGGTTATACCTGAGGCCAACAGGTTTGGAGAACTCTGAACTCTCTTCACAGCTGTTAATGTGACAGACATTGCAGCACGTTTGCGAGCACACCCACCGCTATCTGGAAGCACAAAACAATACAGGCAGCAGCCCCAGACACAGGGAGCAAGCACATGCAACAAATCACAGTGTGAGATACGCCAAACATAAATGAAAATAAGCGTGCAGTTAGGGAACTGCTGCAGAAATGTGGGCATTTGCAGGTTCGGCAGATTAGCAGAATACATAAAATTTCACAGGTTTTAAACAACAAAAAACCCCACAGAGAACAAGTGAAGAAAGCTGTATTTAATACTTAATCCACAAGGGAAATATATACACTCTGTTACCTGAAAGACTGCTTAATTATAGTTCATTAGTAAAAGCAAACAAGTAATCAAGATAAAGGCTTAAGCATTCCAGAATAATATTAATCAATAATCTGCACTGTAAAATAATTTCATTGTATGCATTAGAAAGACACCATTCATAGACTAAGCTCATGTCTGATCAGCTGACAAAGTACTTTTCTTCAGTCTTTTTGATCCTTTACGCTCAAGAAACAAAATTACCAGTGAAGGCATAAATTTTTTTTTCATTTTGATGGAACAAACTGTCTGTCCCTCTTCCCCTTTTTTATCTAATATTAGTTGAAAAATAAAAGAAATGTATATCTGGAACTGAATAACATTCTGAGGAAATGACTAGACATCTAAAATAATTTTTTAAAATGAGGTATGGAAAAAACCCCTTTCTTCTGGATTTTGCCCAACTCCTTTCTTTATTCTACTTCTCTCTTACTGGAGCTGCCATTACATTTTATAAGCACTCTTGTATTATTAGAAGACAGCTTTCCCACAACTTAGTTTTTTAGCAACTCTAGCATAGTTGTAAAAGAAAGTTAATAAATATTCTTGCCAATTATTTTTAACTAGAATATTTTTCTGCTCTTCACTAAAATAATTAATTGTAATGTTTGACACTATTGAAATTTCATTTAGACTTCAATGGTATGGTACGGTAAATGCCCTTTTTATTTCTGCAACCTATGACAGGGAGTTTTATAAAATTAAGGTCTTAATGAAGGCCTGCAACCTATTTGCAGAAAGTATTTCCCATAATAGCAGTAATTTGAGCCACAGAGTCATCTTTAACCCAGGTCTGCAAGAGAAGTGAGCTCCTGGTATTTCTTTGCTCATTCCAATATTCTCCTGCTACTTCAATATTTCCAATGCTCCTCTGGCCACAGGCCCTGCAGGATATGCATTAAGTTGTTGTTAACACTGGCAAACATCAGAGCCACTGCCTAAGATGTAAGTGGTACCAAAGACTCACTGCCAATTCCAAGGCTCAAGGCAAAAGGCCAAATTATTTCAGCCAGCAGTAGTGGAAAGCAATACATTACCTGCCATCAATTATTGGCACTGTACATGTGAAACAAAGGCAGTGGCTATCAAATCTGCATGTATTTTAGTTTGCTTACATAAATATGGAATGGAAATGGTAATTCAAATTACATTTTCCATTCTTGTATGCCTTTTCCTCCACCATCGCCATCGATCAGAGGTAATTCCAACGAGATTTGATGATGTGTTGATACTGAGGTTCTGTTCTAATCTGAATATTGGCAAACTTTGAAAGCATACTACATTTAATATAAGCTAACAGGCAAAAGAATTTGTTATACTGTCACAGCTCTTATGCAAACAAAATGGTAATTTATTTGTAAGTTTTCAAGAACTACCTTCCTGAATTTCATGATAGAGAAAGTGTCGACAATGAGAATCTAACTACAAACATTTAATTATTTTAACTTCAGGAAATTCTGCTTCAATTTAGTTTTTAATGTAACTCAACTGAGTAAGAGCTTTATACTTGATTGGTCCACAATCTAGCAAAGTGTTTTGGCTTCATACAAGAGAAATAAAACAGACTGTAACTGACTACATACATACACATACATACATACATACAATATTTACCTCTCTATATAATTCTTATATATTCACAAGTCTGTACCTGCATCACTTATCTGTCCAAAATAATAATATTTAATTAGCCTTCAGTTAAGACATAACCTCACATTTATACAATACTGAGTTGTGCAAAATTTCTAGCAGAATAGGAACGTCTGTGGGTAAGCACCTAGTGATGCATGATGGATTCTAGCCTCTCATTTATGTTCAGGCCAGGGTCCCATTAAGTGGAGTGTTAGGAAACTGTAAGGGAGACTGAATTAATGATCTTCTGCTCATTTCACTTGGTGAACTACTAGCAATTAATATTCCACAGCTATTACCTAAAGAAAAAAATGAGGTTATATGAAAGAATCTATACAAAATGTTTGCATATATAAAAAATATGTGCATAAATAGGTATATACACACTCACAATTCCTTTGACCTGAAAAATCCTTCAGAAAGGAGTCCTCTCTCACTAGGAATTGCTTTGACATTGAGGCAAAGGAGACCCAAATCAGCTAAGGTCTGAGGCAATGCTAGAATATGAAGTCGAGCAATAGCTCACAATCAAAACAGCTGTCTAAAATGCAATTGTAGCTTGTTTTTCTCTCCCTCTCTTCATTGTTTCCACATTTAACCCTTTCCCCTAAATTCATAGCCCCAAGAGCTGCCTCCACGAGAGAAAGCATCATCCTAAGTGAGCTGCATCTGTATTTGGCAAAACATCTACTGGTTGGGTCCTGCCCCAAAGCCAGACGGAGACAACTCACAACACCACCATATCCTTTAAGAACGAGGGCTGGGTTTCTTAAAAAAACTGTTTCAGAGAGTCAGTGAAAGCAGTGGCATCAACCAAGGGGCAAAGACGAAAGGATGGTGACCTTCTGAAGAGGTGAGAGAGAGCAGTCAGGGGCAAGAAAATTTTAATAAGCTCTTAAAGCTTATTAAGGAAAAGAAAAAGGCATCCAAATATTAGCTTTGCTGATTATTATTCTATTCAGTGTACTTGTGAACAGCATCATTTCTCCTTTTGTCTGCACAGTGAATTCAAGTTTAGAAGTCTTTAGACCAGGGCTTCTTACTCCTTATTAGCATTCTGACCTTTGGAGGCAAATATATAGTGCTGTTTCCAACTGTCGAAGACAGACAGACAGACAAGGCTGCTGCCTCGCAATGTCCCCAGGTTCAACCAGGAGGGACACTGGAAATGTGTTCCCAGCAGAGAGATGTACACAGCACATCCATACATGGCTGGACACACAGCTCCAATCACTCACACTAACACGGCACAATGGCCTCACCACCCCTCTCTGGGGAAGGTCCATCAGGGAGAATGACACATGGGGACAGAGCGGATCCTTCTAGCAACTGGCCTCAAATATTGAGCCTGCACTCAGCCCATGCCTGACAGCCCTGGGAGGGCCCTGGACAAGGGACACCCTTTGTTCCTTGGGTCTCCTTAATCTGTGTTCTTGCTTGCCCTTGTGTGTGTCCCTGAGCTCCTCCAGGTTTACAGAAATAAACAGGCCTTTGATGGATCCTGTGATGGCCCTGGGAGTGTCCTGGTAGGGCAGAATATTACCTGGGCTTCCTCTCCTTCCACTCTTTCTCTGAATTCCTTTTTGGATGTGCTGTCAAGTTTTTTACCACATAATCTACACTGACAGGTAAACCTATTATTTGGTTCTTTCATGCTGCTAAAAAGTAAATTGTTTGTAGAATGACTAGAACTCAAGCCCACCTAACCTACTTCAGTGATCTAAAAGTGGTTTAACCATCTATCATCTGTCCAGGAATTCTGCATGGACCCAAGAAATTCTGTTTTTGTCTACCACACAAAATGTAAGAATAGTCCATGTAATGACTTCCATTAATAATTTTAACAAACAGATAATATTTGCAGTCTTCCAGAACTGCATACTTTTCACTCTTGGCTGTTCTTTACATTCTTTTCATCTAATGCAAACAGCTAACTTGTTTAATAACTTCAAAATTAGATGCATTTATCAAGAAGGACCTGTGTGAAATTTTGCGAAAATATTTACAGATGCACACTAAGAATTTGTTTTAACTATTAACTTCTATCCATTTATTATTCCTCAATGCAATTACGTCTCCTCCAACATGAGGTATACATGCACGTATGTATAATGAACAACAAGAACATTTATTCTGTGTTTTAATCTGATGTGAGTTTTAGGGGCAGCACATGTTTTCTGTGAGTTAGTTAATCAAGCAACCAACTTAATCATGTTCATCAATCTGTAAAATACCTGAAGACTTATTGAAGAAACCCCCTAAATACAGCTTAAAGTATTATTCTGTTGATGATTGCTTAGTCTGGGTTAAAAAACACACACACATTCTATGAGACTACTATTTTAAAATTACGACAACATTTGAACTCCAAAAGGAAGCATGAGCCAAAGTATTCTTGATACTTCTGAAAAACCTCCTCTATATCTTACCTCTGTTTCTTTGCTTTTGCAAAAATGTTTCATGGCCTTACACTGCTGAATATTCCTTCCTAACATGTGGTACAGAATTGACATCAAATGGCAAAAAATCCCTCCCATATATGGTAGAGTATTGCAAACCAAAGCTCTTCAAAACATTTTCTCTGTAGACAAAAATATCTTCTGGAGGGTTTGCTGAGACAGACTGCCAAGTCTGCAGCCACAGGGAACGCTGGATTAGAGGAGCCCAGTCTAAGCAGTAGATCTACTTTTTATTTTTATTTTTATTTTTAAAGCTGCATCTGCATTAGCTTTGCCACTCAAGTCATTAATGAAATGCGTATTTTAAAAACAAACTAGTAACAAATCAACCTGATAACCTTCAGCATCTGATAACCTTCAATTGCACTATGCACAGATTTCTTTATAAAGCAGTGAAATAAAAAAGACCACCAACCCCTAACCAAAGCTGTAGCACTCATGTTCAAAATACAGTGTAGCGTAGAAAGAAAAAAAAAGGAAAAAAAAACCAGAAGGGAAAAAAGAAGGAAAAAAGGAAATAGCTAGACCAGAACAGCACACAGAACAGCTTCCACCTGAGTCACTCCCTTTCTTAATGAAGAAATGCTTTAGAAGGATGCAAGGACAGGTGCAAGATGTCCACTTTCAGACTCTGCTCACAGGTTTTAATTTTTTTTACAGTCAGAAAACAATAGAACTGATAAGAAATAACACATTTTCTGTCAATATCCTCATTTCAGAGCAGCTGAAAACATTCACATTAATATCAAGCATATAGAAGATGGAAAAAATGTTCTCACTGTCCAAGACCAGAGTAGATTAAAGTTCCACCTAAAATCATGATATCTTTAAGTAACTGGAGAGGATTTCAGGGGTGTTCAGGTCCTTAATGTCTATTTTTAAGGCTCCTGTATGATTAAAGATTCCCAGTCCCAAAGAGTAGTCATTCAGCCGCAGATTACTTAAATCTTGTGTCTTCTCTCTTGAGAATTCATAACTTAGTAAAACATTGAACAAAGTCATACTTCAGGGCTGCAGTAGCACAAACTGGCAACTCTTTATTAATATTTTTTGAAGTAGGAACTATAAAATTTTCTCTATCATATGATTTTGACTCATATGATGGCAATGCATAATGTAATTATAGTATGATGATTAGCAAAGTTATGTCTGAAATTACAGTTCCATGAAACAAGTCAAATTTTAGTACTACCTTAATGATCAGACTGACATGTTTAGGAAAGATTTCATTAAAAATGAGAGAGGACAGGACAAATTTCAAATAATATTTTTATAAATGAAAAATACACCACCCTGGTCAGCATTTGAAACACAATTAAGAACAATCAAAACTTTGGGGAACAAAAGTGCACCCTCAAATGAGAGAGTTAATTTCTCCTGCTTATTCTATTTACAAATGCAGTGGTTTCAAATAAGGCAATATAATTTAACTTTGTATTAAAAGATATGCTCAAAAAATGGATCCTATTGAGTTCTAGTTGTCTGAGACAACAGGAAGCCACGAAGCTGCATTAATACAGTGATCTAGATAACAGCACCTACACCACAGAAAAGCTAATCCCTTTGATTTAGGGCATGCTGCTGAAATTCAGACTTCAAAGGCAGTTCTGGTCCTGAGGTCACACATATCATTTCATGGTGAAGCACTGTGGTCAATGACAAAGCCACTGGGTTGGAAAGGATGCATAGGTCTGTCCTTGCACCACAGTTAATCTGCAAACCAGACAGCTCACCTATGGAGTCTGAAAGAGCTGACTGCAACTGAAAATTTACACCTGATGGAGGCCAGGATTTCAGCAGTCTGCTTTCAAGAGGCCTATTCCCTCTTCCAGCAAAAAGAGGAGCACTGTCTTATTGGCTTCAGAAGTTTAGGAGCAAATAGAAATACGCTGTCATGGATCATGAAGATAACTTTCTGCAGAGTACTTAATTTGGTCAATACATCTGTTACAGCACCTGAGAGAGAATGTAAAGCACTGCAAGTACAATATATCCCCAAGATTACCCTTAGCTGGTATGCAAGTGCAGTTTATAATACAGGGAAGTGTTCATATGCCCCTTAATTTTGTGACAATACAGAACAGAACTAAAGGATTTTTAAAGCATGTGCATTTTCTTAGGAAAATGTGATGCTTTAATAACACTTTTCCATCATTGTTACATCCTCAAACTACGGATTTTCACATAAAACATACACACACACACAAAACTGATACTATTAAATTAAGCACAGAAAGCTAAACATGCACTTTTATTTTGTGTATCCATATATGTCCATACATAGAAAAATATGTATGTAAATTTTATATATTGGATACAAATCCATATAAGCAGCCACACTATTAAAATATCTTGCTTATTTTGAGTTCAGCACCAACTAAAGTACAATCTGTTTATGAAAATTCTAGTAAATTTGGGATCTTCTCTGCTCACAAAACAACACATAAAAAAAAAAAATCTCACAGATAGAGCATACCTGTGTTCATTCTGACACTGGAGGATTTGCTATAAAAGTCTTCAGATTTCCTGCGGAAAATAAAACGATCTATTAATTTGCACAGGACAAGAATGTGTGGTACAAAATGGCAGCAGGGCTTTTTGGAGGGGTGGAGAATCACTGTGATACAAATGACAGTCCTATTTTAACACTGCTTTAATTAAATTGGTACTGCTTGTCCTTCCAAAGTTAAAGATGAGATGTCACTTCCATTATAAGTCAACCTATCTTTAAGTGTTTAGTAGCTTTCATGTAAATATTTGCTCTAGGATAAAAAACCTAGTGATTAACTTCTGGTCTTGAAACTGTAAACTAAAAATATTTTCCATACAGGAATGTGAAAATATTTTTAAAAGCGGCTTATAAGGTTTATTCACTTTGCGCAAACTAAAAGATGTAAAAAGTCTCTCCAAATATTTTCCATGCAGCCAAAGTTACTAAGTCTTTTTCAATATTTTATAAGCAGATGTGGTTGTTTTCATCCAGTGATTTAATATGTCTCCTCAGACAACACTGACATTGTTAATGTTGCTTGATGTATTTCTATGCACAGAATCAGGACACGTGTCTTGGCACCCACAGGAATCCTTATAAAAACTCCTAATGGAATCACTGCATAGCGAATCAGGTCATGATACACCAACACACTTTTTAAAGACAATAATTTGCACCAAAATAATGTAAAGTGTACACAAAGTTGAATCTACTTAGATATCCAAACTCCACACAGTACTTACAACAAGCCAAAGTGCAAAACACAACAAGCCAAAGTGCAACTGCAGGAAACTCGTAACATGCTATATTAACAGCCAACTTTAACCCACCGATGTCATGGGACACAGCAGACACTATTTTCCACCTATTGCCAGTTTATGTCACAGCTTTATCTCAGGATAAAGTGGCATCTGCATACTAGCCATCTTAGCTGTATTGTTACATATACACTGTCCAATACAATCTACTTTAGCCAATGGGCAGACACACTAGAGGCCAAAATACTGATGACTAAAAAAAAAAAAAAAAAAGGAAAAAAAAAATCATTCTCCCACTGCATTATTGCTACATCAAGTCCAAGATCAAACAAAGAGAAAAATCAGGTTTTGTAATGTAATACAACTTCAAAAAATAAATTAAAAATATAAACTGCCTGGCTATGTTGGAGTAAGTTGGAAGGTATGCATGAGGGATCATTTTTATGATGGCAGAATAAAAGTACTAATTGAAACAAGTAAATGAAATATCGAAACAGAATTCCAGTTTTAGTTCAACTCAACAGGAACCCTGAATTAATTGTACCTCTGAAGTAACATACATTGCTGTATTCCCTTGTATTCATAACAAGACATTCCACTGCTCAAAAAAATTACTGTTTTTCAGAAACTATCTGATCTCTGCTGCTATTATTCAGTCAGTTTTCTGACAAAATAAACAAAAAGTATATTGGATTTCTTGAGAACTATGGAAAGAAATAACTGGCAGTGAATGAAGTTTTATAATATTATTTTTATGCTGCCACTATTAGCAAACTACTGCTGAGAACTCTTTAAAGATAGTTTAAAAATTAAGGTTGTTTTTTTTTTGATATATGGTCTCTGACTGAAATTTTGCATTTCTTTAACTGTTACAGAATGTTCTTACAGCCTCAAATTCCCCCTGCATTTTCAGACTGCTAGAGGAGACATCATTTCCAAGCCTTCTTTTAGCTTGGAACTGAATCGCTGACCGTACCACTTATAAGATACAAAATGTAACATGATATTTATCTTCAGACCCAACAAGTACAGGACTCTTGGAACATTGCAGAGCCAAAAGGATTTCTAGCAGGTGGCTTCGATATATTTACCCAAAGCATGCTTAACTCTTACTCAAGTTTTAACAGACAAAATTCAGTTTCAGCACTACAACTTTGTACTCCTAACAACTTCTATCAACAGTTTAGGCTACATTGCTGACACTCACTAAGGGACCTCATACAAGTCACTAATGTTTCCACATTAATCTCACTTTGCTGAAAAACAACTTAGTCTTGCATACCTAAAAGATATGCATGTAAATAAGGCAATCCAAATCTCATGCATGCAAACAGCAGGCCTTGTATTGAATAGTAAAATTATTTTGAATTCTCTGCTTCTAAGGAGCTAACACAGCTTTCAAATACTTAATGATACTGGGGTAGAAGCCAAATGAATGCAATGAAATTAAATGCCATATGCCTGAAATTATTTTATTCAATATTGTTTCGATCAGTCTTTAAGATCCTTGTTTCAAGAAGGAAGTGATGCAGGGAGGAACAGAGAGCAAAGGGCTGGCTTTGTTTTGTACTTCTGTTCCTTCTTAATTTCCTCCTAAAATTGTTCTTTGGGAATGGGTTTGCCCCTGACAGAGGCAAGATGAACGTTCCACTGGAAACATCACACACTTTAGTGCTAAAATGTACACCCAATGATCAGCTGAGATCCTCAGCTCTTAGACAGCTAATTGTTGCGACAGAACAAAGGTCTGAAAGGATCCTGTGAACACAAAGCACCACTGGCAATGCATGAGTTTTCAAAATCAATCACCTACATCAGGCAAGTCCTCCTCTCTGCTCACACCAGAATTCTGATGATGAGGTAAAAGAACACTAAGTTTAAGTGTCTTGGGTTATGTTTCCAAACCAAGACATTAAGCACTGTAGCAGGCCTAACTTTTGGAGAGGGAAATCCTGGATTAACCTTCATGGCATTCTTCTGTAGATAGCTTCATCTGGATGAGCTAATGCAGCAGGAAATGAATGATGGTGCTAACGCATAAAAATGGGTCTGCTGGGTTGCATGCAGTTACCATTTCTACATTTAGTTTCGCTAAATACATATCCTTGATAATATTACAATGATTAACAGCTCAGAAATTCTCTGCATAGCAAGAGGTTACTGAAAAGACCTGTGAGAATCTCACTGACATCTGCTCTATTTTCTCCAAGAGACCCTTATATCTACTTGTAATTACTTCTGCTCCCAGTAAGTTCTGAAGTGTGGGGTGCTGAAGGAAAACATTCTGTCACCCCTTCTGTTCCACATTCATATGGAGCTATAAAAAGGGATAGTGAGAAGTCAAGGAAGGTTTCCCCACCCTCAGTTTATTCATGAATCGAGATGCATGACTTTACTGTTGGGGGTTTAATTCCATTCTTTATCAGGTCTTCAAGCACCTACAGACATTAAGGCAAAGAACCATTTAGACACAGTGCTGTGCATTGTACTCCCAGATGACCTTGCCTGAGCAGGAAGGTGGGACTGGGTGACCCAATGGGGTCCCTTTCAACCTTACAATTCTGTGATTCTGTTACCTGTTATTTATTCTTTGCCATTTCACAAAAGATATTATAAAAAGCAGTATAAAAATGTAATTTTTCTGACAGAGTGTTTATATCAATTCTAAAACTAATTCTAATATGTGCTCTTTATATTTACCCTTCTTTGTATTGACTTCTACTCCAAGGACCTTTGGTGAGAGGAGCAATTGATTTAGAACACAGTGCAGATGGATCAACAGCAGGATAGATAAGTGTGTCTGTCTGGAAAATTACAGATTTTCATTTTCTTAGGCAGTTCCCAGATATTTGGAGAGGACAGGAGCTTTCCTGACTTGCATGAGAAGGACAGTCAGACATTCATTAATGTTGTTTGCCAGTTTCACAGTCTGAACTTGAGAGAGTAATCTACTTGAGAAAATACTGCAAAGAGAACAAACCAATGGTGAGTTTACTGCAAGGATTGTTTATCCAGTCAGTTTAAACACTGCAGGTGATCTACAAACCCGCATTTGTCACCAGGCAGGATTCTATTTTGCATGTGGCTGTATGTTCTTTTAATCCACATCATTAAGACTCTGCAGAGCACTCCTGCTCTCCTGCAGCAAGTCAATATACTTCATATGCCAACTCATTCATTCACTGACGGAGGGTAAAAAAAAAGTATGAAGCATTAGCTCTGAAAGTACAGAGAAGTGACTATTATTTCTCTCCCAATTTTAAAGAAATAACAGGTGTTCTCTGTTAGCAGGAAAACTATGGCAATGAGAATGCAATGAAAACTTGATAAACCCCAAATGTTTAGATTGTGACAACAACACCTGCACAAAGAAACAACTGTCCTGAAACTTCCTTGCTAGAAGAAGTCTCTCCTGCTGACCCTATAAAGCAGGTAGAAAGCTTATATGCAAGTATATTATTTGTATGAAAAAATGTTTGATGGAGCAGGTAGATGATGCTTATAATGAAAATGGTTCCCTTATGTTTCAGTTTTATTACCATGCAACAAGAAGTCCCTAAAATGGCAGGGGAGCTTAGTACAGATTCAACACAGCAAGGCATATGCTGAGCATATGCTTCAGTATATGGTTTATGAAAGCCCCACAGAACTATTTCTATGCTTTATGTTAAACACAAGCATAAATACTGTTTGCCCCAGACCACACAGCCTCACCCTATAAGGATCTGAATACACCCTATAAGGATCAGAAGCTAGAAATCTAGCTCTAATAAAGTGTTTTCAGATAGATAATCAAAGCGAAAAACATAGGCAGCCAACTGACATCACAGGTAATTTAAAGTTTTTCTTGAAAGAAGTGCAATCAGCCTAAGTGCAGTACCATTGTACATATTACTCATGCACATTATCTGGAAATGTACTGATCAGGTCATTAAACAATTGGGATGGTGAATAATTTGTACATGGTCATAAATTTCTACTAGAACACAATAGATTAGTAGCATTGTACTCAGCAGAAGTAAGTGCGTGACCAGGGAAATCTCTGCACACAAAAGCTCTGTTTCCTGGATCATCTGCACTACTACAAACAAACTATCTTAGGCTGATATCTAACTTAGAGCAGATCAGCTATTTTAGCCTATTTCCTCAGCAAGTACAATACTAACATTGTTATTCAGTGTACTGCTAAGACTTTGTGTTGGAAAATTGCAAGTGGTTCTAGTTCCCACGTGCAAATGTTCAAAGAGTATCAGACACAGGAAAATCCACCACAGGAGTTTATGGCTTATCATTCTCTGTAAACACATCAAGGGATTGGATGCAAGCAGAGGAAATAAAAGTGCTATTAACCATTTCATGTATTTTAAATGTGAGTTGAAAATCATAGGGTAATTTCTATTCATGAGGCTCATTAAGGTCTAAAGCACTTGCCAGGAGTGCTGTGGTCAGACTTAGGAATCTGAACTTGACAACCATGTGTGAAAAATGTAACTGAATGCAGGGGAATAAATCTGAAGATACAGGAACTTCTTCACAGACACTTTTCCTAATGTAATTTCTTTGAGAATGCTATAAATGCAAGATTAAGAAAAATTGGTATCATCCTTTCCCATGTATCTTCATGAAACCTAGAAAATTTACTAATTGTCTGATTGGAAAAGCAAAGACTACATCTCTAAACTGTAGGATTTTAACAGTAATCTTTGTTCTTGCACATAGCATCAGTAGAAAAAGTTCAAACACTTGCATTTAAATCAGTATCAACATCTCTCTCTAGAGAAAACACATGGAGCTTAAAATTTTGCCTGTTTGTAGCATGATTTTTACTAGATACTTATTTTGACTTGATATCTAGTGAAAAACAAACAAAATTTCGGCACTTGGTTCTAAATAGGTACTTGCTGTCATGTCAAAATACTTCTCAGATGCTTCAGTAGCAGAATATTTTCCTAAAATGATACTGCAAATATAAGAGGATAGCAAAAAAGTTATTCAAGCTGACAACATTCTGTACATTTTACTGGTTATTTTGACAGCTGCAAAAGGAACGAGGAGAACAAACTGCTGCTCTTACATTCTGCATCTACTTCTCTACCAGTCGAGAAAATTTTATTAATAATTCCAATCATGCTTGTGGTGTTTGTGATTTTTTCACTATTTTTACCATTTCAATATAAATATAAAAGCAGAAAAGTTCCACTAACTGAATAAAGTTTAAAAGAAAAGTTCCATTAACTTGCTGACTCCAATTCACATTTCTTACCCTTTTATCCAGGCACTAACTACTGTTTTTAATACTACCAAAGTTTAAATTTCTAGCCTTCAGTGGTAGTTATTTTTGTTCCTGCTCTTGTCTTCCACCTTTGCTGTGGTGTTACAGGAACTGTATCTGTTCAAATGGACTCATTCCATAGGCTGGAAATTATCTGAGATTACTGTAGGGGAGCATGTCACTGAAATAAATATGCAGTGGAGTGGTGTGCACAGACATAATTACAAAAAGATTCACTGTAAGACAGAGTGCCTTAAAGGCATTCTGCATGTTTGTAGTACTTCTGAAAGTTTTCGTTTTATCATGATTAAGTATTTGTCTTTTAGGAAATATAATTTTAAAACTGTGGTACCCAGAATTCACCTGTCAAATCTTTTAGACTTTCTTTAAAATTTTATTTTAAAGTTTCATTTCCAAGAAGATGCAAATATTCCCAGAGTATCCAACTATTTCTCAATCTTTCTCAAGACAAATATCATTAGAACTATGTTCCAGTTAAAAATTCATCATTGAAGGGTTAAATCTGGATTTGTTTAGATTGCAGTAACTACCAAAGTTATCAGGAACATATAACAGTTCTAGTTTCATTTCCAGAACTTTGCAAATTACTGGTTGTTAGAATACTTCAAGTATTGTCTAATTTTCTGTTTCTACACAGTATGACAAACAATGCATTCTTGCTATTTTCTATTTGGTATATGTATCAATTTCAGACTAAACATGCATAAGTCTCCACCTAAATTAGAACTCTTTCAAACAGGGCTTTCTTCCCCCCATGAGTCAATACCACTCCCTACAGAATCAGTGGGAACAGTGTTAATTCATGAAAGAAAAGTCCATTTCTGTTTGCCTCTGTTGGTTTTGTTTTAAATATAAAATATGCTTTGCTGAACTACTGGGTAATGTCACATACAGCTAACAAAGTTGGACCAACTGGTGAGGTGATATAAGAATCCTTAATATATACTTTTAAATATGCTAAAAGAGCAGCACTTTGCTTTAATCTTTTTGTAACACACACATAAAACCAGAAAGAATAACTATGACTTAACAGATTAACTAAGAAGATACCAAGTGGCAGATTTTAATCCTTATTATTTTTTAAGATATCACTTTGAAGGGACTGTACAGGAAAACTTTCAGTACCCCTACTGAGTCTTAAAACCCCTGACCAATATTGGCTAAGTTTGACAGAGATGCAGAGGTCTTGGAAACACTGAAGGCTTACAAGTTCCATAAGGAATTCTCATAGAGAATATAGACCTTGCCAAGTGGGCAATATACTCTAGTATTGTTATATAAAAGTGAATTCATACAGGAAGGAAGACTTAGGAGCTGTACATGGATAAATGCATGGACCTTATAAACCCAGCCACAAAACTCTCTCCCACACTGCACCCAGTTTAATTTGCCTTGTTAGGCAGGAGGAAGACAACAAAAACAACCCAAATATTTCAGCTGTCTAAAAAGGTGAAGAGTTGAACCCAAGCTTTTTCCATTACATTCATTCCAAGCTCTGCATGGATTGATGACTAATGCAGTTGGAACTCACTGAACTGTCTTGGTGTGATTCAATTCCAAAGGGTGTCTCAGCGTTTGCAATTAGAAATAACGTTCTCCAGCAAAAGGGTAAGTGTCAAAGCCTGACTCCCACACAGGGGCTTGACTTCAGATCAGCTGTACTCTGGCCCTGCAGACCAGAAAACTACTGACACACCTACTTCAGTGACCTCCTGGCACAGGAAGCATGTGAGGCTCTTTCCTTGAGCCACATCTTCCAATTTAGGTTTGTTGGTACATTTGCAGATCTACTCTGTGAACCCAGAATGACAAGAACTAAAGAGCAATAAAATGGGGGAAAAGTCATAAGATTTTAGTTTAGATTAAGGAGTTGTGAAGCAAAGCCTAGAGTAGATTTATTCACTGTTGGTCTGAACAGACATATGGTTTCTTTAGTTCTGCAGCACAAGAAATACTTCTGGCCTTTCAGTCTTCATGCTGACTTACATCATAATTCCTCAATACTTAAATGACTCATCAGTGACAAGAAGTCAAATGCTATAAACTTCTATCTTCTAGCCCTGCTATAACACCTGCCTTACAACATGCAGTGTATCTTATTAACTCCTAGCACATTTTGCCATCTCTCAAGAAACATAGCACTGCTCTGCATAGCTGAGTGTCCCATTAGACACTTAACTGTTTACAGGAAAGAAGATATTTAACTGCAGCAATACTATGTGCTCTTAAAACAAAGGAAAACTCCTTATGTACAACACATGAGAACCAGAATAATAAGAATAATAAGCCTTGCAAGCTTGAATTTGAATGTTCATTGATACTGTATTTTGTTTTTTCCCATGGGGCACAATCACCAATTTTCATTTCACAGAGTTTCACTCCTCCAGGTAAGAGACATCAAAATAATGCCACTAGTACTGTTTACAACAGGAGTATGTGCACTGTACTGTCAACCGATTTCAGACCTCATGAAATCCAATGTGCCTCAATGCTATACAGAACAGCAACAAAAAGGTACAATTCTTCCTAATATAAATAGCCAAAGAAAGAACTACCAACCATTATGGTTGGGAGCATAGTTAACTCATGTAAATCAGGAGTGCTAATAATAACTACCTGTACATGCTAGCTGAATTTCAAAAGTTCTAGGCATGTGATAATTCTCAGATTGTCTGCTTATCCTTCTCTCTCCCTCTCAGTACCTTATTCTTCACCAGCACATTTAAGATTTCTGCTAATGAGCACCTTCTAGAGCAAATCAGAAACTGTCTAAAGCTAAAACTGACAAAGGTTAAGCAGAATGGTATTGGAACAATTGTGAGGCACATGGAAAAGGTTTCAGTCTTCACAGAAATGTTGAAAGAAAACATCAGAGGTTTGTGCCAGGCTTGGAGCAAACATGGGACGAGGTCAGGGATCACCTGAGAGGTGACTGGGTGCCTGTACAGCCCTGACACGTGTGGCTGTGCAGGGCACTGGAACCTGCCTGCCAGGCACCCACGGGTCAGAGCTTTCTGTGCTCTTCTGCAACAATGTACGAGACCCACTACCACAGGAATGGAGAGGGAAGAGGACAAATCAGAAGGAGTTTTCAGTCTCTTAGTTCCCTGCTACCAAAGCAAACTGTGCCAGCAAATGGAAGAAGCACCCTACACAGTCTACTACTGACTCCATTCCTTACCCAAACCTACTCCCACATCCCATGAGGAGATCCAGTTTGTGTTCTGGATGAGGCCATAGATTTGCAGAAATAAGTGATTATAAAACTACTGCAATGACTACATCTACACATAGGGAACAAGCTGAAGAAGCAGAGGTAGCATTAGCTAGCATTTCCTACTGCAACCTTCACAATGTTAAGGTAATTCCTCTGCCCATCACCTTCTAGATTTTCTTTCCTTCTGAAAGGAATACTGAAGTCTCATTATCTGGCACCACAGGGACACCAAAATCACTCTTCTCCATTAGACAAACATCTGCCTTCTAAGCTCTCAGCCCCAGATCCCTTCCCAGCCAGTCTTATCTCTCTTAACTCACTTAATTCCCAGTTTTGTTGCCACCACTCTCCAAACCAAACTCCTCCTTCCCCTGCCAAAGGCAATTTGTCACAGTCTACTGCTCTTATTCCCTCAGTCTTCAAGCCAGGCAGCCTTTTCCTCTGTGAAGATTGGTCTGTAGTGGGTCTGAAAGAATAGCAAACACCAGCACCTCATTTTCAGATTGCTCTAGCATTCACTGCAGTACCAACTACATGAATAGTCCCACTCATTCCCAATACTAGCCCTGGCACTTAGTGGCATTCAAGCACTCAGTTCTAATTTTCCATTCATGTGCAATGAGAATAGGTTTTCAGATTCTGCTTTTGCCAAATCTTTATTGAGCACCTGCAGACTGATTTTTTTGTGAATTTTTGTAATGAGAAGGAAAAGTCGCATTCCTATTAAAGCTTTGGTGAAGTTTTTCACAGTATTCTAGCCAGTGAGTGCAAATTTAGCTAAACTACAGGTGACCAGAATTTTTAATATAAATAAAATTATTATATTGTAGAATCATGACATCCAGCTTTTCACAAGAAACTTGAAACAGAACCTTAATTGAGCAAATTATGATAATAGCTAAACAAATAATGGGTCTGCTGCAGCTAGTTAGCAGAGGCTAATAGTGCAGTTCTAAACAAAATGACTGAATATTTTAGTTTTAAGACAATTTTTGTTTCATTATTACAATGACATATGACAGCACATAAAACCTGTTCTGCTGTCTACCCACCCAGTGACATTTTGCCAAGGGTAGGTTCCCAGGAGCAGGATGCCAGCAGGATTGAGTGGGTTTAGCACTGGTTCCAAATGCAGTGTGTTGCATCGAGGTTATCAGATTAGTTCATATGTACCTGCAGCAGCCCCAGTTCTGATGCCACCACAAGTGCTATTTAGGGCTCATTGTTCTGCTTGGTAAGTGTCACTCAGCTAACTCACGGAGTGACTGCACATGGGATGGTATCTGTTTCAGGAAAACACATAGATCAGTTACATGCCTTGCTGTAATACCAGCTGTTCAACCTCATCAGCTGCAGTATGAATAACAAAAAGGGGGATAGATAACATAAGGCAGCATGACAGAGTATCTTCCTTCACGTACTAACCCCCAGATTACTTAATATAATTATTAAAATTATGTCCTTAGCCTAATCTGGTGTAGCCAGTATCTTAATGTCAGTTTTACAGCACTAAGCACTTTTATGTATTTATTTGTTTTAAATTGGCAACAGTACCATTCCCTTAGCAGATGTTCTCAGTTCCCACACTCTTAATTATAGTTTTATGACTACTGCCACCTACCATACAGTGCACTGCAGCAGTGTGTCATTTTGAAAGCCACTGTTACTTGCTCATTAAATTCCTCTGCTTTGCAGAGCACAACTGATTTCAACTGTATGCCAACCCACTTGCACAGAACAAAGACAGAGGTTTCAACTCCTGCACATGTATTTCACATGAATGTGTATAAGTGAACATCGAGGCATGCTGAGTTTGTTTAAGAGTGTTCTGAAGAAGAAAATATCATTTAGGTAAATGCATTTTATGGTTTTAATTAATACATGACACTGATTGTTAAGTGGCATAACAAGGTACAGTAATTTTTCCTCTGAAGAGCTATTTAAAATGGCTTGAAAAATGGAAATTTAACTGTAAACAAATCTTACTATCAACAAACTAGACAGAGAAACACAGATAAAACTGTTACCTTTCTATTGCTTTTACTCACCACTGTATGAAAATCTAAAACCTTAAACAGGATTCAGATGTGACACTGAACAGTGATGGGAACAGTGTATGTCCCAGTATTGTCATGGCAGCCTGTCACCTTCTCCTTTCAGCTCAGATATATGAAAACCCACAAGGTTTTTGTCAGGAGGAAGTGTCAGGGTGCTCTGTCAGTTCTTGGTTTCCTCAGCAGCTTTCTGGGAAGTTTCTCAGCACTCATAAGTTACTTACAAGCTACTGGGCAGCAGCCCAGCAATCCTCACAGTGGAGTACAGCATCTTTTAAGTTACCATTTCCAGATTTTTCTGCAGACAGAAGAGTCTGCAGAGGCAATTGGTAAATTTTAATTATGTTAGAAATTGCAGTCTTACATAGGAGACTGGTAAAATTTTTAAATCTTTAAGAAATTATTAGGCTATAGGCCTGAAAATGTACTAGCTGTGGATTTCATCACTACCTGATTTATAAGGATTTCTATATTTAATAGTCTGTCTCATAGCAGTATTATTCAGAACATGTTATTTCACAATCATTCAGATCCAAAAATGTATAATTAGTCACGTGAAACAGTAAAAGAGGTAGATGGGTAGAGAAGTAAGCATCTCCTTTTTTAAAGGATACAGCATTTAAAAGGACCAACATTAAATCTCATTTAAGAAATTTAGAGTTACTCAAATTATTGATATATCACCTGAACTTTCTGAATGAAAAGGAAGAAGGTTTAAACTCACACTGTATTTTTAAACATGCATCTTTCTCATGCAAAAAAGAAGTTATGCTAACTAATCTTGAAATTTCCTGAAGTCATGAAATGGCTATCTGTGAAAAGCTGTCAAATTAATAAAGTTAATGAACTGAAAACACAAATGCTTTTTCATTCCTTACAGCAGTTATTGGTGCTGCATTCAAAACACAACGTACAAGAAACGAGAAGCCAAAAAGAAGATTCATTTTTAAAATGTTTAAAACGCTAGTTTAATATCTCCACAAAGCCATCACCTTAATTTGGTCCCAGGAAACATAAATACTTCCACTGAAGATCAGTAACATTTGAAATAGTAAGAGGTTCTCTCTCTCATCTAAACTAAATGTTATCAGAGTACTTCTAATCAAAAGATGAGCTACTTCTGAAAGACCATGCATAAACAAAGGAATGTATGTAGGAATCAATCTGCCCTTGAAATGAAAATTTTGACCAAGACAGATTATTATTCTGATTTATATTTCAAATAATTAAAATTATATACTTTAGAAACTAACAGTTTTAGAGAATGAATGACTTGCATTATTGCTGAGGCACATCTAATTTTTTCTTTCTTTTCTAATTCTATGGTCTTGCTGAAATTCTCTACTTCCCTGCTTTCAGTACTGTAATTCTTTTCATATTCAGTTTTCACCTGCATGTCTAACTCCACACTGTCTCACCTTCCTGGCATCCTATCCTCATCTCTGAAGGCGATCTCAGATAATTTTTCTCCTCCCCACTCGCTCCAACAATGGCATAGGTTCAGAAGTTCCTAAATCAAGTCCTTACATTTCAAAGGTGTGGCTGTGAACATCTCTGCTTTCTGGTATTTTGGCTGTAATTTCATCCCATTCTGTCTTACCTCTTGGAAGCCTCCCTCCCACTGAACCCACCCCCCTTTTAACCATCACCTCTGTTGCTGATGGATGTGCACTTCTTTACAGGATTATTGTAATGAACACCATGTGTATCTCCCTTGTAAACTTGATGAAGTTGAAATTACTATCCAAACACAACATTTTTTAGGGAAATACTATTTCACAGAAAAATGTTCATAGAAAAGAGTAGCAATTATGGAAAATGGTGCAAAAGTTGCAAAATTGTTAAGAGGTCTTGTTTTGACTTTACTTATTAGCTTGTTTTTAAATTACATGTTTGGTTTTTTGGCTAGTATAAGCTTTTATTCAGATATAAGTTAGTTCACTGTAAATTGGCTGTGAAGAGCAACACAAAGTGTTTCAAAAAGTTACCTTCAACTGGTCTTCCACTCACAAAAATTTGACACTGATGTTCGGATTTTGAATTGCTTAGAAAGTCTGGAATACTTTATGTAATTTCAAAACAATTTCTGTAAAGCAAAGAGTTTCCCATACAACACCACTCAGCTCTTTAGCTTTGCCCTATGATTCACGTCAATTAAACTACCAGCACAGCAGCTTGCGATGCCTTCAAGTATATTTTAACGTAGTATTAGTTACCTTAAAGAAACCACAAGGCAAACACCAGATTTAACTGAAAATAAGATTCATATTTTCCTCCTATTCCCTTCTGCTATATAGCTATAATATATAAATTCTCTTATTTAGAATAATTTACACTTCCTTGAAACCAGGAAATCATATTTCCTCTTTAAAAACCTTCTACACTACTCCTACCTGTGATACATTGTTTAGAATTAATTTCACTGATTTTTTGATAAAGCACAGTAATCTAACTCATTATTTGCTTAGGTAAGAGATGTCTGCTTATATTACATTCCAATTCATTGTGTCTGCCACACTGTTTTTCAGTATAATTATTTTATTATTTCTTACTAAAGAACACATGTTCTCTCTACTTTACCAAACTGGTGATTTCAACACAACCACTACAATAAAAGATTGTACAACAGATAAATCACTCTTGCTAGAAAATTTTATATCATATGGTAAGCCAATGCTAATACCAAAAAATATTAAGCATTTTGAAAATCAACACTGTCACTCACTGGTTCTGTGATTGTCCTCCCAAGTCACTGTTACGTGTGATGGGCCCTGCTCTCCTGGAGATGGCTGAACACCTGCCTGCCCATGGGAAGCAGTGAATTCCTCCCTTCACTTTGCTTGAGTGTGTGGCTTTGTGTTCTCTGTTAAATTGCTTTCATCTCAGACCACAAGTTTTCTATCTTTTACCATTCCAATTCTCTCCCCAGTCCTGCTGGTGGGACAGTGAAGGAGCAGCTGTGTGGGGCTTGGCTGCTGCCTGAGGGTAAACCACGACATGTATTCTTAGTTTGCTTTGACAACAGCTATCAAATTTGATCCATTAGTAAACACAATCAACACTGCTGCATAACATTCTTAATGTGATGTCAAGATTTTGCATTTTAAAACATTTATTCTATCTTATCAAAGCCACTAGAATACGTACCAAATAAAGAGAAACAAACACTTTACAATTGCTCAATAAGTTATTATGGTGGTAAAGAAGTATACTGTACAATCAGTGCCTAGCAATACAGAGTTCTTGAATATGATTTTTCTTTGAGAATTGCAGACTGTGTTACTGGGAGAATAACTATATAAAAACCTGTATTACTAGATATGGTAACAGATGTGATTACAGGCTTTGTGAATGTCTAAAGAAAGAGAAAAGCTGCATCTGTGCTCTAGTGCAGGACTGTGCTGCACTGTCTTCACCTGAGTGACATCAGCACAGACAAAACTTAGAGTAGAAGATCAGGCCCTATGAATGTATCAGCAGTGAATTAGTAACTAAGGCCATGCCATCCAAAAACCACTGAATCTTTATGGAGTAAAGGAACTCTGAAACAGCAAATGTTTCTGAATATTAAGTGAACCAGAACTGTAGGTTTCAAAAATGATTAACTGTTCCCTTGTGTCCTTGGTACTCTTATTTTATGCTGAGTGCCCCATTGTCTCTCATGGCCTCTGTGTTGACTGGCAAATAGAATCCATCTTTCCACTCTACCCAGCATTTTTAGACTAGATAATTCACTTCAGTTTAGCAGATTTTAGAAATAGTGATACCAGATGAAGCTATGGCCTGAGTAAAAGAGCTTAAGAAAGATGCAAATTCATACCTCAGTCACATCCTCTACCTCAATTCAGTGACTGTAGATGGCAGCTCTTACGAACCCCATTTCTAGTGGCTATCAGGCACAAGTCTTCCAAACACCTGAACTTGTACAAAAGCTGTCCATGTACAGTCTCTTCATTTCTATAAGCATACAGAAATAAATGCTTATGTTATATCCCTCCAAGAAGAAACTTTGCATTTGGTATAAGCATGCATTGCTCTAGTTTTCCAAAAGGAAGGAAACTCTGCTTAAACTTGATGATGTCTGAAGTTTTTCAAAAGTAGTGTATCAGCTTCATTTAAATGATACCAAATCACTACTTAAAACTGAAAGCAAAAAGCAGGTCATCAGAGTTAATATATACTTATTTGCATAATATTAGCAATAACAGACTCTAACTCCAAACTAAAATGTATCATTGTCTGTAACTCTCCATAATTTTTCTGTTTGTCCTCTGGCCAGCTCTTTTCTCTATCTTCCAGTCTTAGAAACAGTGAAGAATGCAAATACTTCCTGCTATTTCCTCAGCTGTTATAAACCAGTGAAGTTAACCCGAGGTCAACGGTGCCCTTTTGCTCTAGTTCAGGATCCAACCCTTTAATTATCTCACATTTACTAAAACCTGTTTCATACAAGGAAGTTCTGTGTAAACAGATATTACAGACTATGGAATTTCTTCTACCACTTACCACCAATACAAGCTTTCTTGGTTTTTGTTTTTAATTTAGAGACTATGTCGATACAAACGACTACTACGCATTAATCAGTCCCCCATAAGTAACCACTACATTGCTACACATAATATACAATAAATCACAATTTGTAGTAGCCTGTCAACATTAATGGGAGACAATATATATTGTTGTATTACCATACAGCAAATAGAAGGGAACAGAACAACTACTACAAGTTGAAAGACAGAAGTTTTACATTTGGCCTCTAGAAAGCAGATACAGAAGATACATGTGATATTTGGAATGCTGCCATATGAGGATTTGCTTGCAGAAGTACCATGAAGCAGATCTGTTCAGTGGCTCTAAAGTAATTTTTGGGCTTTTTCATTTCAGATAATTCACAGTTTTTGTTTTGTGATAGATACACTTACAAGGAACGAGCATTTGTCTTAAATTCTCGTACACAGTTCATGCTCAGTGTTTAAATACAAGTTCTATAATAACTTCTACACAAGGGTCTCATAAGTGTCACCTTATTGTGAAATTCAAATGACCTTTGTCAAAAATGGTGTAACTATCAACAACTACCAAGAAGCCATTCTGTCACCTTTTCTCCCCTAGCATCACTCCAGTTTTTAGGATAGTTTATAAGAGCAAAATTCATTATACATATTAATGATTATCAAATCAATGAAAATTTCTTATGCTGGTTTCCATTACAGAAGTCTTATTTCCATACCACCAAGAACACCTAATGGCTTCCTGACTTCAAAGCATTAAGACAACCTGATTCAGGGGCAAAACATTTTTGTTTGTGCTATCTCAAAGGAACAAAACTTGTCCCTCCTTTTCCCCCATGAAATATATAGTTACACAACTAAAGATTTATATTCTAAAAGAATATAAAAAAAAAGCAAACACAGTGAACACTTTTGTAGAAATAGGTACTTGAAGCAAATGAACAAGATTCCTGCATTGCTGTACTCCACCAACTTCTGTGCTTTGAAAACATGACCATAGCAGCTTAGGTTAAGAATTTCACCTTAATGTTCAAAATATAAATTGCTTCCTTTTAAGAGTTAACCATTGCGGGCATCTTTGAACCTTGACTGAAGTCTTGAGGACTTCACCAGTACAAACATTATTTTATAGAAGTAACCAAGCTCAGTGTTGTAATCTGTTACATAAATATCACCACATATACAGTGAAAAGCACTTTTTTTCCAAGCCATGTTTCCAAGACATGGGAGGAGGAAGAGCTCTCCTCTCCACTGATCTCAGTTTTTCATCTGAGAATTTTTCTACTGTACATGACCTGATACGTTATTCAAGAAAGTTGCTGTTAAAAAGCCACACACTATCTACCAAGGTAGAGATGTTGAGATCACAAAAAAGCAGTCCTGCCTTTACTAAAAATCATACTTTCGAAATTTGTCTGGTAAGAAATTATTCAGCACAGGACTATAGCTTGTAATCATTGCCACGGTGTCCAGACGGTTATCAAACCATTCGCTCATTTCTCCAAGAATGCTAGGCTAGTGAACATAAACCCAAATTACAGTGAACTGCCACACTCCAACACATCTCAGCTAATTATGTTTAGTAACTATTTTGTTTCACAGTTTTGCACGTATGGCTCACACATGAAGATGATGGGCACTAACACAAATAAGTTGTGTTGATTTCAGTCGCTACTGTTCGGCTGCTGTAGAACATTTCACACACCCTTGTCCCACACAGACTTCCTTGAAGTATGACAGCAGGAAACAAATGTGGGTGTAGCTGGACAGGCTGTAATTGTTTTGAGCTTCCACTGGATGTAGAGTTAGCAAGTCACTCAGAGGTCAGAGCCATCACAGCAGCCCACTAGCTGAGCTGTGCCACTCCATTGCGTGTTTGTCTCATCTTTGGAGCTCCTGTGGCTGCTTCCAGGCAGGCAGGCATGGGAAGAGTTTAATAACAGAGAAAGCAGGCAGTGGTTTTGTAAGAGTAATTTTCTCTGCACTGCTTTTGACAAGTCTTTTTTAAAAGGCATTTGAGAGGCGCCTGGAGAATTCTTCCCAGGAGCAAAAAGTGGCAATTCTGAGACATGAACTAACTCACAGTAGTCACAATGGACACTGTGGAGCGATGCTAATGAACTTTCTGCTATATTAACTTAGACTGCTAAGGCTTTCTTTAACCAAATAATCTGTAAATGATCTCCGAGTAAATTAACCAGATGGTTTTAGGTACTGGACTGCACCTCAGGGTACCTGGACTCATTTCTCAATGTGAGAACAAAGAATCAATATGAACTCTGGCAGTATAAGTTTGTTAAATAAATGAAATAAAGTATTCTGTGAAGGAGCAAGAAAAAATGCCTGCCAGGAATTTTTGTATTTAACTTTCTAGAATTGCATGTACATTTGGCACAAAGGGACAGGTTACCAGACTTTTAAGTTTGGCTCCTTGTTAAAAGAGTACACATTCATTGAAAGGGTGCAACTGTTCCTTTATGGGTCATTAGTACAAAACAAATTCATGTTCATGGAGATCATCAGCCTTGAGAAGTTTCTATTACGATGGAGGGATCCCACAAACGCAGAAGGAACAGGCTGACAGGAAACTCATGAAATTCACCAGTCCTGCACCAGGGATGAAGTAACTTCAGGCAGCACTTACAGTCCAAGGAGCAGCTCTGCAAAACAGGACCTGTGAACCTCCCCAGAGGAAGAGGAGTGGATTGCATGCCTTTAGAGCAATGACAGCCACCTGCACAGGAGCTACACTAGCACGAGTATCACAGGTATGTCAGGGGCTGTTACAGGTTGGCTCTGCAGCCCCATTTTAACTCTTCCACACATTCTATTTTTGTGCTTTGGAAATAGCAGTGGACAGCCTGTCTAAACTCAGGAAGTTCCAGAGTTTTGAGTTTCAAAGCCATTAGTTTGCATATCAAGGACAAACATGCAGTGGTGAAAAGTGACTCTTTTGCCTTGTATAAAAAAACCCCAAAACAAAACAAAGAAAAAAATAAACCAACTAAAAAACCCAACAGATGGCAGTACAGGAGGAAATGACACAAAATAATCTTGATGATCTCACCAAGACAATGACAGTCAGAAATAAATAAGCCTGAGAAAAAGAATGGTTTTAGCCATTCTCTAGAGTGCCTCTGGAGAGAACAACTGTGCATTGTGTATCATGAGTAGAGTGAACATTGCAGAGGTAAGGGAGAATTGATTTTTTTGTAGCTCAGCTTTAGAACAAGAAATTTACATGCTTAATATACAATAAATTGTACTGGATTCTGTTTATAGTGTGTTGACACAATTTTATTATGTACAAGCACATTTTTTGCACAAGCTTAAGCTTACTGTAGGTAAAATGGTGATTTTTTTAGAGCTGTTTTTGCATTAGCCAACAAAAGTTCCTAAAGAGGGTGTCCATGAAAAATCATTACACAAAAGACTCAAAATCTGTAATTACAGGCTAACTTTTTGATTAATTATTTCTGGCCTCTGCCACCTGGAGCAGTCTAGGCATTACAGGAATTTCATATTTTAGCTTTTTAGCAGAAAAGTCATACACATGCATACACATAATATATTCATTATTCAGAGTAAATTTAAGAAGATTCTCATTTTACCCTGTAAAGAAATATAAATGGATTGGCCATGCTAACACACTGGCAAATAGCTTTAGAGACTCATGTTCAACAGCTATAACTCATTTACAACCTGCCAAATCTGTCCCATAATGTAAACAACTCACAATGCAAGAAGTAACACAGAGAGGCAAATGGCCAAAGATATGACAACTATCTCAGTTACGTTTTCACTATACATTTTCATTAGGCATTTGTGATGAAAGAAGTTTGGTTGATATTCTGTAGTGACTATTTTACCATTTTCTTAAAATAACTTGTGAAAAAAAAAAACCCACCACCTAACCACAGACTGGCAGCTGAAAACTGATAGAAGGCTTCAGTCAAGGCAAAACATGGCTAAAACACAGGCCTGAAGAAGTTCTTTTCATTCCCATAAACACATCTAAAACACTTATTAATTATGAAGCAAATTTTGTCTCTCTTTTGAAAAAGCCTGCTTTTTATGGCAGATGAGTGTACATAACATTTTTCCAACCTGTTAAAATAACGTTCCAAAAAAAAGACTATGGGACAACCCAAAACATCAGAGGTTAACACATACATTTGAAAGCATCAAAGACAAAAATAGGTAGCTTACCTATTTTTACTTTCCCTCAGTAGAATTGTTCAATTCTTTAACTCATAATTCTGCACCCCCCAACTGGGATCAGTTTTTGCATCAATGTTTGACTTAATTTGGAGTTTTTATGGGACCTATTTGCTGCTGTGTGATCAGTCTTTATATTTGCATTCTTCTATTGTGACTGTTGCTTTTCTGAGAGAAAACTTAGCATCCAAAGGCCATCCCAAATCTTCCTGACATCTTTATTTTCACACCTGTATTTTGCTGTGTAAAATTGGTGGATGAACCAATTGAAAGGACCTGCATTCAAAGAAGTAAAAATTAAACATACATATATTAATATGCTTCTTGTGGTGTAAAGGTTACACAAATGCCCCCCTAGGATTTTCTAAAGCTATGGAAATTGACATGAATGGCAGCCAGAAGGACAAGCACCTTTAAGACATCTCACTGTGTGATTGTAAGTCTCTTTAGCTTATTACAGATCTTGAAATAGTAGTCCCTGTGCATTTATAACATTTCGGAATAAATTTGTGAAATTGCAAATATAGCACAGATGACTACCAGTAATGCTCAAAAGTTTTATTCTGTTCTTGGGCTGTCTTCTCAATTCTTCCCAACAAGCACAAACTCGTGCTTGACATGAGTGCACTGACCTTTGTGCAAGAATGTGCATGTGGCAGGAATCATCAGCTGCCAGATACTCCCTGCGAAAGGACTTCTCAGGTCCAGACACTGTCCTTGCAATTCCCCAAACCCAGCCCAAGTACAATACTAGGTCTGTAACTTGCCATTCTTGTACTGGCCAGAGATGTAAGAATCATGTCTCTTTGCTAGGTCCAACCTGCAATAACCATTTGACTGAGAAACTCTACAAACCGCATTATGTATTTTGTATTTCTTATCCAGCCCTTGCTAAGGACTTGAGAAGCAGATTTCGTTTCCATCCTACAATTTTGCTGAATATACTTTGAGATCCATTGTCATTCCTCAATCTGGAGGTGCCCATAAAAATTATTTCAGTAAGTATGCTACGTACTAAGCAGAAAGTGTATAGAGCTCAAACACATTTAATATAATTTAAAACTTCTTTCTTAGTGGTATTATGATGTATTGCAAGTATCATCTCACAGCATGTAAGGTTTGTAACTGAACACTTTCATCTGTGCATACGATCTTTCTCTCATTCCCTTCATAATTAGGTTACAGCCAAGACTTTATATCTCTTCCTTTTTCATGCTGACCAAGAACAACAGATTATTTCAATGTAGCTATAGCCCTTACACTGAGCCCCTCTGACTTAGCTGAAATTCACCATACTTCTTTTGGTTCCATCTAAATTTCATGGTAAAAGTACCCCAGTAATTACTCTGTTGGTTGCTCTCCAGTTCTGACTGAAAATGTGCAAACACCTCTTTACCTATTTATCCAGTTCTAGTAACTCACACTGATGTCACCAGTGAAAACAAGTTTTTAATTAATTCAACAGCTTTTTTCACAGTAACTGATGGTTAGTCTCTGCTGGGTTTTTTACACCTTTTTTTTTTTTTTCCCCCACAGAAAGCACATTACTCCCACCTAACACACAAACTAGTCATTTTTTTGGATCATATCCTGTTCAAGGGCATACAAGAGTGGCCTCTGCCACACTGCCTTCATCAGCTTTTCACACAGTTGAATCCAATGGGGTGATAGTGGAGAATAAAAACTCTTAGAAATCTCATCTTAAGAAAAAGCTACATTTGGACCCTCCTGGTAGTGGTAGCACACACCTAGGTACTCTAGTTATTAACTAACCAGATGTAATCTGTCATAATGAATGCAAAATATTAAATAATTTATCTGTGTATACACCAAACACTCAATTCTACCAGAATCATCAGATCATAAAACTATAAGCAAAACAATCTGTTTTGAATCTTTCACAATTCCATAGTCACTGCTGGAGTGATCAATTGTACTACCTACAGAAGTAAATCCTTTTTTTTTTTATTTTCAGTCTATTTAGGGCTAGATCTCAGAAACTAATTAAAAACAGGAAAAAAATTAGGCAAGGTTTTTAGAAAGACCTTGTGCCACGCAATTATCTTTTTAATGGAAATTTTCAGCAGGGAAAATGCCTACTAACACCATGCATGTCTAATTAGTACTGTGGGTCCTATTTTGAAACATCCCCAGCCCCTATATGTGAAAATAGCTTTTTGTATATTAACAATTGTTTCATGAGATTCATTAAACCCATTCATTAAAATCTTTTCATCATGCTTGCACTAAGAGGAAATGTTCAGTTCATACTTGAGAAAAGTGTATCAGAAAGTATGAGCTATACATATAGTAAAAGTTCATTTAAAATAAAAGCACAGAAGCATATTTTGAATTTTTACTTTCTCATTAAAGAAGAAACTAAATCAATGTAGGGGAAGGCCAGAAGGCAGCAGAAGCAAGATCAGTAGACATGATAAGGTATGTAGTCATATTTTATAACTTGCTTTCCTTCCCAGAGTAAATATTGAATCACAGAAAAGGTATTAAATTCCAAGTCCTACAGAAACTATGCAGTGATACCTGACCTTGCCTCAAATAATGGAATAATTTACAACTATTGTTGCAATTTCCTGACCTTTCTGTTCAATGGCAGACAATGGCTTCATTTTCCCTACGCGAGTACTGACCAAGCAGTGCAATGCTTTCTGACACGCTGGCCAAAAACAGGTGAGCTGAAGGGAAAGGCAGCCAAACACTGCTCCTGCCTCTCCTGCACCCTGCATGGCTCAGACAGCCCAGCTCCTGCCAAAGGCATGGAAGTCTCAGCTGATCTGAGTGCTCTGTCTTCAGTCTTTGCTGAAAATCCAACCTTGCCTAATAGGATAGGTACGCAAAGAGCGTACTTTGAGAGCTGGATGATGGAAAAGCCTGAAGCAAGTTTCCTCTGCTCTCTTAAGACAGATGAGGCTGTTACACATCTCATAAACCATATCTGAAGGATGCAAAGCTCCAAAAATAACCTTAGATTTTCACAGGTTCTCAAATGAGGACACTAGCTTCAAGGCTTTGTACTAATACTGTGTCATGCTGCTATGATAAATTGTGATGCCACAACATTACAGTATCTCTACAGCACTGAGGATGCATCAGCTGGGAAGGAAGAGCAACACAGGACTGTCTTGGGCTTTGCACACCCTGTGTTTGGCGTTTTGGCCCCACTGCACATGCCAATTGTTCAGGAACAATATGTGAATCTTGCACACAGAAAAGGAAGGCCAAGGGTGAGCTCTGCTCTCAATGTGTTAAATAGAATCAGCAGCCCAAGAACTACCTACTTATCAATTTTAGTATTGAATAATAACATGATTCCATATGATACAAGCGTTTTCTGACATGAGACAATCTGCAAGCTGAGAAGTGATGGAAATCAAGGCAAAGGAAAACTGCTGCAATCAGACAATTTTTTTTCTACTGACGACAGTGTAGATGTATTCCCTGTAACAGACATTGCTATGATGTATTCCATAGCCACAACTATGTGCATATTGTGGAGAAATTAAGTTTTCTGATTAGAATACCTGAAGCTGTAATTATGGCTGATACCAGGCTTGTAGCAGGATTTCACTCCTAGCTTTCCCATTTAAAAAAATTAGAGCTTGGAGTCAAAGTCTTTAATATATGCTCATAGAATCCATAGTCTTTGAGATCTAAAAACAGGCTTTTCTATATAAGGATGGGATTATTCCCAAGCTAACCATGCAATGTAGAAATCTGCTAGATTTAGGCCTCAGAGAAAAAAAACAACAACAAGAAAAACCAACAACAACAACAACAAAAAACACACCTCACATGAAAGAGATTTTCAGCACTGATTTTGCACACTAGAAAACATACATTTTCCACTTGCATACAGTTAACTGAGCTCAGTTAGCTTATATTAAAAGCAGTCTAAACAATTTTTTTGGTTACTGTAAGAACTGGAAAAGCAGCTTTAACTCTGCAGTTTTGCAATGCAGCAAGTTCAGGGATATTTTTATGCTTTCTGCTCTGTCAAACTTTTTATAGACTATTTCTTTTCTTTAATTCATTCCAAAAATTTCCCCTCCAAATATTTTTTCCATATCTAGACACAAGATGTTGTTTCTTTTCTAAGAATACACAATACTTCAGTTTACACAACTGTCAGTCAAACTGCTTAATGTGAACATATCTTTATATAGTAAAAGCATCCAAAGCCTTCTTGTGTGGTATGTGGTTACAAAGGGACAGCCCTATTAGGTGGGAACCTATAAAGTCAGATTTCCCTACCTACCTGATTGGTCACACTTACAGAAATTTCCAGTGGAAACCATGAGATTATTTGTCTTTTGCTTCTTTTCCCTGTTATTCCTGTTTGCATTCAATGAGAAGTCATGTATATCTTTGGCCTCTAATATCCTGAATATGGCTGCTAATGCAAAAGAATCCTGATCATACCACGGTAAATTTGCATTTCCAGCTGGAGTCAGAGGATTCATCCATACTCAAAGTTATGGCATCACATGTGATGGGGGGAGGGGGCTTGCAAATTAGCTGTCAAGTTGAATACTAATACGAAAAATTTAAGAAGCTGACAGTTACCATTTGATACTGCATTACTGATCATGCCTTACAGTAAAGATTAAATTATGTTAATATTGAAAAAACGGCAGCTACTGCAAAACTGAGCAACTAAAAAACCTAAACCAAATCTATTCACCTCTGAATTCAGAAGGGTACAAGTATTTCTCTCAGAATAATAAAAATGTTATGTATTAAAAAATTGATTTATTTTAGTGCTATCAAACATTTGAGACAAGGAACAGCCTAATAAATGGTTTCTAAAGTCAGATTATTTACGTATTTATAGAAATTCTCTACTGACAAACAAACTACCAGTAGTAATTTTAGAAATTAATCATAAAATTAACATATACAGTGAAATAAAAATCACACTAAACATTGAGTAGACTCCGTTATTAGTCTATTTTTCCCGTCACCTTTCAAACTCAAAGCCCTTTGTTACTGGTTTGCATGGTTTTGACTCACTTCTGCATTATAAAGTATATGAAAGGTTGTATTTATGGCAATGGGAAAAAAAGACAGCAGGTCTAGGTAAGGGTGCCTCACTCACTTGAAGAGCTGACAAAAAAAAGGAAATCATTTTCTTCAGAACCTACCCCCACCTTATTTCACACACAAAGTATCTGCAATACCAAGGAACTCACATCAGTGACAAGGTGACAGAATCTTAGGGTTGAAAAGGCATGGCTTGCTAGGATTTTTTTTTTTTTTTGCCTTTGACAAATTCCAAATGCCAGATTTTGTTGATACAATCACTTTAATCCAGCCTCTTAATTTGTCCTTCCTATCCTACAAATAAAATTGCTCATTATACATTTAAATGCCATTAACTGTATGTTGACTGCTATTTCAAATTACAAAACGTTAGCAGTAAACATTTCACACGAGAAGAAAGCATCTTGATGGCTACAAGAACAGACACCTTCCCATCCCCCTCTTTACCCTCTGCAATGGGTTAAGTAACAACACTAATAAAATATAGATGATGGAAAACTCAGACCTTGAGAGAACAAGATGAAAGCATCATATATTTCTGGGAACAATGCACATAAACAAAGCTCATTCTATGTATTTAGTATTTTTATATTAAAAACAAGTATTTCACTAGCTGCTCAAAGAAGAGAAATGAAATTGATTATTAATATTTAAAAAGAACAAATACCTATGAATGTAAGAAATAAACATTTTCTTGTGTTTCAGCTTTTAAAACAATGGGATGTGTGACTTGAGCTTTTATATATCTTCTTTTGCTGCTGCTTTCAATAACTGATGAATGTCATGAATAGCAGATATGATGCACAGGCAAACCAAGGGGAACAAATACACAGAGCACTGCAAATCTTTTGCTGAGTAAAATCAAATTCAGAACACAACTGCCAGCAAGAGTACACAGACAAATATTTCACTTAACTTTTACTAATAGTAGCAGAGGTACAGTGCTATCTATTAATGAGACAGAACATGCAGAAGTAAATTCTCCTTAACAAGAGATGTATGTGTGAGTGCCAACATCCGCTATCCAATTTCTTGCAGAATTCCCTGGGAAACCATGCATGGAAATATGGAAACACAGAACTAGGATACAATCCTTAGACTGGGACACCAAGCCAACCAAAGAACCCAGACATAAAATAATCATACTGCTGAGTTTAGCACATCCAGCTTTCTAAGCATATGTTTACAAAATTCAATTGCCATTGCTTCAAGATCGCAAGCTGGCACCATTCCAAACTACCAGGTCTCTAAAGCATAGTACAGCACAAAAGATAATTTAATCCTAAGAGTAGCAAGGGTCCAGCACTTTTCCCACACACATCTTACTAGCTCAGGTATGGTGCCACGTTTACACGTCTGTTCTAGAACTAGCACAATTCTGCATGGCTTTTTTGGGTTATCTGAATCCTCACTGCACATACATTTTTCCTTCACAAGTCCTGAAGGAATTGCAGAGATTTCAAGCTCACTGTTCTGTCTAGGTTCCCTATAGAATACAGAAGAGACTGAATGTCTAAACTGAAGTAAATTCTAGCTTGGTCCCTGGCTGTATGATGTTTTGGAAGCAGCTTGCCCTATGTCATTGAGGGAAGAGTGTCTCTATACCCTAAACAGTAAGAGCAACCTAAGAAGAGAAAGCATGCAAATGCGTCACAGCTAAACTGTAGAGCTCCTTTTTCTCTTCATTTACATTTTTTGTTAAGGCCAATGATGCAGATGTTCAACATCTAGCCAAATTCTCTATTAAGCTTGTAGCATCAAAGGCGAAGCTATGCACTTGGACAAGTGTTTCTAAAACAATCAAAATCCGCAGCTCATTCATCTCCTCACGCTGCGTGACTCCTTGAAGCAAGCAAAAATTACGCATCTCCCTGCATAAAGCAGAAACACCAAATGTGTGACAATGTAAACAAACCCTGTTGGGTGATTCCATGGATTTGTAACAGCAAGATCTCATCATAGATTTTTTAATTTGTACTCCTCTGAAAGTATAAATCAAACTAGTTTGTGTTTAACTATATGCAATATTCACTGTAGTTAACTATATGACTGCTGCCTCTCCATGAACCCTGCAACTACAAGTATATAAAACATTTATAAACATTTTACAAAAGAAATGTGTATATAATTGCTGTATAAAAAACAGCATACCAATATCAGACTAGGCAGAAAGATCAAGCTCAAGGTCATGATTTACCTACTACAATGTATCTGGTGTTCAGGAGACAAAGAAGCCACATATACCACAGTATTGGAGCAAAGAAACTAAACTCTCCAGTTCCCTTCAGGAAATCTCTGGATACAATTATGAACTCTAAATTAGCTTTTAACACTTTTACAGTACAGAATGAATTGACATGTTTCATTTCTTCCAGAGCAGGAACAACACACAATCACTAGCATCTGATGGCTTCCACTTACACAACAGCATTCAAATCTCCCATATGGTTAAACCCAGGACTAACCTTGCTTCTAAAATGCTGAGAATGATGAATAATGTGAAAGCAACTGATCACCTAATGAACTGGTGAAAAGAGTAAGACTCACCTTCCTTTGCTTTTTTTCAGGAAATGTGATTTCAGAAAGATGAATAGGAGTAAAAAGTTTGCTGAAGAATAAAAGAAATCCACAACTGGAAAAGACAGACAGCTAGAAAAGGGCAAAGAAGCCTTAAGACAAAAAGATATCTGGGGAAAGAGCTGATGAAGAGGCCAGGCCTGCAGATATTTTGGCCTGATTGGCATATTTTTGAGTATATTACCTCTGCACCCTACTGAGATCAGGAAACATTTAAGAGTTTCACTTCACATAACAGGATGCAAAAAGAGGAGCATAATAAAAGTCTTGGTAGAGCTCTGCTGCAGTAGCACTTTCTAGGAAAATCACAGAAGCCTAACAGTCGTCCCTGAGCAGTCCTCAGGTGCATCCAGTAGGCAGAGGAGTTAAAGCCAAGATCTGCCATGAAAAGGTAGACCTAAATCTCATATCCAAAAGGCAGTGAGAAATTAATAATAACAACAATAATAATACAGCAGCCAAACCAACAGATGTTTCCTATTACTGTAACAAGCTCCACAATCTCAACAAGGTTAAAGTACACATCCAATCCAAAAATGGGAACAAGAAATCCATAGAGAAAAATAATGGCTGGATTTTTTTTTCCACTGATCTAGACTGAAAACGAGATAAGAATCAAAGTCATTGACACAAAGTGAAGGGAGGCATATAAATGCGGGCAAGGGTTTTTTGGTTTTGTATTTTTAAATTGTTGTTTGTAACTTCTTGAACTATGTAATTTTTGACTGCCAAGAATTTCCTAAGTTATTTTGACCATAAACTGTAGTGAAGTGTCAAGAATTTTATTTAAAATTACATATTTCCACCATAATTAATGTCTTAAATCCGTATCATTCCAGGAAGAGAGGCATACAAAAGTTCAATATATTTTATTTTAAAACAATCCATATAATTTGCAAGACTATCTTGGAACTGAACTTGGAAAAATAAAATTTCGGATTTAAAGTTTTACAATGTGTCAGCAATCTCTCATGAAAAATAAGAAAGTTAATGCACTCCAGAGTTGCTCCCATTATTTACTGTAGTTATGAACATAAGCACGACAGATATAAGCCTCCATTTTTAACATCAAAGTTATTTTTTCCCCAAAATTTGAAGCAACCTTCTTTGAGATGGCCAGGAAGTTATCCCACAAAGATAAAAGGCATGTCAATGAACTGTTTATTGTCCAAATCATGCCCTACTAGAATACCTAGCATATGACTTTATCTGTTCCACTAACCCCTTGAAAAGGGTGTCCAATTCCCTCAATGTAAATGTAGCTAGTCAACAAAGAGTATTTTGTACAATAGGAAATGTACACTTTACTTGGACATATTAAGAGTAGTAGGTCACAATCCTCTTCAGATTTTACTTCTCTTTTTGTTTGGGAACATAATGTGTGTTTACTCTGTGACCACATAGGATAACACACTGTAGGCATTTCCTAATGACCAGTTCATTGTGCAGCTCAAAGAATGCCAAGGTCACATTTTTATTCCAAGCCACAGTTATAGCCCTGAAGGTAGCATGCAGTGCTTCATTAGCCACATTGAATTGTGCAGAACATTACTAATACCTAGATGAGCAATCTGCTTTAAATCAATGCAGCATCTGACATACTCTTTCTGGAATACAAAGGAGCTAAGGAAACACAATTTAAAAAGCCATGATTTGATCACACTAAATATTTTGCCCAATAATTTCTTTCATAACCAAAACACATACTCTCTCCAGACTGGAAGTGTTGGGTATGATTTTGGGACAGCCTTGACTCAGCCCACAGATGAGTACACCCTGGTGCAAACTGCAGTGTGTCACCTTTTCAGATGACTGCATGTGAAAATAAGTGATTAAAATTGCATATGCACAAAGAACAGTCACATGTAAATTCCATAGCTGGGCAAACATGAGGACCAGCATGCCAGAAATTATGTATGCAATTAGTATCACATACATGAAACGGTGCACATAATTACAGACCGCATTTGGAAATGCATCCTGTGTCATCTGTACCCTTCCATGCTCCCTATCTACTCACCAGGACCTCGAGTGCTGGTCTTTGCACAACACTAAGCATGAGTGTCTACACTCACTGTCCAGCTGTCATGACTGTTGCCTTCCAGCTATCACTCCCAGATGCTCATCAGACATGCTTATTCCAATACAGTCCACAGAGTGAGTGGTTCAGCTGCTGTCTGCAGAGTGGAGTTTTTAAAACAGCAGCTGTTAGGTAGTCATGATATTAAGTCCATATTTCTAATGGGCAAGACATTCTTGCAGAAAAAATTGACACATCTGCTTTTGGTTTTACAGAGGTCTTAGTTCTCATATTTTTCTGGTACTAGAGCTGCAATGCCAGAAACTGTAAAACCAGAAACTTTAATGCATACACTTCCCACAAAGAAAGCAGAAAAGTATGCTCACAAACATGGAAAAGACTATTTCCTCTTAATGTTAAACTGGCATACAGTATTTGTTTGACAGACTGTTCAGTTCCAGTATGTAATTTTTATTCTTTTAATGGTTAAAAAATACTAGTTACTATTATCTACTAAAGGGCACTTTAACTATAATAACAGTCTCAAGGTTATCCACCTGTATATATTCTACTTATAGTTGAAAAGTATTCAAGTACTCTTCTGACACTATTTTGTGATTTTTTTCTCCTTGCTAAAAACTGAAGATTATTCACATTATCTTTAAAAGTCAACACAATTAAATCTAATTATAGGATGCTATACAGTAGGTGTGTAAGTCTGTAACTAAACTTCCTTCTGAATTACTGTCCTAGAGATCATCTCTCTGATCACAGCAATTGCAAATCTGCTACAAAGAGAGTAAATTTCAATTGAAAACTTAATTAGAATAAACTGTTTCCAAAACCTTTAACTAGAGAACTGGGGGCCTCATAACCAAGTGTTGACTAGAAGAAATTAGAAAATTGCTAACCAACATAATTGACACCAAAAAACTCTTACTAGACTCACTGTGGTAAACACAAAATGGAAGGTAAATCTGGCCGTAGATAGCACTGGGCAGCCAACAACCCCAATTGGAGGAGAGTCCAGATGCACACACAAAAAAATTCTAAGATTTGAGGCATCACCTTAATTCCAAAACCAAAGATGGCAGACAGGCCATAGCAAACTTCAGACTTCTATCCTTCTATTCCCAGGTCCAAAATAGTCCAGTAAATGGAATCCTTGCCATTAAAGCCAAGAAGTAAAAGGTTTTATACTGGTCTTTTTTGACTGAACTTGTAACACTGACAGATTAACAATAAATTCCTGTTTCTGCATACATATACGCTTTTTGGCAGTAAAAGTAAATCCTGAGTATGACACCAGGAACCATGAAATATTTGGCTAGGCTTGGAAGAGGTGCTAAGCTTCAGAGTAACTTCTGGTTTGTGTTACCCAAATGCTATCCCCAAACATAAATATCTGCTCTTATAACCAGAATTCATGCAGCTTCTGCATTTTCTCATTTTGTCTCCTAGAAAAACTCACAAACCCTGTTTTGAGCGGCATCACTGCTAAGTTACAAAGTATACATCTGCTGTTATCTCAGGTAGTTTGTGTTGTAGAATATTTGTCCAAAACTTAATAAAAACATTCTCATGCTGTGACAGAACACTTTATGGAAATACCTTTTCTTGAACAGCCACCAAAAATTGCTCAAGTTTAGCAAGTACCTTATTTGACCAGGTTTTGTTCTGAGGACCTCTTAATGACACCAACAGAAGTTTACAGAATATTCGGAGTTAGAAGAAACCTAGAAGGATCATCAACTCCAGCTCCTAAATGAATGGCCCATATGGACATTGAAGCCATAATTTGGCGTTCTCTAACCAACTGTGCTTATCTCAGTAGGAAAAAGTTAATACAATTAACTGGAAAGCACTCAGGAATCACACAATGGTCAAAAGGCACTACGCAAAAACTTGGGTTGGGGTTTCTTGACTATTTGGGAACACTCAATTAAGAAAGAATCCTCAGTGGCTTAACACTGCCTAGCACTTTTGTTGTGGCTTGTTTACAATCACCTTCAGCTAGCAGCATGCCTGTCCCTGTGCTGAAGCAGTTGCAGACCTCATGCATTTTGAGGGATCTGAGAGCAAAGAGCTTGGCTGCTGTCACAGACTGCACAAAGCATTTCCCCAGTCAGAATGATCTCAGGGCTTGTGTGCACTGGTCCAACCAAAGACAACGATTACATTACAGTGCCCTTATTAACCCTGAGAAACTGCAGTTTCTCCTCGCTTGTTACTTAAATGCTGAAGATAGCTGGCAACTGCTGGGATCACCATGGACCACCATGGGCTGCTGACAAATAAAGATGTTACCAACAGATCTTAACCCAGCACTTTGGTGTCTTTCATGTGTGGATCCCCCCCATTTTCTCATCACTTTATTAACAGGGATAAACTACTGCATCACATTTTTTAATCACAACTAAGAGACTGGAACTGAAATGCCATCAGCATGCTGCACACAAAGCCACAAGGCCACTTTCAAGCAAGCTTTTTCTTCCATTGCTCCTCGACAATTTTAGAGAGGCAGAAATCTACTGCTCTGTACAGTTTCAGCAGGATACTAAGCACTATTAGAAAAATATATCCAGAAAATGGTTGACCTAATTCCTCCCCTTACATTTACATTTAAAGCTTTGAAGGAGGCGCCACAGGCTACAGTGCTTAATTTTATCTTCATTAGTTTGCAAAGATAATTTCTTTGGGGCTTAGAGACTAAGTGCAGAAATGAACTCCCTTTGAGCAGAACTTCTTGGTTTTTGGAAGAGGCCAGCCCTAATTTTAAAATTTCTTTCTAAAACCAAGTCAGATTACCCTATGATCGCTACTTACTGTTATGAATCTCTATAAACTATGCTTGCATTTGGACTCAACAAAAAACTTATTGTAATTCTTCCTTCTGAAATCCTGTAACACAGGTAAAGCTTTAGCATCCACCTACAGGTCATACAGCTGATAAATAAGTCCAGACCCCTGCTAGCTGAACTCTTTCTCTGTTCAGCTTATCCATATCATCTTGTGCATTTGCACCTGGTTTTACCTATTTGTCTCTACTAAAGACAAAATAAAGCACTCTAGCTTCAAAATGAGACAACTCTGAACCAGAGTCATAATTTCAGACCTCAGTAAGAAAGTCCTTAATAAGATTTTTTGTTGTAAACATTCAAGGTTGCATCTTGAAGCTACAGAATGAAGGTTTTTATTCTCAATAGCTACTGATTTCCAGTAAATAAACAAGAAATACATCTCATTGATAGTCCCAGAATTTAGCCAACAGGCTGTAAATACAAAAAGTCTAGGTTATAATTCATATTCAGTTTTCTTACCTAGGTTCTTGTTTGTTACATTATCACAGAATAGTATACTCAGACACTAAAAATGCTTTGCACAAACTCTTCATGGGTTTCTCATCATCTCACTTACCAATTTCCCCATACTTGCATTTGCTACAAGTGAAAAATAATACCTAAGAATGTATGAGGAGATATAATACCCTTAGGAACATTAACCTATCAATTTAACAAAGGAGGCTTCAAAATAAATTTTCATTCAGATATCTAGAATGATGGAAAAATCATGAAATCATGTACTATGTAAATAAAACTGCTGCTCTAAATGAAAAACAACTCACAAGAAAAAAGATCTCTGTGCAGATTTACTCAATCATGCATGCCTCATGTGTTACTACTACAGCAAATTACCCCAAAACAATTTCTCTGTTTCTGAATAGACTCAATTCATGTACCAGTGCTTAACAAATATTTGATCCTAATTAAACCTAATGATTTTCTCTGCTTCTGAGATGGTGCTGCAGATCAACTTTTTTTTTTTTTTAGCACAATACTTGACTTAAAAGCAAAATTCTGACAACCTGGTGTGCATTCTGTTCAAAGATGAGTTAACATGGAAAAACTGTGTCTTCTCTATCAAGAGATTCTAAAAGCAGAAAGTTGGTTATTCAAACTGTGTTGCTTCCCAGATGACTAAATTAGATACATTCCTGTCACCAAAAAACTGCTGATAATGAAAAGCCCCTCAGGATTCCAGAGTCACTAGAAATCTATTCATACATAAAATAAACCCTCAACTTATTTTATACTTGATTACACATTTACAAATTAAGAGACACCTTACTATTTTAAGGTGTTTTGCCAGTTTGTTTCCTTTAAATAAGGAAGAAAAGTTGGAGTTTGCATGTTTATTTTTGTGTTCACTTGCAATTTTCAGTGTTCTGTTTTATCAGGATATTAAGGATGTCATCTTTTGGAAGATTTCTACCACTGCATAAAAAGAATTTTTGAATTTTCTTTAAAGCCAGCACATTCTGCAACTTCTTTTTGTTTGTTTGTTTGCTTGTCTTTTAAATTAAAAACCTTGTTCTAGCTTTGGAACTAAACTCACCTGTTATCCCTTAGGTGCAGAAGGTTACCATTAGGAAGAGAAAGCTCATTCAGCTAAGGATTCACACACAGGATTTAGGGTGGCCAGTACTGCTTATTAGAGACATAATAAGTGCAGACCAGTGTTAGAGACAGCAGCAGGGAAAAGAATTCCAACACCTAAAGCTCTTCTGTCAAAAGAAACCTTAAGATATTGTTTTGAACATCCATGGATGGCACTGGCACCCTGAAGTCAAATATATTCCAAATAAAGTACTCTGTCAAGCATGAAGCTTATTTCTTAGTAATTTGTTTGTTGTTATTTTACACCTCACACTCAGGGTCAGAACTTCTTACTTTGAACAACTACTGTTAGCCTCCTCGCTTAAAAATATTCACAGTTTTTCAAGGTGCGGAATGAATTTGTCTGTACAAAGCTTATTTAACTAGTTATCAGAAAAACAGAATTGCCACCTTATTTGGCACTAAATGGTGGCCTCAGCACAGAAGGGATTTGCATGCTTGCCTAGACAGAAAGTCTCCCCTGAGACATGCTCCATAGTTGTGTCATGCAAAAGGAAATGAAGCATATGCTTCTGTGAATTCTGATGCTGCCCAGGTAAACTTTTAGTTTGGGGACTCAGTCTCTTCCAAGGAGATGTATTTCACAGGTTTTCCTCCAGCCATGCAAGGAAGAATAGCAGAGACAAACATTCCTCCCTCAAGCTGAGCCCATAAATGAAAATTAGAATCTAAATCACTTATGTAAAGTAATAATGGCAGGAGTGGGTACTTAGAACTAGTTTAAACTAAATATTCTAAATTGTTTCATCAGACACCTGCGGGAATCCTAATTTATTTTAATGCATGCAATTTAGCAATTGCAGAAACACAACATTTCAGCAGTTGACAGTATCAGCTATTTAGGCCAAGGCAGTTAAAAACTTCAAAATAGAAATTTTCTAAGGAATTCAATTAAATACTTCATCCTCTGTATCTGGAGCTAACCTACCTACTGATTTGGGGAAAATTAGAATGCCTTTTCAAGCTTTGGGTAGATATTTCAAATTTAAGCAAAGCTGAATTTTTTTAGGAGATACAGAGGTGAGACTTCACACCACACAAAAACTTGTATATAAAGTGAGAAGAGTTGGCAAGAGAGACTAAAGGGCTAGACTCACTGCATTTACTTAAAGAGGAATACTTTCTTTTGGAACACCTATTTACATGAGGAAACCATATGAGTACTTTCAATAGTGATTAAACTTATTCCGGATCAAATTTCCTTCTGACTCTGCTGCTGTTGACTCCATATGGAATCCCAGTTCTGGCACATTAGTGAAGAGCCTAAAGTTCAGTGGGTCCAACCCAAGTCTTGTGGAAATACTGAATTTCAGGACTATAATTTTTAAAATGTTACTTCATAGGTCTCTCAATTCCTTTCTAAGGTGCATCTTTGCCTATTGTTATGGTTTGAGTTACAGGTTTTAATGCTTTTCAAGTTCTACTGTACCTCTGTCCCAAGCCCAAACGCATATTATCATTATGACCTGATTCTTGACGAGTTTACTTTTCTTTGAAGGGTTAATAAAACAGGTTTCAAGTTTCTACATCACTTGAGTACTGCCAGGTTTCCAGCAGCAGAATTTGAAGTCTTCACCTTAGGTTCTCCCTGAACACCTGTACACTTTCTAACTGACAGTAAAAAGAAATCTCATGGCACCATCTACCTCCCTATTTCACTATCCTACTCAGAACGTTGTTTATTTGTAATTACTGAAATTACTGCACTGTTGGTTTTTCTGATAATCTTTTGACAGAAATGCTGGACATAAATAAATGTTAGGCTAGCTTGCGTAGCATAGGAGAATCCAGATGCATTTGCCTCCTTCAGCACAGGGAGTAAGGTTGCTTTGTGCCTAAGCAGCTTGACTGCAATGGAAGCACAAATGTAAGATGTAGTCTAGCTTTCAGAATTGTGAATTCTGTTAAGAACAAGAGCTCAGAACAAAACATAACCACCTAAACTCATACAGGAAGGTATTTTGCTAATAAATGGAAACTATCTGAATATGTATTCAGTAATAAAAAGGAATTTATAAGGTAGAAGCTATTACAACATCAGTAGTGCTGCTGTTGACACATGAAATGAGGTATTGAAATTAAAGTAATGACATTAGTTATTTGTACTTACAAAACCAATATGAAGAAGGGAGGCATGTAATTAATTTTTAGCCTCTAAGACACAGGAACTATCAAAAGATAAATCTAATTTTAAGAGAATGGCTGAAACCCTCTCTTAGACAATATTTTAATTGTTTATAGGCCAGAACAAAAAAAAAACAGGGCTTGCCCCTAGGATATTCACAAGGTGTCTATGCTACAGAGTTCCAAATTTTCTTTTTTTCCTCCCCAAAATTAAAAATTAAAGCTAGTTTTCACTACACAAAAAACCCTACTGTTCTATGGAGAATTCAAGGAACATGCTAGAAAAACAGTGGAGGAATTCTCTTACCTTAAAATCCTTATGATCATAGAACCATTATGAAACAACCTCTGAGACTGTTAAGCCCAAACTTGCGCCACTGTGTTCATCACAAAACTACGTCTGGAAGGGACACATTGACACATTTTTTGAATACTTCTGGAGATGGTGATTCTAACACTTCCCTGGCCTGCCCACCCTTTCTGTAAAGAATCTTTTCCCAATATCCAATCTTTAGTACTGTATTATGATTTAATGTTACCAACACTGCCATCATGTTAAGTCTTTCACCTGCTCGGAAGGCCTGATAGATTTCCTAGTTACTGCATCCAAAGTTTTTTACTCCCCAGGATTTAAGTCTGCAGGAACTACTATGATAGATATCAAAAAGCAAATTTGACATGCATAGTACAAGTTTCAGAAGTTCTGATTATCAGTATCTAACATTAGAGATGATGTGTGAAGTCCACATATGAATATACTTTAATGTGTAATGAATAACACAAAGTACAGTAAAACTTAAGATGCACCCAGTGAAGGGGTTATGAAAATTCCATATAAAGCCATGAATATTTGATATTCTGGGAACACCCTTGATTTTTAAAATTCCAGTGTAAAATTATCAAAACAGTAAATTGCATCTGTTTGTTCTCCAGTTTCTGCTATACAGTAAAATTTATTTTGAGAGTTGAAATGCACTACTATCTCAGTGGTTTTAAGCTCATATTTAATTGATTCTGCTTTTTAGGGTAGTAGAAGGCATGGGGTGATTTTTTTTTTTTTAAAGAAAGTAATAGTTAGCCTTCTATTGCATTAGTGAACTATAGCAAGAAACCATACAGCTAAAGACTATTTTTGCATAAGTTATTCAGGATTTTATCCAAAATCCAGCTAAATTCTTAAGGAGGCACACCATAAGAACAGTCACATTTCTGATTAAACAGAAGCCTTTTCAATAACCTAGTACATGGGGTAGTATACAGTTGCCTTGACAGAAGCATAAATGGATACTTATCTTTGCTCAGGGGACTGGGAAAGCTGACAATCATCTGCTACCTGCTGTGATGAATACCTCATTGCTTACTACATGTCTACTAGTTTTTCAAATTAACTGATGTAAGATGACTGTCTAGACCAGGTTTTCTTCCATCATATTAGTTCACTCAGAGTTCACCTGAGCAGCTCAAAAAGGCACTTCACATTAAACACAAACTGACACAACGAGAGGACACTGTCTCAAGCTGCGTCAAGGGAAATATAAGTTGGATATAAGGAAGAAGTTTCTCACAGAGAGAGTAATAAAGTACTGGAATGGCCTGCCTGGGGAGGTGGTGGAGTCACCATCCCTGGATGTGTTTAAAAAAAGACCGGATGTGGCACTCAGTGCCATGGTTTAGTTGAGGTGTTAGGACATGGGTTGGACTCGATGATCTCAAAGGTCTCTTCCAACCTAGTGATTCTGTGTGATTCTGTGATCACTATTTAAAATTAGAGAATTAAAAAGAGGGCACTTCAAGAGTATGGGAAGATATGGTTTATTTAAGAGATTTCTCTACTTTTGTGTGCTTTTATTGACTTTCTGTAATTCTGTACCTCACAACTGCTTTGGTGTTGCTTGTGCTGAGACAGAGAAAGGAGTTGTGTTGCCAATTTTATTTATGTACACGAAAAGCAGTAGAGGTCATCAACACCCAACTAGGTCTTACCTGCAAAGAACAAGGGAATAAATGCACTCTATACAAAACCAACTTACTGTATACGTTAAGTACAGTCCTTTGGGAAAAAAATCTTTCCAGCAGAAGAAAAAAAAGATATAGTTAAATAATGAACTTGTTTTGGCACAAAAAGTACTGCAGTGGTGTTTGCCTCCCCAGTTGCTCTTATCCATTTTAAGAGTTTATCACCTTCCTAACAGGTATAAACTTAACCCTGAAACGAGATTCATTCAAAGAAGGCACAAGGAGTTACCTGTGCAAAATCAACCTGATAAATGTTAACATTAAGAATGATTACTTTCGAAACACATGTGAAAAATGTGGAGGAAAGGGGAAGATTTAAATACAGTTTTGGCAAAATAGAAAATTTAAACATAATCTTGCAAAAAGCTTTTAAAACTTTTTTCACTGAGTCATTGCATGGTTAGGGTTGGTAGGGACCTTAAAGATCATCAGCTTCCATGGGCTGGGAACCTTCCACTAGACCAGGTAACTCAGAGACCTATTCAGTCTGGTCTTGAACCACCACCTCCAGGGAGGGGGAGTCCACAACCTCTCTGGGCAACCTGTGCCAGTGTCTCACCACTCTCAGAGTAAAGAATTTCTCCACAATATCTAACCTAAACCTACTCTCTTTCAGCTTAAGACAACTCCCTCTTGTCCTGTCACTACACAGCTTCATGAAAAGTTCATCTCTAGCCTTCTTGTAAGCCCCCTTCAAGTATTAAAAGGGGTTATAATGTCACATTGGAGTCTTCTCCTCTCCAGGATGAACAGCCCTAACTCTCTAAGCCTATGTTCACAGGAGACATGCTCCAGCCATTTGCTGAAAAGAAAACAACCAAACCAAATACCCTGGAACTAACGAAGTCATTAATGACTTCAGATAAGAGGGATTCCACAGCTCAAGGAAAGTCAGTGTGTCTACAGCACAACACACATTCTCTATGCAATGCTCCAAGTCCCCAGGTTATCCAGACATGTGCAAGTAGATGGACAGGGCAAGGTACCACCACTATGGCTGCAAACCCATGTGCTAGCTATGAAGCACCTCCTGCAGTACGGTGTCCCACAGTGTAGAAAAAACCTCTCAGACTGACGACATCCAGTTAATAAAATATTCAAGAAAACTATTCTGTACTTGCAGGGAGGTTTCATATTACATATTTTAACTTTACATGGTTGCTTGGATCCAAGCAAACCTAGTGTTTTCTGGATGGCAGTCATGGTAGCATATACCACATAACAGTGCTATCTTTGAATTTTCAAGCCATCTGTCCTTTCAGAGGTAAAGGGGAAAAAATGCTGTTTGTGAGCCATACAGTGGCATGAAGGTAAAGTAACTCAGGCTAACTTTTAGTGATGACAGCTTATTTCCCCATGTCTCATCCCTGTCTATTAAAAGAGACCAACAAAACTTTCTTCAGAAGGCAATGACAGGGAAGTATCTGAACTTGCCTGGCCCGTTGACAACACTGTTCTGTCACACATTAAAGCAGTCACAGGGAATGGCCCAAGAAGACTAGAATTATAATTTGTTAATACCACCCTTATCTTCTGCTCTAATAGTTAATTGTATCAGTTATTTAAAAATACTACTGGTATCTAATTTTTATTACTTAGGAAGCAGATTCTATTAAATTGTACATCTTGGAGGAATCTTAAAATAAACACTCATGTCTACTCAATGTTATATTCAAAGGTAAGACTACTGATCTGAGACTACTAGGGTACATTACATTTGAAGGTTGTGTACAAACCAGTCATTTTTCTCCATTTCCTACAAAGGCTACCAAAGACAATTTACACAGTTCTAAAGTTGGTTCAGCTCAATCTGGGATCCTGCCTTCACCAGGAAAGGTGCAGCTTCTTTCCCTGTCATTTCTGCTTCCCCCGTGTTAGGAGTATGGATCACTTGACGAGGGATAAATAAGAACTAATCCTGCAACTAGGAACAAAAACCAATGCCTGCTTTCACATATACATTTTCAGTTAGGTAAGTTATAAAGATTTAAATACTACTTTGAAAATGTGAGCATAGTTGGCCTGTAGTTCCTATGGACTTCATGTGCAAAGTGGTTCAGATTAACAGTTCACTGCCTAGTGTCCTTAATTGTACCATTGAAGACAAACAACTAGTCAGACAAGCTTATCTAAGACCTTGGTGTCAGCTGCAAAACTCGTACCTCTGTGTAGGCCAGAAGGACTTCATCATTCCAGTGAGTTAGCACACTAAAAAAGCTAAGGAATGACAACTGATTAACCACATTAGCTACATTACACAGTGATCTAGCACTGAATAATTGTGAAAGACAGTTTGTCTTAATATTTCTACTTATACCATCTCCCACCAGAATATTCTATTATTTTAATACTATAATGCTCTGCTAGTTTCAGCTTCAAACAAATAGTAAAATGCTCTTAGCTATATAACCTTTACATTGCTCTAGACACTGACATCAACCATATTCCTACTATATGTAACAGCAAAAGGAGAAGATTAATAAATGGCCACAAAGGTGAATGATGGTATTTAAATAAATTCTGACATTAGAAATAGGGACAAAATAAATTACTCAGTCATACGCAGAAGAAAATGTAATTTCCAAAGAATGGTCTATGCATTTGTAACAAAGACTATGGCTTTGTATCAAAAGGGCAAAGCCCAATAAAGTAGCAAGTTTTAAAAACCATTTTCACCTTTAGTATTGATTTAAAATGTGTCATTGTTGCATTAAAGCTACTCCCAATCTCTACAATACAGTAACAGAAATTATAATAAGTTATCCAATTTAAAAGGTCATTTGAAATTTAGTTGCAGTGTTAGCAGTACAGAATGAGTTCATGCCTGGTCCATACAGAACTAATTTCTCACAAGTACTATTTTAATTCCCAGTGTTAAGCAACTGTCAATGTCAAAGGGAATACTGTTGAAAAAAATATTTTGTAATAGAGGGCCAGGCAGAAAATGGGAATGCTGCACCTGCAAGAACCAAGCAATTGAAAGCTTACACTGACAAAATCTACTTTGAAACAGCATCCCTAGTCACCCAAGCATCCCTGAAGGATATGACAAATTCCTTCAAATCACAAGGCAGAGATAGATCCCCTTACCTTCAGGAAAGTAATTCAGTCAAGACTGAGGCTGGCTTTGGGCTTGTGTTCGTATAGAGTTAAATGCCCATTTGACAATCACTGAGCTATTTGCAACATTAAAAAAACTGAGACAACTTCCTGCTTCCTTCCTTTCCTTCAATTAGGCTTTCCTCACACATAACAAACTTTACCCTTTACACCTACTGATGGATTTATAGGAATGGCTATTGGTATTGCTACAAGGTTATGTGTGAGGATACACCTGTATCCCCAGGCACAGCAGCAGCTGCCACACCACAGCCACTGAAATTCTGCCCTTCCCTCACCTCTGCAGGGCAGCTTGTGGCATCCCAGTGTTCTCCAAGACACAGCTCTGGAAAGCCACTCTGAAGCTTTCAAGCTCACAGGCAGAAAACATCAGCAGAGAAAAACAGATGACTGTACCAAAGGGCTTAATGACGCTTTTGAATTTCTCCACCTTTTCAAGCACCGAAATTGCATCCTGGCAACTAATAAGCAGAATGTTTGACTGTACCATGACCTCGGTCTATCACATTTTAAAAAAGCTAGCAGTAACATTTCTGGTGAAATTCTTCATTAATGCAGTGTATTTTTTTTTGGTTCCAAGAAAACTTTTTTACTGGAATCTTAGTAGGCAGGCATAGGAAATATGAAAAAGAAGAAAATCTTCAAAAGGATCAAAAGACCATGTCCTCACTTGCAGCTTAATTGCAAAAAGCAATGTAATTGGAACCCAAAGACTGAAATTCCCACTGAACATTCAGCAATAATACTGAGAGAATATAATGAAGTCATCACTAAAGTCAGGGCAATCTGACTTGCCTCTAGACTGGAAAATTTATAGATCTGGTTTGAACTGTCACAGTCCCTCAGCATGAGCACAGACAAAATGTAACAGTTTCAATATGCATCCCCACTACAGATGAGAAAACACAGCACGCATTTGAGTACAATATTTTAATAGTGAAAATATTGCTCAAGTTCATAATTAGTTATAAAAAATAATTGAGGAAAGTTTTTTTTAAGTTTTATATTTCACACTCATGGCTGATTTTCTATTTCCTCTATTTCTTTAGCCAGCCTATCTGTCGAATGATAAATGCCATTCAAACAGCTGAGCATTTACCAGGTGCTCTCACAAAGTTGTGTCTTGTTATGGCTCCAGCTAGTCAACTGATTTTCAGCAAAGGTCATCAAGTTCTGACATCCATTAGAAAGAAATAAAAACAAAAAAATCCACAGGTTTGTACCAATCACAGTGATCAAGACAGAATTATTCCAAAGAGACAAAATTTGATAAGCAGCCTGAATTAGGTGTTAAGATAAGTACATTATAGAGAAAAAAAGGCTGTTGTTGTTGGTGTTACAGCTTGTTCTTTTCTCTTCCCACAAATTCATATCCATTGCTAAGTCGATGACATAATTCAGAAATCAGATCATTTCCATGCAGGTCATTATGGTCAGAAATAAGCCTGTTTAAAAAAGCCCAAAGACAACTGGTTCAAAAGGAGGTCTTTTGTACCAGTTTTTGAAGTATGACACAACAGCTTAGTTCGTTATAATCTACCTGTACCTGAGCATCTTCCAACTGGGTGCTAATCTAGTGTGAAGTTTTAGCTAGTCACAATTAGTCAAACATGTTTCTTGCAAATATGCACTTGAATTCTGAAATGTAATTATGCCTCGTATATTGCCTAGAAAAAAAACAAAACAGCCGGTAGTTATTCCACAAAAAATGTTTGGAATGAAGTGCAAAACCAAAACCATCCTAGCATCAGTTGATAAATGTATCTTGGGCTGACCCTGTAGTGACAGAGAGCTAGAGCAGTTTAAATGTCTTGCTCATTCCATACACAGAAGAGGCCAGGCCAGACTGGAGCACATGAGGTCTCATCTCAGGAGATACTGCTTTGCCAGCAGAGAATTGCCTGTGTCAAATGGACTAAAGCATTTCACTGACCACATAGACCAAATGGCAGTGATTGAAAACCATCTGTGAATACAACATGCAAATGCTGTACAGAAAATAATCACAGTGACTTTTACTGATGCTGGTGTGAAAGGCAATGATACTGCCAATAACAGCACAAAATGAAGTAGCTGAAAACAAAGTGACTGAGAGCCTAAGTTTGACATGCCACAGCTCATCTCAAGGGCCAAACCAACTACCATGGTCTTAACTCAGTGGTCTTACACTGAACTTTGAGGTTGTTTTCTTCATTTCACTTGCCCACGGTAGGATAGTGATTTGCTGGTTACGCTAGAGTTTTAGCACAGATAGGCAGAGTTTGTAGCTCTGAATACTCAAGTATTCTGCAATTGCAGAGCTGTTTGTGACAGTTCAAATGGCTCAGACACACCTCAGGATTACAAACAACCTTTGTCCAGGCCACTCTGGTCTGTCAGATAATTGACAGACAAGTTAGTAAACTCAGAGAAAAAACATTTTGTAATAAGTAGTTCAACCAGCTGACTCAAAGGTCTTTCAAACTCTGTTATGTTTGCTGGCCAGTAAATTACTTCCTCAAAGGAGCCCAGATTTCAACTGGAAACAGCTCTCCCAACTCTAAACAAATACTCTGCTCAAGCACTTAAATATTATTGTTATGAGTAGAACAGACTGCAAATATTAGAGCATTACTGTCCTACTATTGCTCTTCATTCTACCTGGTCCCAAAGAATTCAAAGATCTGAAAATGTAACAAAAGCATGCTCCTTACCTATGTCACATAATGGTATTTTCAGTCTGGAATAAGTTGAATGGTTTTGTTCACATTCTGACTAGAATTCAACACTCTGTTGATTTCCGTCTTCTACCCTTTTCTTATAATTAATATATGTATTTTTATACCTATCTAGAAAAATGTATATTTTCTTGATGAACAATTTCGTTTTACAACCAAACAGTTAACATCTCACTACAGAAATCTAAGCACTCTAAGTCATTTGGATGAGGCTTCCTAGATCCCAGGAAGACAGATCAACACCATGCTGACCTGCCGCCTGTCATTTAAGTGTTTTGCTAAAAAGCCACCATGCAGTGAGCTGCTACAAAGCAAGAAACTGTACAGTTATTTCCAAGTCAGTGGATTTATGCTTATTCTATTTACATAAAGGAGGGAAATCCAGACAGGAGTGGAGAGGTCAGTGTAGCAACCTTTGTACCAGCATATACAAACTATGCAGGACTTAAAGTTCAAAGTAATTCAGATAGCTTGCTTGCAATACATCTATACGCCTTTTTGGAATTCAGATGTTAGCCTAGTTGTTTTCAGCCTTTTAATTCCAATCTTTTGGGGTTTTATTGGGGGTTTTTTTGGTTGGTCTTGGTTTTGTTTTTAAAAACAGTATTTAATAATAGTGCTTTTCAGAAATTTTGCCCTCAAGTCAGAATTTAATTCCAGTTCAAACAGTAGAATTAACTGTACATCTGCTTAATTTTAACAAAGAATCTTTCCTTTAATGCAAAGCCATTATTGCAAAATGTTTTGTGTGAACATATTATTGAGGTATCACTAGGAAGTGGTGATCCAGCTTCAAACATTCAGCTGTTGCATTACAGGTGGGCTTCTAGGAATCTGCCTGCAGATAAGGTCAAGACACACTTTAGGGAAGATTATTCAAAAACTTTCAACACTAGCTTAATTCTTCTTACAGAAGTCTAAGGTCATTTTTAAACACTTACTTTGTCATACTTTTAAACACTTGTATTTGTCACAGGAAAAGGCAGAATCTTTAAGTACTTTAGAATGGTCCCAGACTTTAAGCCATAACATCTGAATTTCTTGTTTAATGCATACACATTTCATATCCTTATTTTTAACCAAGTCTTACATGAGTTTCATTCTTTTAAACTATTACCTCAAGCCTGAGCTGTAACATTCCTAAAATCAACCATCAGCTTCACTTTTCAGCACTGCAAAGCTCTGTGCAGGACCCAGAAGGGGAGTAGGAACCAAAAGGTGATTTTACACATTTGGAGATCCAACAGACCTCTAACAGCAAGTTGCAAGTGCTTTTATTTGACTAACCATCACTGTGGGAAGATTAACTTGCTGATTCTGTATATTGAAGGCTATGAAAACTCTTTAAAAATTCCATCCACTGGTCAGAACTTGACTGCGCTGAAAGACTAAATCTAATCAAGACAGAGGACTCATTCTCCAAATCAACTGTCCCTTTACTTTTGTGGCATAGCTTATCTTCCCATTTGCACCTCCTCTGCTTCCTTCCCTCCCAGGAATTAAGTAAGACACTAGTACATTATTAGGTATATAAACTGTTTATCTCTGTTGTTCTTTTTTGACTTTAGAGAAGAAATACGCTGCTTTCCAGAAGGTCCAGAGGCCTCACAGACATTCAGGGTCCCACATGCAGTTCTGCTGCATGCAGCTGCACCTCACGTCTTAGCTCACTAGATCTATCAAGATAAATCACACAAGCAAGGGAATCCTCTGCAGGTGCCTCAAGGAGCACTTTGAAAGTTGAGAGGCTATTCACACACAGGAACTTGGAGCTTGGACTTTCAGCTTCAAAAGGCTGGAGCTGCTACTACAGTTTTCACACGTTGTTTTAGCACAGACTAGGGAAGATACACATGCTAAAAGTCTCCTTTGCACCAGGACAGTTCCTTTCTAAGTGCATTGGTACTAAATGACTGTTACAGGAAACCTTTCTGGGAAACAAGTCACTAGCAGTCTCAACTGTGGGACGAGCCTCGGTGCCCAAGGTATGTCCAGCACTAAAGGTGACACAGCATTGAACATTCTAATAGCATTAAACATTTAGGGATGTAAGTCACTAAGGAAACACACTAATTCTTAAGACACTAATATTATGGAGACAAGTGCAGTCTTACAAGTATAAACAGGTAATGCCTTATGTGAGCCACCTTGAAAACAGATTAAAACATACATATTAGATTACTTGGGAAGAGAAAGTGCTTAAAAGCATGCTTTTCTCAATAAAGTACAAGGACACAAGAGGAGGGATTTTGGACCAGATGACCTTACTGTGCTTCCTTCCAACCTTATCTGTTCTGTGGTCCTGTGGCTGACAAGGTGTATTCTCTGCCATGTATCATAAACTTTATACCCAAATCAGTACTTTTCAAACTTATACACAAATTAGAATCAAATGAAACTTAAGGCTTGGGGCAGAAGTGAAAATTATTCATTGTTTCATATGCAAAAGTACCTGCTTTTGACTTACAACTATTACTTTTTATTTTTAAGATGGAAAATGAATATTTTTGAAGTTGCAGAACATGGACAATGTTTATCTAAAAGGAAGTGTTTATCTAAAAGAAAGATTTTCTTAGGAAAGCTAAGCAATCCAAAGCTTAGACATTATAGTTATAATTATTAATTCTGACAAAATATGCTGACTGCTGTACTTGAGCATTAATAAATTGATTAATTTTAACCTCTTCCCCCAAACCACAGATAAATGATGATGAGCAAAGGCCACTGTGAGAAGCTGGGAATCCAGCCAGTCCCCGCTTCATTTGGATCAATTGAAAGGTTAAGCAAAGCCTAAGCTTCAAAGCCAACAAAGAGGCATTGCAATTTTGCACTACTGCAGACACGAGATAACCAGGATGCCATAAAAATTGCAAACCCCTGAAGCAGCTGGTTATATACAGAATCTCAACATAGGTATTTTCCAGAGCTGTGTATTGCCATCTGAAAATAGCACATGGACAGGTAGTCTAGTGCAGGCACAACTCACAGGTCTCACATATGAATGTTCTCAGCATGTCCATTTTGGTATATCCCTGGTCTGCGGTTAATGTGAGGAAGAGATGGCTGCAGTATGGCCTTTTACTCAGATTAACTTCTTCTATTACCAGGTCTTGATTTCAAGTTTTCAAAACACCTCTTTCTTCCCCAGCATTGTCACATATTAAATCCATGCAGTTTCACCATATTACTATGATCTGCTGATATTCTTAGATCAAAGATGAGAATCCAATACAGAACAGTGCCAATAAAACTCCACCATCATCAGTAAATGAACAAAAGAACACACCATGGAAGCAACATGACTAAACAGCACATTAAGTTAAGGTCTTTCTTAGCACAAAGCTTTTAACAAGAAATCTAAGTTTTCATGATCCTTTGCTTCTCAAGGTAACAGTTCATTTGGATATTATTTGGATAATATCATTGTTTGGATAATGCTTATATTGGCAAAAAAACCCCAAATTTTCTGAGACACTTTGATAAAACAATTCCATCAGAAAATGCTTATAGAAACACCTGCCTCCTACCCTTCTATTTGAGCTCACAAAGACAGTAAGGAGGGAACACAGTTGTGTAACCAAACTGTTCTAACAGCCTTTTTCTACATACACAAGGAGTTATAAACAGTGGTGTTAGGCCATCCCAGATTTAATTGCTTGGGACCACATAATTACGTAAAATGAAAAATTCAAATAATAACATTTTTTGGGTTTTTTTCATGTACTTGACTTCCCTTTTGGTGAACAAAGTGAACAAAGTGAACAAAGACACACTGTCAAAAACAGAAACTCGCACAAAACATTACCATTTCCCCATTACCATTGTTCCCCATGACCGCTGAGGTATACTTATTCAAGGAGAGGAATTCCACCGCTCTCCTGGGATTTCCTCTCTTAAGCTGAATTTTGTGCCAAGCTGAAGTTTGGGTTGTGTTAGCATACCAGATACAAGTTCCTCTAAGTTAGTCCTGTTATTCACTCAAAAATTAAGTGAAAAATATATGGTAAATTCAAGCTTACATAAATCAAAAATGACCATTAATAGACCATAACTGGCCCTTACTTTTAGTTCAAGCACTGTTTTTAATTGAAAATAATTGGTACATATTTTGTCTATTACAAAGCCTATTTATGTGTAATTTCTCCTCCAGCAATATTTTTGGGCATGTTAAGGGATCACATATTTCTAAACTGCTCAAACAATAATTGCAGCATGACCTCTGAGGTGTCTTCAGTTTCTTCAGAAGCTTCAGCTTTTTGAGAAGTAATTCTGACGTGACAAACCCTTTTTATATGACAACCATCAAAATAAGACAAGTGAGATTTTTTTAATGTAGATATCCATTTCAGTTTTTCTCCTTTTAAACCAAAAATAAGATGGAAAACTTACTAAAACTTAAATTAATTGGAAAGCCTCTGAACAGCTTCTATGTAAGAGCGTTGATCTGTTTTGTTTGTGTTTTGCTCTATGAAAAGATAATTATTGCTTTACAATAAATATAACACTTATTTTAAATATGCCACTGGGTTTTTGACATATTTTTTGAAATAAGCTGATGTTAGGGCTATAGGACAGCCTGCAAAGTGAACTGTGCAGAACTAGGGCATGCAGTGTGTAAGTACACAGTAACTGTGGTAAGTGAAAGCACTGCAGCAGGAGTGGTCAGATGGACTGGGTATATATAGGGTGCCATCTAATGCCAGCCAACTGCTTAGAAAAACCTCAGCATGGAGAAAAACAACTTCTGCTCTTCCAAAACCTTCCTCATTTTCATCACAATAAAGAATAAAAAATAGAAGGTAGAGGACAAAATTGCTTTTGTTTGGGTCAAACTCAGTAATTATTTCATAATCAAAGGAAAAAAATTGCTTCAAGCTGTACAATCAAACCCCAAAGAAACTATAGGACATAAATACCTTTACTAGATCTGTTACAGAATTACATGATGAATTAAAGACTACTGATAAGTATGCTTACTGTCCCATGAAATAAGCACATCACCAAGAAAAATAAAGCATTGTATTTAATACCATCAACCTATTTTATCTGGAAGAGGTGAAACCAAAAATCAATGAGCCATGAATGAATGTTGGGAAAGTTTATTTTTAAACTCTGACTTCACATTAAATATAGTTGGCAACACACATTTATTTATTAAACACAGAACATTGAAACAGGTAAATCCAAGAAAGAACAATCACCACTTTTTCTTTAAAACATTGAGAATAAAGTACTAGATAAATGATTAAGCCCCATGTTTACCGAAGTACCACACAGAATCACAGATACTATTCTGAAGTTTGTAAAAGCGGCACAATAATTGCTTTCGGATATTAGTCTTTGTATTTCATATACAAAATGCACCAGAACTACCAGCAAGCCAAAGCTGGTTTTCTCTGAACAGTAATTATAAACTCAAGAATGCAAGTCATGACAGGAGGAAGAAAAACAAATCCTTAAGAAAAGTATGACTTACCAGACAGATGAGTTTAGTGGCGTCTCAAATGCAGCAGAAGAAATTTCTGTCTATGTAGACCTTGTTTATTTAGCCCTTTATGAAGGTTTCTCTCAAGAAATTATTTTAACTTACATGCAAGAGTCTGCAAAAGAAAAAGAGAAAGCGTCTAAGCTGCTGACATTTTTTTCTAAGAACATTTGAGCTATTTTCAGTAGTAATGGGCTTGCCTGCTATCAAAATGAAAATGTAATACAGTACAAGCAGCCTCCCAACCCAAACTAAAAAAATCAGGAAATCCATAGCAAAAAAACCTTTGTTCTTTATCCAGATTTTTATGTAAAGAAACAGAAGGAGCAGGGAACAACCACTGTTGAAAAAAAACCAAACAAACCAAACTACTGTTAAAAGGAAATCAGGGACCTCGAAGATTATAACTTTTAGCTCAGACAATGAACCACCATGGAGGTTTTTAATGTGAAGGACACCTTTTGAGTTTGGTTATCCCTGAAGATGTTTTGCCTTCTCTACAAAACATTTCACCTGAGATGGGTGCAATTCCATTTGCATTGAAATCCATCATGTCTGGCTAGTATACACATCCAAGGACAGGACAAATCAGTATATCAAGACTGAAGTCAGTAGCTTGTCTCAAGTTTCCAGTTTCAGCACTATTTTGGAAGCCTAGTGACCTGAAGCTGCTGGCACTCCATTTCTTTGACCAGGGCCATTCAGTGACATGATAAATATCTCCCTGTCTTCCTCTGTCACACTGCCAACCAACCAACTTACCTTCCCTTAATGCAAAAATAATGGGAAACAGAAAGTATCAATACAATTTAATGACTAGCAAAAGACCGTGAACATCTTGATGGGTACATAAAAACTAATTACTTTAAAATTTAAGAAAACACAGATAAACCAAGTCAGTGAAAAATTATCACTTTTTGCAGCTTCTTCTGGTAGAAGTGAAAGCTTCCAACATATCCCTCTATATAACTTCCCTCTATATATTCCTCAGAAAAACTCCTCAAACATCATCAACAAAATTTTGTTACTATTGTTTGTGGAAAAGTTATGAGACTTAAAGTTACTCTCACAGCTCAAAACCTAAAACAGGTTTGTGTGGTAAGACTGCAAAATGTTTCAAGATACGCTAAATTTCCAGTCATGTCTACTCAAGCACATTCATTTGATAACATTTTAGAATACCATGGGATGCCTTAATTTCTGATGTATTCATGAACAGCAGCTGTTTGGAAGTTATATGGACACGTGAAACAGGACACCAGATACAAACTATTTAATAAACTGTTAAAAGAACAGAGCAATGTTTATTATTATAAACAAACATGAAAATCACATTTTCTCCTGAAGACTTGCATAAAATCATTATCTATAGAACACTTAATAATGAAAAAGCTGCTAAATATAGCACAAACTCTTTCTGTGTTAGCTCAAAAGCATCCTTTTCATTTGATCTCAGCTATTTTTAGTGTTACAGCAGTTAAAAGAAGCTACAACAAAACCCACAAACTCGGAATACCAACCTGTTAAATTAATCATTATTGCTACATCATTCCTGATGTCTAGTTTAAGACCATCATTTTACCACAAAATTAGTTCAGCAAAGATAAAAAGCCCAGCTTATATTTGAGATTCATGAACAAAGATATTGAAGGACTCCAATAGCTCCAGATAATGAGTGAGTTATAGCCAGCTTGAGAGCCGTAATGGCCAGGTACAACATGCAGTATAGTTTGTAAATAAATACAAGACATGTATCTACCAGACCACTAGTGTCAAGATTCAAGGATGACCTTGCCATCCATAATGCTTTCATCTGATGATTACAAGCTAAATCAAGAAATATCCACGTGCTCAATACTAATACTACACAAACACAAAACCAGAAGTATGTGGTAAAGTCATTATTAGCCATATCAATTTACTACTGACATAATTGAATACACAACACTTTACAGCTCAGCATTTCTTTTCAGAGGCATTTTCTCTGAAGACAGATTTACCATTAGCTGAGTGACCATCAGCAACTAAACCATTTTGGTACCTTGTTTCTTTACACACTCTCTGCAACTGTATTTGTGTAAGTAAATGACAGTTTACCTATTGGAATTTACAGCATTTGCTAAACAGGACATAAGCACTGTTTCGATATATCCTAAGGTGCTTTAGGTGCTGCATACAAATCAGATCATCTTTATCCACAGGAAACATGAGACATCAAAACTGCCACATATATCATCTAGGTCTCAAAGATAAATGTGTATGTATGTTTATTAGTAAAACAGGCAAATATGTCACTACTACCGAGACTGTCACCTTATGCTTTTCAGAGACTGACAATAATCTCTTTCATTTTACGGCTATCAGCAAAAAAATGACTGCAGCCACTGCAGCTATCATTCTGAAACTGGCCCAACAGGACAATATGCCTGCCTATTTTGCTAGTAAAACTAACTTCCTCTGTTCCAAGCACAAACAGTTAAAAATGAACAGGAAAATAAATATGAAAATGCCTTTTCAGGAAATGGGGAACAGAAGCTTATTGTTAATCTCACTCTTAATATACATTGCTAGGCCATTGTTTCAAGAACTTGGAACAAAGTTATTTGTCCTTCAGGCCTGTTTTCTGCTAGAATGTGCTTAATTCCTGTGTAAGACTGTGGTTGTTTTTTGGGAGGGTGCTGAGGGCATTATGCAGAGGGGTTTTCCTAAAAGCCTAAATAGCAAAAATGTAAATAAGCTAGATGTAAATAAGCTAAATGTAAATGTCAACCTGTGATTTACTAAGGCAAGTAACAGGGCCTTTTGAGCCCAAATGAAAAGCAGCAATTTTTAAAATACCCATTGTAAATATATACCAAAATTTCAAAGCTTCTGCATGTCTTTTAACAGTTAGCTAAAATCCTCCTCCTTGAGCCAATCTAACCATGTCTTGCCTTAACAAAACGACTTTGGTAACAGCTGTCCTGTACAGCCTTGTGCTTTATCAATCTTAAATGTGAGGCACAAATATCCAAAAGATGTTCTCAGGTTTTTTCCACTCTTTGTCAAAATCATGGAAGATGATGTTATGCTACCAGGGCATTTTTAAAAACACTGTACTGATGGACATTAAAATATCTACTACGGATATGGAAAACCTGGATTAAACTTCCAGCAGGATTTACAGTCACATCTCCCACTTCCGTGGCACAACACCAAGCGTTCATGCTATTGTCTGGCCTTTTGAGGACACTGCCCTCTTCCACGGAGTAATCACATACTTCATGTGGCTCACAGAGCAAGAACTGGACTCTCTCTCATAAGCTTAAGAAAGAAAAAACTTACCTAGGAGAAAGGAAAGTGTGAGCAACTGCCTTCACTTACTCTGAAATATTTCCACAGACAATATACTCTGAAACCTTCCCAGAGTTATCTATGGATCAAACTGTGCTCACTGCTCAAGGGAGAGCTGCCATCACCAAGCTCTGGGGCCATGATCCTGTGTGCAGCTGCCACTCTCAATCTACTGGTAAGGGAAAAGAAATCCACAGAAGTAACACAAGTCCCAAATCCTTCCTTCCGCTTCAGAAGGACTTATGCTGCAGAGCACACAAGACCTAACACCACTCTGCTTTTTCTTAAACCACCAGATTATGGCTAGGCCAGCTTTACACCTCCGCACTCTGTACTGAGCTTCTATTCCAATTACCATGACTAAATCCACAAAGGAATTTAGGCTTCTCAATAATTAACACAATGGTTTTCTGCCAATTTGCTAAGCTGCCAGGCTAGTAATGAAAAAAATAAGGGACATATATGAAAAACAGTCCTTAGCTTTACCAATTAAAAAATTTTAATGCTTTCTGTTACTCATAGCAGAGAAGATAGGAAACAGTCCAGCTACTGCAACAGAAGCTTTCAGCACTGAACCCTATGTTGAACACTCGTCACCTCAGATGAATACAGAACTTCTCACAACAAGTCAAACAACAGTGTAGAGAACCATCTTTCCACTGGCGTTCCTTTAGCCAGTTTATTAATTTTACTACCACCTCCATCAACTGAAAACACAACCTAACTCTTCAGCATTTTAGCATACAAAGTAATACTATCTGAGTCTAGTAGTTTTCTGATATTTCTCTTTTTTCCCCATTAGTCTGATTTCAAAGGCAATATCTAGTTTTCAGCAACCCAGTATTTATATTTATGTTTCCTACTTCTAAAGGCAACATATGATATTGAAATAACAGAAACAGCTGAAGTTAGACAAAGCTCACCAACACTCAATTGCTTTGGCAAACTCTTTGCTGCTCAGAGTTTCACATAATCATGACAACTATTAGTCTTTCAGGCTGCAAAGAAAGTAGTTATTTCAAGAGCTCAGGTACATGACCACCAGCAGACTGAACCTACTTGCAGCTGTACTGCCCCCACCTTTGTCCACCTATGAGCAAGAAAAGGTGCTGCCAAAATGCCTGAGTCCATCAAGCCTGCTCCTGCTCCCTCCAAAAAACCTCCTTTCTGCAGTATGATATTGCACACTCAACCAGGAAGCTCCTAAAATAGAAAACTGATCCCTTCCCGTTCAAATCTCTTTGTTCCTGAAGACCATAATTTCCCAAAAAATCTGACAAGTCCCCAGACTAGTAGCTTGGAGGGAAAAGAACTCCAGGAAAGATTTCCAGGAAGTTTACAGCTCCCAAAGTTGAAGTTAGAGCACAATACCAACACCCCCCAGTGGATAACCCTATACCCCACTTAGTCCTAGCCCACCGGGAGAATGGCTCAGGAAATCGGTGCTGAGCTTGTGTTTGTTTTGTCTTATAGTTAACAGAGGCACATTATAATGTAGTCATCTATCATGTATTGCTTCAGCTAAATGAAAATGAGAGGTCTTTCAGTTTTTGTTTGCTGTTTGTGTTCTTTACAGGGCTGTTAATTGCAAGACAGGCTATTAGTTTGAAACATTTGTTTGAGTTATATTCATGCTTTTCCTAGCTGAGGAAACACAATTTGATGTTTGCTGTACCCAAGACAATGCAGGATGTCACAGCTGTGCTGCCAGTTAACTGCTCTGTGTTGAATTATCTGCAGGTCAGAACTTAATTTTCAGCTAACATAATTTGACCCTCGTTTAAGTGGCAAATAAGAGAGACAAAAAGAGCAGAGTCACCATGGGTGACATTACTTCAAGGATGTTTATAAATTTCCTGATTCTTCTCTATCAGTACACTTCCACTGCTGATCAGTGAACAGCAGTAATAAAGAATTCAAAACTGCAGCCATATTTTCCACCACAAACTTTCTCCCTGAATGGAAAAAATCTTCCACAAGGAAGACAGTCCACAGACACAGCCCTAAAACAAGACTTCTATGTTATCTCTGTTTTCAGTAGCCATGACTACACATTTAACACCTTAGGAAAATCAGGCCACCAAAGAGACCCCAATTCACTTGAAAAACGCCAGTGCCACCCAGAAAGGTGGAGAGAAGAGATTCATTAAAATAATCTTAAACAGCAACAAAGTGAAAGCTGGAACAATATGACTATACATATTTTGCACACTGGGTAGAGGAAGCAGCACTTGTGTCATACCATAAATCTAAGGTGGTTGAAGTTGCACAAACGAAGCCTGGAAGAGGAGCTCTTAAGGTACATGTGAACTGGAAGTCCAAGGCAGCAGAATCTGAAGTAGATATCCTATTTTGTATCCATGAAGTTTTTCAACTATTAGGTATTTTCCTCTCTTTGAAAAATAAATACAGTGGAAAGGTGGATTTCCCTTCCTAGACATTGTTTACTTCCTCAGAACTTTAACATCCTCTGTTTTTCAAATTCATCTGCCTAGTAGTAAGAACAGCTCAAAAGACCCTTCTTTCCCCTCAAGGCTGTTTACTGTTCATCAGCTTGATGAAAAAACTGTTCAAACCAGAAAATTTCAATTTTAACCCTGGGACGATGAGCATTATATGCAACAATAGAGTAATAACATTTGCACTTAACCTGAAGGATGAAGTCAGTGACTTGTGGTATCTGCTTTAAAGTGGCTTGAAAGCTTTACATAAATGGAAAAACAAAAACTGAAGTTCAAAGGTAAATTTTCTCTACACAATTTATACAGAATAGCTAATCACACAGTTTTCTATCTTACTTCCCAAAAGAGAGGGTAGAGATAAAAAAAACCCTGTCAAATTACAGCGTTGTACATAAAGATGTCAAAAGTAGACAGCAGACATATCTTAGCAGAAGTTTAATTATTACAAATTGTGTGTCCAAAACCACATTAAACTGCTTATGTTGTGTTTGCCCTGCCTTCTGCTTTTGACTCATTGACTAAAAATTTAAGCTCAGGCACATTTGATTCCTACAGCAATTAAGCATATTGCTCATAAGGAGAACATCAGAAAAGCATTTGATGTTATTTTCTTTACATTCTGATCAGCAAGGTGAAAATAAATTACATATGATTGACAGTTATCTGAAGACTAGAGTTTGAAACCAGATGACAGCAATAGAGAGGGAGAAATTAGTTTTACATAGTGTCTTTACAGCTTTTGGTTATTTATAACAAAATCAGCTTACGATAGTTAGGTGGCATGAACTACAAACACGTGTGTTAAGATCAAAGTCTAAACTGTCATAAGTTGAATAGTTCAAATCATTTTAATATTAGTATTTTAAAAATATTAGTATATAATTATTATATAAATATTATATATATTATATAAAATAATATTTAAAAATATTAGTATTTTTAAAAAAGAGAAATAGCATTGAAATATAAAAAATATCGAGCCTCTATGCTAGCTTTTATGTGATCACACCTAAAAAAGTCAACACACAAAATCTTTTCATGATGCCATACTGAAACAACACAAAGACCTCTCTATTTCCTGATTCCTCCTCATCAAGCTAGTGACCGCCTCCCCAGATTTTGATAGTGACATTTCAAACTCACAGGTGTGTCTGATATAGACAGCACAGAAAGTTTAATATGAAAAAGAACTGCACTGACCTCAGTTTGCAAATCTGGTTAGCATTTGCAGGATTCCAAGCTGAAGTGCACAGCATAATTTGAACATAACTTCTCATATTCATCAAGTTTTAAGAGGCAGGACTATTTAACTAATAGAACATCCCCAAAATACAGTAAAGTTTGTGCATATAAACATGGGAAGCTATTTCCAGTAATAACTACACTGTAAATAAGGTTAGTAGATTCATTCAAGATGGTGCCAACCTTTTCAGGCCAGATTGTACTAATGACAGCAAGACTTCAATGCCTATGTAAGTAATGACAATCAGAAAATCATTATATCAAGAGACACAAATAAGCACAAGGGAAACACTTTTTTCATCTTTTATCTAAATCTTTCCAGTATTCCTCAAAAGAAATTTATAGTCACTTTGGGCTGAACCTAAAGCTAGAACAGCAAAAGCTGGATAGTAAGGCCTTTTCAGTGATATTTTAAAAGCACACAGATTTACTGTAACTACTTTTAATTAATTCAGGGAGGATTCTCACCATTGCATTGAAAGAGAGAAAACATCACTAGAGCTTTTAAAAATACCAAAGTCTATAATAATTTCATTTTTAAGTGTCATTTTGTCAAATTCTTCTCTGCCCTCTTTCAACAAACCTTTAAATAAATACTAGGTTCCTTGTTTAGAATGTGTCTTGGTAAAGAAAACATTCAGATTTTAGGTAAGTCACTGACAAACAACTGCCTTGAAGTCATGCCCTTGCTTTTAAAAATATTATTCTGACTGGATTCCTACAAGGCCAAACTTGATTCATCATTTCAGCACTTAACAGCTTAAGATACTAATTCAGGACAATGAGAAACAAGAAGTTAGATTTCACAGTTTTGCAAACATAAGGATAAAAATTCTACAATTGTTTATTGTACCCACAAAAAAGAGTAGAAGCCTCAGAGTTTAGTTCCAAACCGATCCCTAAAAAAGTTAATTAAAAAAATTATCTGCTTCTGGGCAAATCAAAGCTAAAAATCCTTTTAGCTCTTTAAGAAAGTGCTTAGTAAAAACAATCCACATCTCATCACTAGAGAAAATAAGTCCAGAAAACAAAAGAAGTGCTTTATTTTATGAAGATTTAAATTACATATATTAATAGCTTGTTTCGACAATTTTAAGTATTGAATGTGAATTTTTCACAGCATTATCTCCAATTAGTTCAGAAAAAACCCATTCTTAGTGATTATAAAGAGAAGCCGTTCCTAAACATACTGGAAGATAAAGTCCATAGAAGTCTAACTACAATATATACAATTGATGACAGTAGAAGACATGTAGAAGATGTAGAACTACATAGACTTGACAGGACTACACGAAAGAAAGCTTGCAATATAATTATTCTTTCAAGCCATGTTTGAACTCAAGCCACTTCCAAGCTCCAGCACAGATCATAATTTTAAAGCCAAGTAATACACTGAGAAATGAACATTTTCCATAAAGAGATTTGCAGCCCACTTGTGTGTAAAGCAAAACACACCAAATATCCCTCCAACATTCTAACAGAAATTGTCCCAGTTAAAACAATTTGGAGCAAAACCAAGGGACAGAAATTAGAGCTCCTTAACACCTGATCTCACCTTCAGAACTGCATTATTCCATTGCTGGTGCAACATAGCTGGAGAGAATCCCATTTTCATAATGGGTAATCAGATAGAAAATGTAGACTTCTAAAGCTTCATCTGAAGTGCTGGTGAAGGGACAGGACTCAACCATTTGGGTCTCTCAAGGATAAAATACAACATAAAGAACAAAACCACAGAAAGAGATCAACCTGTTTTCAAATCTGAAAATTTAAATTGGAATTAGTATGTGTGCATATGAAGACTAAAAAAAAAATTCAAAAAATTAAAACTATAGCTTGCCCTGGCACACTATGTGTAGGTTGGAAATTTGACTAGAATGCAAGCATGACTTTTTGGGTTTTTTTTTAAATAACTCCCCCCCCAAAAAAACCCTTGAATGCTCAAGTATGTGAACTGCTCAAGAAACTGGCCCATGTTTCATCACACCTGTTTCCCCTTCACTCTAAGCATGTGTTGTAGCTTTTCCTGAGAGGACTGATTTTTCCACGCCACCTTTGGAAATATGATTTCTAATTTTTTTTGGTCCCCCATGAGGAATGCTATTGTTTAGGCCTCTTGTCAACACACAATTTAACTAGAGTATCTGAACCCACGGTTTTAAGTGACACGTTCTGATCTATGCAAAATGTACCCCACGAGACCAGTCTAATTCTTTTTCGTTGAAACCACTGCAGCTGTCCTTGCTCCAGAATAGAGGGCACATATAGATGGCTCGTTGTCTCGTCAGTGCAGCAATTATATTTGTCTTTCTCCCTTTCCCTTTCAAGCACTTTTGTAACTCTCTTCCTGTCTCCTTTTGCAACTCTCAAAAATCTCTTCATGGTATCAAGTTTTCCCACATACATTTCATCCATTCATAAGAAGGAGTAATCTGTTATCATAAGAATGCATCCCAAGTTCATCTACAAAGCTACTATAGGTTTCTTCCTCAGAGACCTTTTATAGTTTAGTTTCTGCTACAGGAAATCAAGAAACCACTGGAATTGTAGTCAAGCAGTGGTCAAAGCCATCTGTCAATAAACCTGCTTTTCAGTTTACCTTTGCATCAAGCCTCCTCCATCTTTTATGTTTAGCACCTACTGCAAAAAGAACTTGACCCTGCTGCACTTTCTGCATCTGTTACTGGCATGTTTATTTTCCTTTGTGTTCTTTTCTAAGCAGTGACTGACTTCAGAGAATTGTGTTTAATATAATTACACCATTAAATATAACAAAAAACAATTTCACACCTGAATTAATTTAGCACATCATCTCTGCAATTATTATTGCCTTGCTTATAAGAGGAGTATTTCCTGGAGTTGGAAGGCATCCTCCTACTGCTTTGTATGTATTAATTACAACAGGTGGTGGTTTTCAAACAAATTTTGTAGAGTTTGCAGTCCTGACCGTTAAAAGTGTGTCCTGAATTTGGCCTTTGCTCAGGACCATAAATCAGTCATCTGGGAATCAAATGCCAATGGCAAAAACACGTGAATATGTAAATCTACAGCTATGCAAATAAGGAATTAAAAACCTCTCTCTTGTACTTGTTTAAAAGTAGAATGATAATCTGCAAGGCTCAGATTACATGATCTGTATCTGTAAAGTGACCCTTATAGAAGAGGTCTCTTAAAAGACTTGAATTTGCCTGATTATCTGCATGTATGTCAAAACAAAGCCTTTGATTTGGTCTTTATTCTATTGTCAAACCTGTCAGCCTTTCGTTTTGCTCTCATACAGTAGCACTTCATTTGATTAGCCTCTTTTATATTTTACTTATTCAAAGTAAACCATTTGATTGCATCAGTCACATTGAAATAATTATTTCCTTCAGATTCCTAACAAATACAGATTTCTCCAAGAGAAAAACTGCAATTACTATGAATTTGATTATCTGGAGAATGTCACTGCTAGAGTTCCCTGTTCATTAGAAATTCACTAGAAACTAAATTAAATTAAATTTGTGCTGGCAACTGCTGCCTTCTGTCAGAATTTGCTTATTAAAATGCTTAACTGCATAACTGGCTAGAAGGAGCAGTGTGACGTACCTGATCAATATATGAATTAAATTAAACATTTTGGGTTGCTATTGCTTGCTTTTCTTTAAAATCTTTACTATTAGTGGCAAGAAAGAAAATACAAGGTTGATGCCTAAATCAGACAATAACTGTGTAAGATTTTAACAACTGCAAAGCACAAAATACACAAAAGTCAGTAGTGCGACCTGTAGGTTCAAAAGGGATTTCATGTATACTTCACCTAGGCCAATCCCTAAAATTTAGGATTATCTCAAAAGCTGAAACAGTCTGAAATTCAAAATTCACATGATGTTTACAAAAAGCAGCTGAAATATCAAGACAAACTTGATATCTATTCCATTAATCCACTCCTTATGATGGTCCACAATGGCTCTTTTATTGGAGAAAGAAAAACATCCTGTGCTAGAGATTTGCTAAATAACCTTGCTGAAATACAAGTTTTTGTAATTCTCACCAATCAATAATTGCTTCATACCAAATATTTATTTTTCTTTATTTATTATAGTCCAACATACTAGAAAAGTTCTCATATCAACAGATAAGAGAATTTGAAGTTCTCAAATGAACACAAAATTCAGTGAGAAACAGGCATTTAGTACCTTACAAATGTCATTTTGCACATGCTTGATGCCAACATGTCAGATTATATTTATGTTTACATAAATGTTTATATATGTTTATTTATGTTTAAAAAAATGAATATTTTTTATTTTATAATTGTGTCTCATTTTTATTAAGAAAAAAAAATAACATTAAAAGAAAAACAGTCAAAGCACTCAACTTATCTAACCCATGCTTTGTTCTATTGCCTGAATCACTACTTTCAGTGACTTGCAGTCACTTCAAATAGTGAAAATACTGTTCATATGCAGAGACCCCCAGCAGTGACATGTAATTTCTAGTTCGTGCATTTTTCAGACATTGATCCAGAATTCAGAATTGATCCAGATAAATAAATCCTGGACAGCCTCCTCTACCCCACCATTTGCTAAAGCTAAACTTTGACAAAGTATTACTTTTCAGCAAGTTAATCCCACTGAGACATACATAGCTTTATTAAACATGATAGCATCCGAGGTACACTATGGTGATGGAGCTTTACATTCAGGCTATGGTTAATCAGGAGTCCTCAGCCAACATGGCATCATGCAAACAAGAACATTCTGTGGCTGTCCTGCTCTTGACATGGTCCCTACCCCTTCTAATCCCAGGCTACACCATCCAACCCTAAGCCTCTTAGGAAGGGTTACAGTCACCTTTCAGCCTTGCTGCAGTTGAACTGGGATTTCACCTATTGGTGCTGCTCAGAAAACAAAACCAAAACAAAAACACCACAGAAAAAAAAACCCACAAAAAACAACCAAACAAAAACTCAAACAAACAAAAAAAACAAAAAAAACCCCACAAAAACAACAATACATTAAGGAATCAGATATGCTGCTTTTAAACTGTTTGAAAAAACACAAAGACCTTTCCACCTATTTTGACCTTCAGTCACAGCTACTGATTTCTTAGTAGCATAACCCATGATCCTACAACCAAACGCAACCCTTAGAGATCAATGCACTTTACTGTCTTTATAAACTTCAATGAATCTGATTTTCAGCTGTGAGAACTGCAGTTACTGATTCCATTTCCACTGGATTTCATCATGCATTCCTCCATATTCTTTTGGGATCCGAAGAAGCAAAAAAATAGAGCTGCTATGCCTGTGGACAAATGTAGATGATAAGCCACCGCTGCTAAACTAAGCATAGCTGTAGGTATCCATCAAACAGTTCAGTTGTATACTGCTTTAATACTTGTACATAAAATGCAAGACAGGTACCCTTAAGAGAAGTAAAACTTTTGTTAGTCTAACTCTCAGCTGTTTTACGAAAAGGCTAATGAAAAAGTTTGGTGTATAGTTTGACCATAGTAATGATTGAGAGGAAGAATGTTTGCTATTCCTTTTAGTGTGTTTTTCCCACTATTCTTTGAGATTCAGGACCTTCAGCATCACCTCTTCCAAAGTGCACTATATTACTCAGGTTACTTAAGAACACAGAACCACATCTGTGCTAGTCAACCCCCTGATGGTAGTTAGTGAGGTTTTTAAGGGTGGATGAGTCAGAACACTATCTGCATTCAGTACAGAAAGAAAAAAAAAATCAATCTATTTAGGGAAAGAAGTTAGAAATAACAGAAGAAAAGGGTCTGCCTTTGGAATTTCCTACTTTACAGCAGCATTAGCTATGATGTATCACTGTTATGGAACAATACATCTGAACAGAAAAATACATTACATGCTTCAAAAACACTGAAAATAGGAGTCCTCAAGTGTCGTCATCTAGCATGCCTTTATTCAAAGACACATGCTGCCCATTTAAGTACTTACTTCTCTCCCTTTTCCCTCTCATACATGAACTTTTCCATTACATCAGTGCCTCTGAAAGTCTTTTTAGCTTTTGTTTTAGCTTTGAAATGTTAAGAAGCTTCATAATTTCAGAAAGGTCAGCTTTAGTCAAAACATTTTCATGAAAAGACAGCAGAGTATTTGAATAAAAATGAACACAGAGCATCTATGGCACAGTCTTCTCTCAAATAGGAAGCTACATGCTACATACAACAGTAAAGAAAGGAAATTCAGACTGGCAACAGTAACATGCTTAATACAACAGGAAATAATGAAATGAGAAAGGACTGGTGTCAGAACAGAAGGACACAACAACAAAGTATACATTTGTACAATTCTGGTTTACAAACAAGTAGAAATTGACAATTTTTAGTTCTATTTTTGTGCAGACACCTCTCCGGAGCAGAAATACTGTTCCAAGGTCACACTTGATGGAGGTTGTGCACTCCAGACACAACCTTATAATTGACATATTTCATTCAATACCTGATCCTTCCGGTGCAAGAGCGACATTTAAGCATTCCACAGTGTAACATCATACAACACACCCTAACTCGATACCTGAGTATCTTCCCTGGGCACATCCCATCTGTATTGCTCCTCACAGGTTGGTCAGGTATGTAAGCACACCAAGAACAGTCCACGGGCTGAGGGTAGACAAGGCATTTCCACACTAGCTCTTTTAAGATTACTGTGCTCCACATGCCCCATGATTGGTTGATACTTATCACTGTTTGCTCAAACCTGATTTTAAACCAACAGCATACCAAATAAGCTCTTACTCCACTTCATTCTACTTCCTTCGGTCATCCTGGTCTCTTATTTCTATTATTATTTGCACTTGCTACCATGACACTGCATTTTAGGATTAATCTGCCTGCTTTTGCCTTGTTGGCATTCTGTTGAAGAGCTACACATGGACCCAGAGTCACCTTCTAAGGTCATCTGTCTAAAAAATTCTTGAAGCAACTGTAATGTTAAAGCATGACAGCTGATGTTATTTATCTCTGCCCACCAAGAGAGAGCCTGGCTTTGATAACCTAGAGGCTTTCCAATAATGCATAATCACCTCCTGATAAAAACCACGGTTCCACTGAAACCTGGAAAACTTCTAGACTTAAAGTAGAACTCTACGCTACCATTTCTAATACAAAACTTTCCAATTTGTCCTATGTCATATTATTGTCAGTCTTCTTGTAAATCTTCTGTTTATAAATACACTTCAATTCATCCCAAGAGGAAAAATATCCCTCTCCATGCATGCCCATTTGATTTCTGCATCACTGGCCCAATTCTAGGCCTTTAAAACTTACATTAATTCTCACTGGATACGCTCACTGCTTGGTTGCTGTTTCTTACCTCTAACTCATTTAAATTCTTCCTCCACATCAGATTCTATTGCAGCACCTCCATGACCACTACTGACAGTCACCGATTTGATTTACAAATAGCTCTGATGGGATCAGATGTTGCCAAAGAGACAGTAAGGAAGCAGAGGGAAGCTGGGAATCGATATGAGAAAAATAACAAAAGGAGAAAAGCAGAATGGAAAGAGCACAGAATATTAGATTAAATAATACTGACTAATAAGATTCATCTATCAGCACCTAACGGGTGCACACTGCTTAGTGATTAGTCATTGCTAGTCTTCACCTGTTTTCGTCAAACCCTAAATTCTTCATAGTGAGAATAATCCACAGTGAGAATCAATTCACCTTGAACTGCAAGACCCTTTACTTTGTATACTGCCAGATCCATGTTTCTTATTGTTGCAACAAAAGCTCCCTCTTAGTTAAAGACTTACCAACATCTTAAATAGCTCTGCTTGCTTATAATTTTCATCATAATTACAGACTCAGTCATAAATATTCATGCAGTACCACACTGTAAAGGCACATTCCACTATCTAGATCACAAATGAAGGCAGGTCTCTAAACCACTTACTGTGTGACCCCTACACAGAGGCATAGAGAAAGAAGTTGGTGTGTGTGCATTCACCAAAAAAGAAAAAAAAATCCTGAAATGCTTCAAGTAAGACAAAGCTTTTCTAATGGGAAGAATGCAAACAGTAGCAATTCAATGATATACTGCTGTTTCCAAATGCAATGTCTCACTTGGGGGATAGTTGCTGAATATGCTTGCTCAAATGCCTTTGCAGGATATATACAGAAACAACATTGGAATTTGGCTCCTAGTTACAGAGTACTGGTTACTAATTTAACTATAAAGATACCAGACCTCAAATTCTTGATTTCATGCCCACTCAACTGTTCAAACAAATGGCTCATCTCAGTGGGATTTACATCCACGTAGTTATTAAAGAAGGGTTAAGACCAAAATATCATCTTATCTTCCACAGATGCAAAATGAATCAGAATATTTGCATCAGTTGTCAGAATAATTTATTGCATTTCATTATAAGCAAATTCAGAGGAATTGAGGTTTTATTGACCTAGGTTTAACTACAGCAAATGTGTTGTGATTAATAACTACTCAGAACAATTATTTTTCACTGAAAATCTACAGCATTAACACATAGCTCCTATCAGAAGACCTCTCCCATTCGAATTAGTTCCTTGTATACAGCTATGTTTTTATTGTCTGTTCCTACAGTAGATTATCTCAGAATCACTGGAGTTGTTCAATAAAAGTTTAACCGTCTTGTGCTATTAACGTGCTGGTGCTCCATGTGGAGTGCTCGTTTCCTTCCTTTTATTGAACGCCAAACAGAGGGACACAATGGGTGTGTTGTGCTCTGTCTAGCACGGAACGTGCGATATCTTTAAAAAGGAGGTGTGAGCTGGCATTAACACCACCACTCTTAACAGCACAGGTACAACAAACTAATATACCACACCACTGGGCCATGCAGCCCATTGAAAGCTGGTGAAAAAGCTGCTTTTTATTATGACCTACATACTGCACAGCAGCAGTTGGACAATTTAAATCTAACGATGAGACTGAGCACAGTGCATGGAATCCACTAGTGATGAACTCCGTGATGGAAGGCAAACATGCTCACGAGTTCCATAATATTTTATTTCGCCCATGCTATCCTGATAATAAAAACCACAATGACAATTAAAAAAAATAAATAAAAGATTAAAAAAAAAATCCTTGCCTTTTAGTAGAATGATTGACTAAAAGAATTAGCATCTATTGGAAGCATCCTTCTGAATCAGCAACCATATGGAACACTCACATTGAAAGGCTTACGGATAACGCAGTCCGATCAGCGAATTCGGCAACCACTCTAAACCAGCCACCGACCAAAGCCAGCCTTCCGCGGCACAGATACCAGGCGAAGCTTGTTTCCCGCACGAAGTTGTGCCCAGCGGTGCCACAGACCCGCACCAGCCCGTGCCCAGGTACCTCTCCGGCAGCAGCCGAGGCGCTCAGCGGCTCCCTTTGGCGGCAGGGTCCAGCGGCAGCGGCTCTCCCGGCGGGAGCAGCGCGGGAGCCGCGGCGGGGCCGTGCCGTGCCGGGCCGTGCCGTGCCGCACAC
>VXBR01010162.1:195066-236570 GCA_013400215.1 Cisticola juncidis | reverse complement strand
CGGCCCACCCGCACCGCGCCCGCCGAGCCCGCGCCCGGGGACACCGCGCCCGGGGGCTGCGAATTTCCCCGCGAACCCGGCCAGGGGAGCGCCTCCGGAGCACCCAACTGCAGCGAGGAAATTGGCACTGTGTGAGCGTTCAGGGTAAATAACTGTCCTTGCGTAGGAAATCACCATTAGGGATAACCATTGTACAATAGTCAGCTGGTGTTCCAACAATAAAGCCCGAGTCCCAGCTCATTCACAATGAGCTAACCCCTGACATCACAATTCCTAGTGTTCATAAACACATTGGTTGATCTTAAAAGGTTAAAGGTTACTGCTTGTTAGATGACTTCCAAAGACTGTACATGGCATTTACCATGTAAACCAATTTTATTCTATTTAGAATAACCCTCCTTTTTTTTCCCCCCTTTTTTTTTCTTTATTTTTTTTTCCTCATTTCAGTTAGAAACGGGAAGAAAAGGAGATATTTGTGAGCAATTTAAAACTGCTCATAAAAATTTCTGCTCCTCAAAACCTGTCACAAACTCACATCTCAACTGCCTAAGGAGTCAGGAATATAAGCTAGAAAGCACACGCAGCATCACCAGCCTAAAGCTTTCAAAAGTCATTTAGAAGCATTAAATATATCTAGGCAAGCATACTGCATTTCATACACAAGAGTTCAGAGTACTGGTCAGAACTTCCCAGTTGTTAGCAGGGATTGACTTAATACATATATGAAATAATTGCATTTCCTTGTTTAGTTATACTTTTCTAGCGCCACAGCCTGAATACAACTTGTAGACAAAGCTCTGCAGTTCCACCTCTCCAACTGAATTTGCTGCTCTCAAGATCCAAAGGGCAGTAGTGGTGTCACAGTGGAGTCCTGGGCAGAGAATTAAAGTCCACTTGGGTGGATTTTACAGATTTCATCCCTCACCAACTTTTACCCTCTTTTCCTCGTCTAAGTTTCTCTGAAAGTGAGCACAGAGCTCTGTGAAAGTGACCTGGGAGGGGCTCACAAAGAAACAAGTAACTAAATTCTGTTTACATCTCTGAGGTGTTGGAGCTGAAACATTCCAGTATATTTAAATAGATGCTTCAACACCAATGCTAATTAGTCTTGTTTCTTTGTCTCTTAGCCTTAAAAAAGATGGATGGATGTCCACATCTCTCAAACGGCAGTGGGAGTGAGGGTCTGTTCTAGCATCTGGTGAAAGTACTCCCTGCTGCCATGACTCAAACACACACTTTTGGTGCCATGACTACTGTTCAACAGTACTTTTTGATCAAAAAAGGATGTCTGCTGATTTGGCAACCCAATTCTGAAGCTTTTGCCTGGAAAACATTAAACTACTGAAGTAATTATTTACATACTAAGTATTAAAACAAAACCAGGCTGCATTACAAGGACACCATTTCACCATGATTGGCTCACTAACTTTTTTTGTTAATAAGCAACACGAGACAGACTGCACATCCAGTCACTTTCTTTTTAATGCATTGATATAGTCACTGACTTAAAAAAAAAATTAAAAATGCTCTTCAGTAAGGGAAGACACAAACAGGTTTTCTATCACTTTTTTTGCACTAGGTGTGGTTACTATCACAATACTCTCCACAGACAGGCTAAAATAGCTTTTGGAAACAGAAGCCATGAGTTTTTAAGCAATATATGGGAAAGACAACAGCTTTCCAACAGCTTGGAAAGGTTTTAGGATGTTTGTCCCTATCTCTGTATCGATACATACACAGGCACCTGAAAGTACAGTGGAAGTATATCCATTGAAATGTTTTTTGATTTTTTTTTAAATAAAAACCTGGTTTAAGACTTCAAGTTCATAATTTAGGGATCTAGAAGTCTGTCATGCAGTCACACTTTTATCCAGAAAAGGCTGATGGAGCTTTTTTCTGCCGCGTCTCATAGGACTTAGCAATATACATATACATGCAACCTTTCCTTCTCTGCAGTTTCATAAGTGATTAGGCAGAAATTAGAAGAAACTTAACCCAAGTGCAGATTATGGCTCCAATTCAGCAAACAATTAAAGCACAAATTGTGAGAAGCTAACCTGAGTTTACCTAAAAGCTCCACAGAAGTCCTAGAAACAATTTCTGATGCATGCTCTGCACAGGCATAATATTTCTTCTAATAAAACCCACTAAAATCATAATGTCAAAGGGTGTGAACTGGACCAACAGTGAAGCTGTGAGACTGAATAACTTCTGGTAGTCCTCCAAGGCTCAGTTACACTGGTATGTCTGTGTTTCTAGGAAAGCTCCAAAACCAGGTAGCTGGAAGCTACTAGCATACTCCTCTTACATAAAAATTTAAATGCAAGGCATGGAGTCATACTGACCCTACAATGAGTATTTAAGTGCCTAAAGATAAACACTTGCCTGCTGTATTAGAACAGGGCTGAAAATAGAACACATCACTTGGTATCTTTGTTCAAATCCTACTCCCACATTAATTCAAATGAGCTTCCTGATCTCACTTGTAGTACCTGGAGAACAGTTGCTCAGAGCAATCAGAGCTGAAAGAAAACTCGTGTTCACCAATTCTTGCCAGAACATTGCTAACACTCTTTGGTTTTGGGACAGAAATAACATTATTCTCAGCCTTATCTATAGGTACTTGTATCAGCATATCATTCACCACTGTAGTTTAGCCTGCCCTGCTATTTTCCTTCACAAATTGGTTTCCAGCTGTCTCAAACCAGCTCCATACAATATAAAACATGTATCTCCAATAATGCAACATTTAATTCCTAAATCAACTCAAGAACTGTGATTTGCATACTATACATTAAAAGGCATTGTTTTATGAATAAATAATTTGCATTCTAACACTATTTTAAAAGCATGAACAATAACATATTAAAAGGCATTGTCACTCTTGGACAGGAAATGTCAAAAGAACAGATCCCAAGTTAAGAAGCAATCAGTATATTAAAATCAGCATTTTATTTACAGCATGACATTGAAATTATTCCTACATCTATTAACTATCCAAGTAGGAAAACACCTAGTTTTGAGCCATCCTGAATATCATTAAGAATTACCAGTCTTTCTGACCCTCATTCAATTTCTGTAATCATTTAATGGTATATTGAAATGAAAGACTTATGAAGGCAAATTGGACTGTTATAATCATAAAGAAATTGTCTTATATGAAAGGTCTCAAATTTAAAAAGACTTATTTTTTTAATATTGTTTGGTCAACTTGCTTGAATGCAAAGCAGTAGATAAACACAATGAATACCTATAGGTGGATATGCTGAAGTACAGAGTAGTTAACATTGTTTTTCCAAGGTTCCAGGTGATGACAAGCCTATGAAGAAAAGCACTGATATCCAGTTCCCAAGACATTACTATAATTAACTGCCTGAGACACAACCTGTGGACCAGTAAACCAAAATTCAGACAGTAAGGGTTAATTTCATCCAGGGTCAAATTTTTTTGTATCTCTACCAGCTACTGAACACCAAATGGAACTCCAGTTATTTATTTTGTATTTTCAGTTTCTCACTGATAACAACTCTGATGAATTTTCTGTACTGTGAATTCAGTCAGATACTTGGCAAACATGACAGAATTCAATCTGGATTTAATAAAGCAATGAGTTGATTTAAGTTTTTAAGGTGTGTCATGCATTTAAATAAAATAATCACAAGAGCATTTCAGAAACATTTTTAGGGTGTATTTGAGAAATTCTTATCATAGGAAATATATTCTTTTATTCAGAGTTGGCCTTTGAGACGCATTCCTCATCACATGAGCCATTAAACAGGAGAGGAGAGAGAAGTAATTTTGAATTTGTTAAAAACAAATATTTAAAATTTTTAAAAGGAAACCCTGAAGTAATTTTGTAGTTAATTAGAGATGAAAGAGTCTTAACCTAATAAGACTAGATCCCACATGGTTTATACCAGGGTTAAAAATGCTGCTGAATTCCTGGAGCGATTTCCACACTATTTCCTATCCTACATTTAGTACTTTACTTTCTGATATAATTTAGTAAAAAGACAACTGTGAACTGCCGCAAATACAAAATATTACAAAAATTAAATTAAGCTGCTTTTTAGCTGTTTGGACATACAGTTGTGGATAAATTTCTGCTGCATTTTAAGATAAAAAAGAATCTAAAATAGACTCATTTTTCTTTTTTGTTTGCTTGGCTATGAAATTGGATTATTTAATGCATTATATAAGTTAAAATGCTATACATATATATGTATACACACTATAACACATCTATAATTTTTTTTACAGTTAGCCCAAGAAAATATCTCAAATTTTGCGGTGTGTTGAGCAGATTTTAAATCAAGAGAACTACTACTAAAATATTCCATTTTCAGATCTTAATGATGGTATTTGGGAGAAGGAATGTGAACTTGAGCTCAAAAAGTAATACTGTTCAAGGTTCTCCCAAAAACAAATGCTTAAACATGCAGTTTTGAGAAAAAATAGCAAACTCTCAAAAAAAACCCCTAAGACATAGAAAGGAAGTGTCTTAAAATTATCCTCAGAATTTTGGAAATATCACCAAGAGGTCAAGTGTCACCTAAAGCAAAACAAAAAATGAGAAACTGCTACTGAAATGCACCGTGCTTTCAGAGAATGCCAAGGATATTGTCAAGACAATTAATAGTTTATCTGGTCAATTTGTACTTGAAAGCTTTCCAGTCCTGATTGTGTGATATACTGGCAGTTCCATTAAATAACTACATTAATTAACAGGCCTAAGGAAGAGTTCACATTAAGTTCTGAAGACCCCAGGCCACCTAGAACCCAAAAAAGCAAGTTTTGCCTCCCTTATGAACTGGAGATCCCTATAAACCTGAGTTCCTGTGAACACCAATTGCCAGTATCAGCACAGAGGCCTGAATTGCTGACAGTGCTAGAAATTTTTGGCTTCCCACTGCATTGGAAAATCAAGCTTGGCAGTACACATTATGAAGTCTCATTGCATATTCTACACTTGTGTAGAAAAGTGTAAATTTGAGATTGATAACTACATAATGAAAAGGAACTGTTTTTCCATCTTTTCTCTAAGAGCAGGGTAAACAGAATTCCAAGGTGAAAATTTTATTAACTTCTCAATAAGAAGTTCCTTATATATTGCAATTTACAGAGGAAGCATAATGAACAAATATCCAGGACAAAGGTTATTTTCCCTGCTTAGACACCAACAGCCAATTCCTCTATGCTGAAAATGTTTATTTCTCAAACATCACTTTTAGATATTTAGGAAGATAAGCTGTCAGCCTCCAAGCCTCCTGTTACCTCCACTTATGATACATAAATCTGAAACTTTTACCTACTCCTTTATTGTTATCCTTCATCACCTTCTCCTTACCTAAAACCTAAAGCCACATCCCCACTGCCCCTGTCCTGCTGCACTGCACCTTCTCCACTGGCATCACTCCCTCTTCCTTAAATCACTGCTTCAGCTTTTTAACTCCTTGAGAGCAGCTGTCAGAAAGCCTCAGGCCCTTGTGTTCCCAGTTTGCTGTCCCTTCATTCCAAAAGCTTGCTTCATACCATTTCGTGGGCTGTTCTTTCATACCCTAGTAATTAGGATATACATTCCTCATCTTCATTTTGAGAAAAAATTCTTAACTTGTAATCACTGCATTTATACAATATCAATTGTGAGAAATGGGAAAAAATAGCAGGAAGAAGAGTTTGTTAGTGGAAAAATGGGGCAGGAATATTGATTTTCACATGCTGCCCACAATTCTTGCAAATGCTTTGCAAGAGCCTTTTACAACTGACCTAGACCTCCCCATGAATCCTACCTCAGGCCTGCTTGGCACAGACCTAAACCAACAATAATCAATTCAAACTGTTCTATTTCTGTACAACTTGAACTATCTAGAGATAGCTGAGTAATTGTTAATAAATTAGGATGGGGATTGTTATTCTTTTTTTTTTTAATTTTGTTTGTCCGTATCAATATTCCTTTTTCCCTATAACCTCAATCTCTTTCAGCCACCTGCATTTTGTTGTATTTTTCTACCCCTTGCACTACTACCTAGCAAACAATTAGTATGCTTCCTAATATACCTCTGAGCAACCTAATTTTGTTCAATCTGGCATAGGAAAAAAAAAAAAAAAAAAAGAAGAAGAAATTAAGCAATAAAATCAGTCCCAAATGATCTCTTTCCAGCTCCCCCACACCCTTTACTTTCAACATTGCACAATGCTGAGAATAAGCTTACTAAAAATAGAGAGCACTTCCCTAGACATGACCATACTTGTGGCTCTCATCTCAAAAGAGTTGTTCTTGCCTGATTAGATTGGCCTATTAAGTGATAGAGAGCATGTTGGGCTAGTCCAATCTGCCTCTGACTCTCCTCAGAGCTAACCAGAGAACATTTAAAGATCTGACCTTCATTACAGTTAGACTCCGCACACCCTGAATGCAGCATTTTTTCCAGTCCCCCTGGAAAAGTTACTATTTAAAACCTAAGCTCAAAAGTATCAGAAAGGGATGTCAGTAGCTATGGTATTTCAGATCATAGTTTGTTAGATGCAATAAGATTTGGAAAGAGCAGATGAATGGGAACATCAACAGCAAATAAGCACAATAAAGGTAACAATCCACCATGTTTTTTCCAAGTTCTCTGAAGACAGGAAGCTTTAAATAAACTTGGAAAGAGGAGCTAAATTTTATCAATTCTGAGAATTTGGCAGCATCTCTCTATGCCAGATGAGGTCACAAATCAATCTCAGAACACTTCTGACAAAGTATAAATACCATAGCAGGGTATGTTGAAGTCACACTAACTTGTCTGGCTGGCATTAACTACAATAGCAGAGTTGATAAGGGAGCAACCAGCTTATCCACAGAATTCTTTTCATGAAGAGGTCATTTCTTCTTTTGTGCTAGAAGTGAAACAATGCCAAAGCATTCCAGAATGGCTTGAACAAATAGCAGCATCTACCTCCACTTAGATGTTAACAGTTTGTACTTTTTTGGTAGCTTATTTATTTTCTCTAGAGTATAACATAACACATTAGGAACTTTAGCAAACCACCTGCCAGATGTATCCTTTATTCTAGGAAGTGAATCAGCTTTTTTGTTACAGTACTTCTAAATTACAATTGCCTTCTGGTTTGGCCATGGTTTGGCTTCTTAAACTTTATTTAACATTTACTTCCTTTTAGCCTGAAGTGACTTTCAACTCTGTCTTAAGTTTTGGTCTTGAACAGTGTTCAAGCAATAGATATAAAATTACAAAATTGTAATTTGTGGGCTGAGAGAGCCATCCCTCCTGGCAGGAACAGCTGAGAGACCTAGGACTGTTTAGCCCAGTGAAAGCTGGAGAGGGTTGGTTGGGGGCAGGGGCCAGCATCTCATCTACCTGCACACCTCTGAAGGGAGGCTGTGTGCACTGACTGCAGGTTGCATGCAATGGTACCCAGGATCAGAGAAAATGGGCACAAACTGAAACACAGAAAAGTTTGTCTGAACATCAGGAAACACTTGTTTAATGTGAGAGTGACTGAGCAGTGCTGTAGGTTGGCCAGTGGGTGTTGCGTCTCTGTTATAGAAGATACTCAAAAGCCTTCTGGGTATCATCCTGGACATTTGACTCCAGATGGACTTGCTAAAGCAGAGGTTGCCTTCCAACCTCAACCATTCTGTGATAAAGAAAAATTAAATGTTTAAGTTTTTGTGTTTCAATTACTATAGACATTTATTACTCTCAGGCACAAAAATTTAGATCTTTGATTTCTCCAAATAGAATCAGACTCAGATCAGCAGAAACACAAAAAACAGTATTAGAATCTGATATAAGGATTGTTGAATGCTACAGACTCCTAGCATTTAACTTTAAGGAAGCAGCAGTGGAGAGTTTGCTCAGCATCACTTTCTGAAACAAGCTGCAGATTTAGTGTGGGAGGAAAAGAACCACTGTATATAAACAAGATGAAGGAAAACAAGAGACTCAAATGTATTCAGGATTTAGAAGCTCACAACAGTGATGTTGTTTCCATAGCAACTAATATACTTGAAAGCAGGGAAATAACAGGGTAAGGATTTTAAAGGACAGCACCACATGCAGATTAAAAGCAGATACTGCCCATCCACTGATAATCTGAGGTTTGGACTGATGGAATTATGCAGTTTGTAACAAGAAATATCACTTGTTAAGGGAGTCAAGATCCAATGACCCTACTAACAAAATAAGAGTGAAAGAATAAAAACAGTACAGTGAAACACCCCTGGTACTTGGCAGCCTATCTTCCAACTCTTTAGCAGGCTAAAACCAAGATGAATAACACACTACCAGTTACTGCAGTTGTGCCTTGGGCACTCACCACTCTCTGTCACTGATGCTATTTCCCTCATTAGTCCTAATAAATAGCCTATGTGGTTCCAAGGAAAGACAGGATAAAGTAGATAAGAAGAAGCATACATTGCACTAAGTTGAATCAGATGAATCAATTGGTTTGCAATACTTATGTTTTTATAGCTTCTTGCCCCTTTTCATTACAAAAATACAAATGAACAGAATTTATACTTTTTGAGCTTAGGAAAGACAGAGGAAGACAATATCAGGTCTAGAAATAATATGTAGTAGTGGAAAAATGCTTGGTAATAAAGGTGGAACTATAATTCTGCTGGATCAAGGCCTTAACTGGTCTCTTTCACAGCAAATGCTGACAGAAGGCATAAAACCCCTGAAAGAGCAAACCCCTGTATACAATTCTTCCATTTATCACCATTTCTGAGAAATGAAATAGCATAAAATTGGAATTTAAGTGCTGTCTGTGCTCAATAAATGGCTTTTGCACTAATGGCAGAAAAGAACTGTATATTTCTATACTATGTCAGGCTACATCTGATAGATAGCAACACTTCTGAATTTTCAACCACATAAAACTTACTTGGGAGACAAAATCCAATTTCAAGCTAATTAGCCACATAGCATAGCTGTATGCAGTTCCATTGTCACACATGTCCAGGTTCACAAACCAAAAGAATTCCAAATCACAAGTGCCAGACTCCTACCTTTGGTATCTGACTTTCCAGGAGCAGGATGGCAAAGGCGTTCTTGCTTATCATAGAAAGGGAACGTCATGGAAAAATCAGGCTGGAGCAAAGTTTCAGAAGGGTGCTAACAGCACTCCTAGGATCTTCAGAGCTACTCAGTTAATGTCTATGAAATTAAATTAGTTCAGTGTACTATTTTCAAATACTTGGGTTGCTGCAATAATAATTTTCAAGTGTTCTGCCAATAATCAATAGGTAAAGTCAACATCTGCCCAAGACCACTTCAGTTGGTTTGTTCCTCATCTGGAATTTCTTTCAAGTATCTTATCTTTTTAGAAATCAGTATCCTAACATCCATACAAGAGGTAGAATACATAACCCAACAAAATCTACCAGATTCCAGAGTTTCCCGGTTTTCTATATTTCAAATTATTAATATACTGATATATTTCTAATATATCTAATATTAATATATTTCCTGGATCAATATATTTAAATATTGAAATTATGCAGAAAATTCTGGCACTGGGTTGCTAAAATTTACTAATACATTGTTATTGAACAAAATAAGGAAAAGGCCTGATCTTTTTTTCCACCACAGTGGTGAAAAGGATGTAGGTGGGGACTATAATTGACACTAATTATTTGTAGGAAAGGTCAGGGTTACCTTTTACCAACGCTGTGAGACAGCTGATTATCTGTCACATCTCTGGAACACAGTCACGCATTTGTCAGTGACTAAAGGACAAACAGGCCTTGGCTAGCAATCAAACTTGGCAGCGTTCAACAACAGAGCACAGCAGATGTCTTTTTAAAATAGGTAAATTGTAAGGCACTAGATAGTGTAATGCTGAAAAAACGTCGATAAAGACTACTGTTTAAGCACTTAATAGGTGACTTGGCAGTATGAGCTTCTCAGCATTTGAAGAACTAAAAAGGACAACTATATCTCAAAATTCCGACTCAGTTTTGAACTCCCTCAGAAAGTCTTCAGTTTCTACAGGACATGTAATTTAATTTATTTGATACACTAACACCATTTGGTACAAAAACTGCACATAAAAGGTGTAACACAGACAGCTATATCAAGGTATCTGGAAAATAAAGACTAGATTGGGTATTTAAAAATATACAGTACCTCAAAAATTAGGGAATTGTGTCTCAGTCTTGGGAAATACCCCTCTAAAAGTTGAAAATTATCATACTATATTATAATTATTATTGGTACTGAAAAATCCAACCAGAGATCTGATACATATTGTTTGATAACTGATTTGTTACCTGAATAATCAGTGCTCCAAGAAAAAAAAAGTTGTTTGTTATTTAGTATGTCCCTGGAGAAGTTTACTGTGCATTAAGTGAAATGAAAATTGCACCACTAAGATCCTCTCACTGGCTTGTCCGAAGGTGGAGTTTACAGAGATGAGGCAGCACATTTCCAAGTAGTATTGCCTCAAATTTTAATCTCAGAACTATGAGAATGAAAAAAATCCATATGCCTGTACTCCTACTTAACAACCTAGCTTTTTCAAACAAAATCCCTAAATGAAACAGTGTAAAAAATTCAGTGAGGCTTTACTATATGCAATTTTGGATATAATAGCAAAAAGCCCTTGCTCTCCAGTGATTATCAGTCTGTAATTAGGGTTATGTACAAACTTTTTTTTTTTTTTTTGAGTATAGAGAGTTCATTTACAGTTATGTTATGCAGTTCTGCAGCAGTCAGTTTAAATGCCATCAGCTCCAGCTTTTGCCTACATGTGCATACATTCAGTAGTCAAACAATGCTGAGAGACCGCAGTAGAGAACCCTGACACCACAACTCTTCTTGATGCTCAGGAATGCTATGTCCAGGGGATTCTAACACCCATCAGGGCATTTCCATTCTCTGAAATTCTTTATATAATACTACAAAATTTCCTAAATTTTCTTAAAATTTCATGCTAAAAGAGCAGTGCTGGGGAAAATTTCTTTTTTCCTCAGATGCTTCAAGGTCATGTTTCTAAAACTGAATTTTGATAGAGAAAGAAATAGATCACTTAGGCTCTCCAGATAAGGGCAGTTTTGATTAGTAAGAATTTATACTAGCAAAACAAGGAGAAAAATAGTTATGCAGACGAGTAGTCCTGGTGCATAGCAGTTGTCAGCTTTCCTTCCTTTCTTGCCCAAGTACACTGTAGAATTGTGCTGTTCAAGCTTCACAAAGCACACTGAACCCTGGCTCCTGGTTTTGCAGTAGTAAGCAGTAGTTTGTAACATAATACTCCCCAAGAGAAACATCAAAACTTTTCTTAGTTCTGCTCAGCAGAGACACAAGGATATTTGTGAATCAATCCAGAATGGTTTTGAAGCACAAGGGTCGATAACTGCAAGAAGCTATCCTGCTTTTAATTTACATCTGACCACCTTTAGCTGTCAAAACTTTGCTTAGTGTAAGCCACAGTACTCTCATCAGGTAGAGTAACTACTTTTAATTCCAGTGCAACAACACTAAAGCTTAAAAGCAGAAGGGTTAACAAATCATTCTGACTGAATACAGGGCAGTGGGTCAGCATGACACCACTGCTTTGTGACAGGCCTATAACTTTACCCATAACTCACTGCAAATATCATGTTTTCATCTGGTTTCTACTGAATGTATCTGAACAAGGAGGACGTTATTATGTCTTCTCTCCTTAAGGAGTTACAAAACTGGACAAGAAATATGAAAATCGTGGTATCCTTTCTGAATAACTAATCTTTTATTTAGGAATAGAAAGAAGTCTCAGTGCCAGAAATTAGTAGAATAACCTGACTTAAAATTGAGAGATGACAATCAGGATGAGGGTCCGGGGTTTCTATAACATTTCCAGAATTGTAAAGCCAGTTGTCTTTCATGCAATTCACCAGAGTCAGGTTAATCTTGAGGTAATACTCAATTTAGCAATCCTGTGTAAGGGTTTCACTAGATATGAAAATGTATGTATCTACAACACACTTAGAGCTATCAGTGCCTGGAACTCAATTTTGATATTCATTCAACCTTTTTGTTTGTTTGTTTGTTTGTTTGTTTGTTTAGCTAGCTTGTATTAAAATATCTCAACTTTTTTAGAGCTAAAGATTTGCAGTGACTTCAGAATGCCTGAAGCTGAAGAAAATCTGAACAATGTTAGAACAATGAAGAAACTCTTCAAAGACAAAAATACTGCCACTTTTGAGGTAGGTAAGCAAGCATAGACTAGAAGCTTACCCTGAATCATCTAATGGGCCAGTGGCTGCCACATCAAGAAATTTCACCTCCCTGCTTTTTTCACCATTTTTCTTTCCAGCTTCCCAGACATACCCTGTGATCTGGCATCACACCAGTGCCAGCCTCAGGTTCCTCCATCAGTCCACATGGTGAGAGACATGATTTGCTCTGTCACTGCCTTTAGTCCTGGTCAAGGCTTTAATCAATTGGCCCAGTTGCTTTCCTCTAAACCCACCTCTGCTTCCAGTGGCAGCTTTTTTGAATTTTAATTTCCCACTTGAAATCTTTGCTATACAGTCAATAAACTTGACTTTATATTCAACATGATAAAATCAAATAGGCAGGAACAGACAGGAGAAATCTTACTGCATTTTAGTATGAAGAGGAATTCCAAATACATTCTTCCTTTTTAATGAGTAAACAAAAAACTTAATGACTTTCTCCTTCTCTTATGGCATATATTTTAAATAGAGAAACTCTGTATACACTAATACTTTTACTAGTACCAAGCTGGGGTTTTTTCATTGGCCAAGGTCAAAACTGAGGAAGTGTTCAAGCTTCTAAGTGAAACAAGAGCCCAGAGTTTTGAAAATGTGTGAGGAGACAGAACTGGTATTTCTAGTGTACCAGTCCAAAATGAAACAGAATTCCATTTCCCACTTAGGAGCACATAACAAACTTGCATTCGCTCTGTTGTCTGTAAGGTGCAATCCTAGTTCCAGTTCCACTGTGCAAATCCTCACACTACCAGGTTCTGGCTCTAAATTCAAGGATACAGAAGAAAAATACAGGGCATGCTCTCTGTCCACCTCTAGCCTGTACAAGTCCTTTATACACAGAAAACACAAAACATTTATTTTGTCCACCTTTTGTCAGCATTCCAGAAGAGGGAAGGAGAAAGGCATTATACCATAACTGCTCACCCCAAATTTGGAAGCCAGGTCCAATCCCAAATGCTGAGTCTTCTGTCAATGGCAGCAACAAATCACATGACAGTACTCTTGTCATACTGCCACTTTTCCCCTGCAAAGGCACAGGTAATTACCAAGTTAACAGTACCTTTGCTATAGCACTACTTTAGGACCTGAACCACAGCTTTACAGTTCCAGGCCATTTACTGTTAGGCCAGGGAGCCCCAAAGATTGAGAATCACAGTCAGAGCCACTCATGAAGAAAGCAGCCTAGAACTTTGGATGCACATTTCCTACCCAGATTTATTATTCTCTTCCCACTTATTAAATCCTGATGTACTAAATTGGTCCAGGCCAGACTGGATCATCTGGTTAATGTGCTTTTACAGAACATTATGCTGACATGTAAGCTTATGTTATTTGTCTGAGTTCATCCAGAACTTATTTACAAATTTAAATATCTAGTTACAACCATGGAAAACAAGCTATGAGAACTCAGAAAAAGTAAAAAACTACCCTGCTTTTAAAAAACATCAGGTAGTCTTTTTGGTGCAGAGTGGTCATGGCTCTGTCAGAATAAAGAGATAGTGGTGAAAGTTGAACTGTTCCTCAACACCTGGTTTCCCTGCTAAGAAAAACTTAATACACAACTGGAAAAATAAGACTTCATAATTAATACTATGAATGGTGAAGGATGCAAATATGTTAGAAAATTAAATTCAATTGAAAATTTTATTGCCTATGGAGTGAGTCGTGGGATTTGAATAAGGACAAATCTCAGAAGTCAGTTTACACACTTTCTAGTCAGACAGTTCCTTTCAAGACCTGTAGTATCAAGAAAAGGTGTGGCGGTGAGTCAGTCTTACAACATACAAAAAAAAAAAATCAGTTTCATCCATTCAGTACAGTTTTGTAGACTGCAATGAAAAACATTTTTCAGAGCCAATTGTTTTCAGTGCTTCTGCACTGGAACTTACGTACAGCTAGTTACTAATAGAGGTTTTTTTAACAAGTGTTTGAGGTATGTCCTGAGGTACGCTTGAGGTTTCTGTTCTGACAGTAATCATGGAGTCCCCAAAGAAAATGTAGGTGGAATTAATTATTTTTATTGAAAGAAAAATAATTCTTTGTTACTAAAGGGATCTGAAAAGCACGATTCACAGCACAGAGAATATTCAAAGCTATAGTATGGTGACTCTTATTTCACTATGAGAAAAGCAATTTCCTAGAGCCTGAGGAAGTTAGAGGTTTGCTGAAGACTGAAAGCTGAAAACTTCCTTCTTTCCGATTTAGAATTTAGCCAGAGATTTGAGGGGGAAAAAAAAAAGATTCCAAAGCTGTGCATGGTTCTCAGGTTCTTAATTTAATTAAGTTTTCATTCTATATTAAAAAATTTCAAGCTTCAAAATATTTAAAGGGTAAATAATCAGACAGGCTTGGTTTGGACTCTTTTTGTTTTGGTTTCTTTTTGCTTTCCTAAATTTTTCATTACATTTCTTAAGTTCTAGCCATTTGATTTCTTGAACAGTAATAAAATTATTTTTTAAAAGTTCCAAGAAACCCCAGCAGAGCATTCAGAAATCACATTGGTAAATTTTAAGCAATAAACTCTTTTACTGCTTATGGACATTTATTTTCCAATGTACCTACCATTGCTAAATGAACAGATGAACATGCATGTGTCACTATAAGGTACCATGTGAACAAAAATTATGTGTAACAAGTCATCATTTTCAGGATTCTTCTCTCATTTTTTATATTTGCCTTTACCTTTTATATAGCTTTATTAATGAGAGCTAGTAGCAGAAATAAGTGAAGTGGTAGAATTCACACTGTCATATCAGATGAAAATATTAAAAATAAATCTGAAGATATAGATATTTTCATAAGGTATGAGGATTTCTGTTCCTAGAGTAATATAAGTGTGAACTCTGTTCAATAAGAGTAGCTGTGTGAAATTTTATAGCTCTTTATAAAAACTGTTAGTCGTAATTAGGGGCTACAGTGGAATTACTGATAACAACTCTGAACTGAGGAGTTAGTCTAACTCTGCACAGTTAACACCTTTCAAGGGAGTACTGAGTGGGTGTATGTGTATTCCCAGGCTCCAAATAAAACTCAACCTACTGTTCCACACTGATGAAAGACAACTTTCAAAAAACAAAGAACGTGCACTTCTCTCCTGTGCAATATTTGAAAACAAGTTTACATGAGAGATAAGTGCCTTTGCCAGGGGATACTTTAGACAACTGCACCTCAGTGAATTATCAGACAGCTTTCATGACTACCCTGAAGCATGCAAATTGTTTTGGATAAAGCCACACCAAAATGGTTTGTTGTCTCTGGATTAGTCATATCCTATCCCTTAGGACAGATAAATGACAGGAGAAAGATCTCACACCAATGAACAAGACAAATTATGCTGGAAAGAGATAAATCTTTTCACTTGGATGCACTCATAGTAAGGGCAGGAAAGTCACTGTATTTCCTAACATGAGGTCTTTGCTCCTTTTTTCCTGACGAGGAACAGTTAGTATCAGAGCCTGCACAAAATGGATGTAGTGTGGATACAGCCATCCCATCTCTCTCTTTCACGTTCTACCAATAACACAATTGTGCCCTTGGTACCACCAGCAGAGCCCCAGTGACCAAGCCTACCTACAAGCATCTGCTTTGTGAAATTGAAGATTTACACTGCAGTGCTGTATACACTTTGAGAATACTGCTAAGAGCAAAAAGCTTGTGGGAACACAGCACCCAGCTGCCCTTCCAACATCCACTGAAAACTGGAAAATTTTCAGAGCCAGGACTACAACAGGCATTCTACAATGAGGAAATAAAATCTGAGTGATACTGTATGCTTTCTTTGTAAGGAACTCAAATCTATTGCTGTGGTCTGAACAAATGCAAAGCTCTAGTGTTTAAATTACAGTAGCATTAAATCTAGTGATAAACATAAGGAATTTCCAAGGAAGACAAAGTCTAAAGTAAAATTCCAGTCTTCTGAAGGACTAACTTAACTGAATAATTTATTTTCTTACCACTTGATGTAGTTGGATGTTATTTTAGGACACTAGCTACTTATGAAAAACATCCATTCATTACTAGCCACATCCTGAGGAATATGTGTCCATTACATCAGCTGACATAAAACATGTCCCTGCTTTCAAGCACTCAGACTCTAGGGAATAGCTACTTCTTTAATTTCTTACCTTTTCCTCCTGAAAGCCCAGTGCAGTAAGAACTTAGATTCAAAACTTTATAGCATTTTTAGTTGCCAGAACCACACATGTTCAAAAACATGGAAGCAGGGTTTTTTTGTTTATAATTCTACCAAAAATAATGCTAAACCAAACTTTTAGTCTCATCTTTGATATTTAGAATATTATAAGCAGAAATAATAGTCAGAAGGTTATATTTTTTGGTTGGTCATCAGTGATATCGTCAGTCCAGGAAGTTACATAATCACATACTGTACATTCCAAACGAATGAGCTGACACCTAGACTTTTTAGCTGAAAAGTTACACTTTCACACTTTTTCAATGAATTAGCATTCGTTGAAGGTCTATAAACAGAATGATATGTACATTTCTGAGACTCATCAGCTTAATTTATATATAGTCTGTTGAAAGACTGGCTTGCTAAGAGCATACTTTAGAAGAGAACAGAGAAAAAACCGAACCTCTTCTGCTGCCTGGGCTCCCACCTACAGGAGATGCCAGAATTAGCACTAACATTTGGTTAAGTGGTAGGTAGGAGCCCTAACTGTAAGTAGCTAGCTCAATGTATAGAAAACTGTATGATGAGAAGTCAGCGTTTGATATGCTGAACTCAAAAGAACCTGGTTTGAATTTCTGCAAGTCTTGCACTAATTTTAGTAGCCTCAAGTTTCAGACAGTTCAGAATTGTATTAACTCTTGTTTATTATTAAGAGCTCACAAATTTCCACTTTCTTTAAGAGTAATCAGTGTCTCCTTTTACAATTTCCTGTAAGTTTTTCAGATGCTCTAAAAGGGTACCATCATATTTGTATTTCACAATTTCCTGCTGATTTGTATAGCATTATAAGGATACTTACAATGTAGTTAAGCAGCTGATGATGCAATTAAGATTCATTCTGCTAGTTACTAGAAGCTATTGAAGAGTCTGCACTTCTTAATGGCACCATTCTGCAGTGAACTAATGCTTAAAATGAAACTAAGGTCCAGAAAGGCATGTTAAAAAGAAGCTTAGCCATAACAATATCTTCTCATAGTGTCTTGTCTATTTTAATGAGAATTTGTTTTCACCATATTAAACTGTATACATTTATATTCACACACATTTCTGGTATTTCAAAGCTTGCACCAAATACAGAAACATAAGCAGGTATCTTACCAATCTGACAAGTCTTGCCTGTTTGTTTTGGCTGGGTTTGGGCATGAAATAGGAGGGACAAGATGTCAGAGCAAACAGTTGACCTGAAGAACTGGTAAGAGCACACTACCATTTCCCTACCTGTGTCAGACTAAGCTAAAGGCAGCCAAAGAGAAAGGACCTCTAAGAATTCCAAAGCTATTTATCTGTTTTAAAGGAGTTATCCACATCTCAGTGTACTCATTTTAAAATTTGCCTTTACAGAAAAATTTGCCATCTTCTCCCTCTCAGGGGAGTTCTGATATCCTTGAAAGCAGCAGGCTTCTCCTGCCTGCACTATATATGGTCTGTAGAGAGATGTGAAAATACTGATGGTATTTTTGGCCACGTTGTCTGTATTGGATTGGTCTCACTTATTTTTAAGCATTCTGAAAAACAAAGAAGGCAGATTTCTTTCTAAAGAAATTATACACAGACCTAGTACGACTCTGATCAAATCTTTTGTTTGTTTTTAACCAGACCATCATCTTATTCTATAGTTATTTAGTTGTATAAGATAAGACGAGGCACAGAGTGGCAACTTGTTGGAGTGTGGTTAATTATAGCCACCATATCAAATATGAGCTGCCATTCAAGTTAATCAAGGTATTCCATTATTTTTATTATCAGGTTAAGAGAATGAGATCATCAGCACTATCCAAGCTATAAAAAGCTGTGGCATAACTGAAAGCTGATGCAATCCTAAAAAAAACTTAGAAAGGTGTTTGTCTTTTTCCAAATAGATAATTTAATTCTCTTAAATACCATTACATACACACTTGAAACAATTATAATTTTCATTTTAAAATATCTGGATATAATGAAAAACATTCATTGGATATCCAGCCTTCATAAGGGTAGGAGTTATTGACGTACTTGTAAAAGTAACATTGTAAAGTTTCTTTTTTTTCTGTATGACTTCCACCACATTTTAGCAGTAAACTTATTTTCTAAAATACTAGGTTTCATTTCACAATGAGATTTGATACTACAATTACAGCCACACAGATTCACATGATCAGAGAAAACATCCTTCAGGCCCAGTACCATCGCAGATCCCATCTGTGCAAATTCACTCCTCTTAGCCAATGCATTAGTTTTTGTTTGTTTGTTTGTTTTTTCCAGTTGTGTGCAAAGAGAGGTACGATTTTAAATAGTGATATTGGTCTAGGTATTACTGAATTCAAATGAATAAATTGATCTAAGAGGCAGAAAGAGAATTCACTCCCTTGCAAACACTCGTAGCTCAATAACAATTGTAAAATGGAGAGAGTATTTGATCTATATAACAATTGCTTATTAAGTATTTATTGTACAAAAATAGTGTATGAATATATTAGATCTGAAAAAATAAATCTAAATAAAGCTTGTGATGTGATGTGAAGTGATGACATTCACTGAAACATCACACAACCAAATAAATGAATCAATTTAAATCAGAGAGTGATTTTAGATTTGTATTTATCATCCCTGATCTGCTGCATAAAGCATCACTACTTCATTTTGGGGAGAACTTGCACACTTAAAATGAGATGAAAATAAATATTGAACTTCAGCTCAGAATTTAATTACTCTCTTTAAAGCAATTAACTAATTTTCTTACTTCCTTGCTCCTCTCAAGAGCAAAAGTTCTAAACCTTAAGAGAAGAATGAAATTACTGCAAACTTGAACTATTTTTTTAAGTAGTACATCAGCTGTTAAGAATCAGAAAACTAAGATGCCACAAAGATTTTAAGCAAATAGGTTACCTACCAACATTAATAAATAGCATTGTTTTTGTGTGCACTATACATCTCTCTGCCTCAGGAAACAGGATATGTCTGGGAAAGACTAGCAAAAAAACTCCTCTTTGAAAACCTTTAAGCATAAAGGTAATTCACCCCCTCACTGATTATTTCAACCTAGTTAGTCTTGAATCTAAGCTCAAAAAATTCATGTAAAAGATCACTGAAAGAACCCTCAAGTGTGCAACTACACGTAGTCCTGCTAAAAGAACTCCTCCAGAGTTCTGTCTTTCCAGTGTAAAGCAGTGCAGAAACAACATCACCTCCCATGACGAGAATGCTCCATCTTCTACTGACTTGAGGTCTTACCCCAGGATTCCCAATATTATGATTACAGATACAGCCACACTGGTACAATCCATCTCAAAGCTGTTTACTTACGATTTTTCATGGATAATTTTTATTCTCAAAAGCCACAAAAATTGAAAAGGTCTTTCCTATGCTGGAAACTGCCCTGACCATGGATTCTTGTCTTCACTCAAGTAATTGGATTACTGAAGGCATAATTTCTGACAGGTAGCTCTAGCCAGTGATTATCATAAATCACAGCCAAGAGTCCTTTGTTTATGGCTTAGCATCATAAACTGGAATACTGACATGTTGCCATTTGATTAAATAAAGTGTATTTAGCTGTTGTTATTTAGTTAAATAAACTGTATTTAGATAGTATAAAACCTTAACAGTAACATTAGTAGTAGTCATGCTAAGGCTTAGTAGGCCTCGATGTAACCTTTAGATGAACTATCATAATGAAAATTGTAATGTAAGCAGTGTAGCTAGGAGATGGTCACTTATCTAAGGAATGTACCTTTTGGCAGGAACCAAAATGTCAAGACAGATAACGGTACCAGGTGTTAGAATTAAGTAAGATTTTGTTACGATGAAGAAATCATGTAATGAAACATATAAAAACCCTGTGATTTTCTGTGAAGATGGAGCTCTGCCTTTGGGACTCAGTCCCCAGGCTCCCGGGGCCTCAATAAAGCACCGCATAAACGACTTAGGTTGTTTGTGTTTCCTTCGGATCGGGCAACAGACATAGCAGATGTTTGGCAGTTTCCTTATTTGAGATGGATCCTTGTGATCCTCCTCCACTCATACTGATATTTTAAGAGCTTTGTTTAAGAAGTAATGCTTTGAGAAGCATTTTCTAGTAAACCATAGCTGCTATTTGTAAGTTAATCTCATTAGCAAACATTTACACTCACTAGCAAGCTTCAGCCTCAGCAAACTTCCAGTGGTGAGGGATGCACATGGAAATTGAGCAATCCTGAAGGCTTTCAGTAATCACTATTGTACAATGAAATTATACCATTCAAAACATATTTTTTAAAGAATATGAACATTTCAGAACATTGAAATACAAATACTAAATGCACTAAAATCTGTTTATGCACAAGTAATCACATATATAAACACAGAGAATGCTTATTTTGGTAGAACCAGGCTATTTGAATATTCTAGGTTAGATAAATATCCTTTAAACCTAGTGAGGTTACAATGGATGGAGTGAAGACAGCACATACAGAGAAAGACACAGTAAATTTGTAGGACTGAAATTTAATCGTGTAGAATCCAAAGGTCCATAATTATATCCAGGCTTTTGACAAAGCAGCTACTTTACACTGTTTTATTTTGACTATTCTGTGTTGCATTTTCATGTGAAAAATAAGTAAGTAACTGACAACTGGTATTAGGTGGCTTACTACAAATTCTTATCTGTGTTAATCTGCATCCCTTAAACACAAAAGAAGCTTTTCTTGGGAGTATATCACTATGCTGGGCAAATCAGCATTCCTGACTGAGCAGCTCTTTCCAACCATTCTTAGAAGCACAGTTTTTAAAGAAGCAATTCCAAGGATGAAGCCAAATGCATGCCAAGTTTCACAGCAGGTAGTCAGTGGCATGGCAGCAACTCCACTCCATTTCTACTTCCAATCCTGAAAACACCACCCATATCTGAAATACCCCAGTTTCCCTTCTATGTGCAATTGCCTGAGTGATAATGTGAGAAATTTAGCAAAGGTAGTTTGAATAACAGAAGAGGCAGTGGACTGCATTTTTCAAAAAGTAAGAGTACTTTGTTGTTTTGGCATACTAAATCCTACTGCTTCTTACATAGTTATTGGATATGACAGCACTTGCACCAAAACAGTAAGATAGATGGCAGGGACAAAATACATGAATGCACCAGCACACCCATTGTATGATCTGCTAGGTCTGTCTCTGACGTTTTCCGCAGTGATGTTTTCTGTTTGCTTTTAGGTTTCGGCTGTCATTTTTATAAAGTGTGTCATCTCAAAACATATTGTACCCATAGCTCTTTGGACATGAGCATTGCATCCTTGAAAACCGTAAAGAACTCACAATTCAGAACCATACCATGAGAATGAAGATTCATGACATGCAAAAGTATCTACCCCTAGAGTCAGCATTAGAAAAGGTACTAATGATCTTCATTATGACAGTGGATGAAAACCTTAGTCTGCATTTTAGCACAGGCATTGCTCTCAAAAACTCAAAACCATTAACAGATTTGAACTATTGCATCATAAAGATGAAGCCTGTGTCACTGATATAAAGTGGTCAGCTGAGCCTACAAGACAGAAAGCACTGCACTGGAAGTATTTATTCTGCAAGTGACCATTAAAATACATAAATGTAACATGTGTGGTTTTGAAAAATAACAAGTCTAAGCTCACTAAGTATATGGTTGCAGAGTTCCTTTCCCTTGTCTTAGTGGCATCCAGTGAAAGAGGAATAAAGCAAAAAGCACAAATTGAAACAAGAAATTCCATTTTAAATTTTTTCCAGTGATTGAACACTGGAGGAAGTTGCCCAATGAGGGTGTAGAATCCCCAGTCTTGAAGATGCTCAGAATCTCTGGACATTGTTCTGAGCAACTTGCTGCAGCTTATCCAGATTTGAGCAGAATGGATTGGACTAGACAGTCTCCCTAAGTCTTTTTAAACACTAGTTATGTTGCAATCCTGTAATTCATCAGGTTAGGCAACTGGAGCATTCAGAGAAACACACCGAATTTACTTTAGCTTTTACTGTACTGATCATATTGTATGGAATGCCCATCCCCCTGGAAAACCCTGAATCACTGGTGTCCCACCAACAGCAACAGCCCCAGGGGATCGCCTGGTTTTCTGAGCCAGTGAGAGGTCAGACAAGGCCTGACAGAAAGCAGAGGGTTTCTGACAGCAAAAAATCCTGAGAATTAAGTAAATAATAAAGTTCAAGACCTATCTTCTATGCAGAAATAGAAGAAACAAACAGAACCTACTAAACACTCAAAAAGAAGTCCTGAACTTCCAAAACATGAGTACACCACTGCTGCATTATTTAGTGTTTTTAGTGTTAAGAATTTCAAGACAACTGCTTTGAGATGTGGCAGAAGACATGCCCTTATATTTAAAGCAGCAGACGGCAGTTTATCCAAACTGATAATAAACCAAGACAGAATCTAAATTTACTACATCTGTTGCAACCTTTCGTGATTTACAGGTGTTTATCTTAGTTAACAAAGCAAGCACTTGTTGCACAGAAGTAATCTAGTGAATGTAAGACTGCCTTTAATATTCCACAGGCAGATTTTCCTTTTGTACAGCACTCAGTACAGCATTAGGCCATTAAACTGTTCTGTAAAGCCAACATTTTTACATTTTTGAATTTATTTATATTAGAAAGAAAACCAAATATAAATCTCCTTCACAGAATGAAATTATGTCATGATTGATTATAACTCAAATTCAGGGGCAGTTTCAGAAGAATATTCTCTCCTCTTTCTACTAAATACAGAAACTCTAACATATACCAGTTATGCCATTACCTTTATTTGTGTCACAAGTCAGGTTTCAAATACTTCTTGATGGATGTGTCCAAGTATGTTAAAAAATTTTTGTTTTGTTTATTTATTTTTTATAATAACATTCCTAGCATAGCTAGGATGTGCCTAAGGATGAAAAAAAACAAAAATCCACATCAAAAATTACCCAAGAAACTCTTAAGGGGTCACCTGATATTGAAGCACTTGCCTTTATCTTTTTTTTTTAATTTAATTCTGAACCTGAAGCACTATAACAATAATTTAAAAATTTGTGATCGTGTGTCTTGGGTGAAACTTGATATTCAAACAAGCATTTTTGACCCTTGCAGTTTAAAAAGTGTAAATGAACTAATTTCACATGAGGTAGCAGTATACTTTGAGATGCAATACAAGCAAAAGGGCCTCAGCCCACTTCCTTGTTCAAGAGGAGGGCATTCCCAGTAGTTTAGAACAGCAAAGTGGTATTTGTATTAAATGCTTGGAGAGCAACTTCTAGCTAGAGCTTTCCTGCAATCTTCATTTGGATTAATACAAAGTCATTTATGAATTGTGACAATGCAGAGAACACAAATTAGACAACAAAACCAGAAAGTTGCAGGTAAATGTCACCAGGGAAGACAGATGAAGTTGTATTTACTGAGTTTTAGGTGCATATACGGGAAGAGATGTTCAGTGCATTGGAGTAACCACAGTCAAGATCACTTTTCAGGCTAATGGATAGCCACCACAATTAAAAAAACCACAGGAATTTACACAGTAGAGGATTCTTCATTATAGGAATATATTCCAGTTCAGAGATTAACTTTTAATTAGGTGTTTTAAGTTCTGAGCACAATCTCAAAGTGTTTAAAATGTGAAAATATTCTTTTATTCATATTCATATGGTATGCTCGAATGCTTCTGGAAACTGTTAAAATGTCCATTACTACTCAACAGGAATCCACATAATAGTGGTGTCCCAGGTAAGTGATTCCTGAGTGCAGGATTTGGGCCCTTGGAGCACTTTCATAATTAACATACTTCCTCTACTGTTGCGATAGAAATAAACCACTCATCTCAACAAAAGATTTGGTATGGATACCCAAACCCAATTTAGGAAGAAAAAGCAGAGTGTAAAACAAGAGCATGTCTGAATTCTAGAAACCAGACAGGAGGTTTTTCGGTCCTAAGGGAGTTTGAATGGTTTGTTTTCACTATGTTGGGTTTCCACAGAACTTAAGAATATAAGTAAAATGTAAAAAGCTTTTGATTTTGAACTTCAGATTTCTTTTTCTTGCTTTTTTCCCCTCCTGATCTCCTAGATTCAAGCAAATAGTAGGAGATTTCAGCAGGGTCCTAATGTTCTAGAATCTGTTTGCTGTTCACCCATCTTATAAAATATGCAGGCCAAATAAGGCATCTTAAAACAGGGTAGTCTGACCTTGGAGATATCACACAGAATCACTGAATCAAGTTTGGAAGAAACCTTTAATGTTATCTAGTCCAACTGTCAACCCACACCAATATAATCACAACCATACCCTTGAGAAAATCCTGATATTCTTTGCGGCTACCGGTTGCCCCTGGTCCTCAGTTAGTAGAGAAAAATGTTTAGGTTGCATATTGGGTTGCATATTAGGCTGCAATCCAGCATGATTCAAACTTATGAAAAAAGTGCCTTGGTACTAGCATGGTCTGAACCTAAGTTCACCAGGTTCGGTTTCAGGAAGTCTTACTGAAAACTAGTCAGGCTAGAGATTAATCTCCTTATCTCACTGATCCTACAAGCACAGCCTTCAGTTTCTGCTACACATCTATCACTCCTCAAGAGCACAATTTGGGATTCATCACAAGTTTGTGAAAAATGCTATATTGAGCTGAAATACAAGATATTGGATAAATAGATAGTTTCACTCAACACCTTAATAACATAAAACTGCACATAAACTCAGTTCCTACGGTAAGTACACTGCAGAGTGACAGCCAGCCTGTAAAATAGGTGTTCTCTAAGGAATCCCTACGAGAAGCAGCACAAAGTTCATTCCAGCCTGTGATCTACGTATCAGAAGGAACGAGCAGATTCACCTAAGCAACTGTCAGTTCTCCACAGAGAATAGGCAAACCTTAAAGTACTTTAAAGGTTTCAGTACAGATCTGGTATCTTTTACTATCCAGTTCCTTTGAATTAAAACAAAATACAGCAAAAAGGAAATATAATGTTGGAATTAATTATACTACCAATAACTCTAGCTGAGGAGCTTAAACCTCAGTTTTACAAGTGACTTATTTCTTAGGATTTAGTCAGATTCTGTAGGTCTCAGTTTAAGATTCACCACAAAGTACAGAAATGAAAAAAAAAAACCCACTTCTTTCTAGGAAAGTGCTATTAGACTACAAGTATTTACTACAGAAGCTTTGGTGCTTTTGAGTTCAAAATTGAAAATATTAAATTGACATAACTGATTGATGAACTGAGGGCAAGATTTTTTTTTAAATGAAAAATAAGCTCAAGTCACTAACACAAATTTCAATTAGCTACACTAATCAGCATGAGCAGTAGCAATGAAAGATTCTCTGAATTCTCTGAACTGTGGAAATAAAGCTGCTACTTCAGACAAATGACTGTGAAGAAGCACCTCAGGGGAAGTGCTGGGATTGAGCAAGCACCTGCCTACTCCCAGGCTATGGAGAGGAGAGTACATGCAGTCAGTATTCTCACTTGAGCGTGCAAGTGTGTGCAAGAACCTGGATGCAATCTGTGCAGGAATATGAGCCAGCACAACAGAGGTAGCTGCCTCACAGGGGAACCATTTCAGCCACTCTCAAACAGAAATAACATTTGATAATTACATTTTCAAAACCTATTCCATCCTTGCTAAAGCATTTAGGATTCATGAACTTGATGAAGAGCTTTCCTAGAAGCAACACACATAGTACTACTGAATTCTTCAGTCTGTAACTATATTTGTTCAGATGACAAGTACAGAAAATCCCACTTCTGGTAAATCCTGAAGAACTGTTTTTATCTCAGTAGGAGCTGGAATATAGATGGCATGTGGTATACTTCCGTTTTATTTAAAAGTTTTGAAAATTATCACAGTTAAACCAGATTTAGTTTTTATACTTTTAAAGTTGTCACAACCAAGCAATATAATCAGGCCTCATACATTAGGAGATGCCAATTTAAGAGAAAAAAGTGATGACAGAAAAAACCTGGAAGGCATGAGAATACTTATGTCCATCAGTTTTTCACACATCAGTATTTCCTTCCTAGCTGTTACAGAAACCTAAGAATCCTTGCAGGAATTACTGCTTGCATGTAAGCTGTTACACTTCATCTTTTGGGAACTGAGAAGTGCTATTCTTTTAAGGATAGACTAGGCAAGAAAAACAGTTGGGAGTTAAAGTAATTATGCATAATTACTCAGTGGCAGAAACGAGAAATCTAGACTACATTTCCAGGAGAAAGCATTTCCTAAGTATAGCAGCAGGACCATCTTCGAGACATCTATACTCAACTAAGTTTGTTAACATATAAAATTGTAAAATTAGTAACTACTTAAAGAATACAGTTGTGCTCAACATGTTTGCTGTACAGAAGGGAAATTCAAATTATCTTTTTCTATCCTCACAAATACTCTAAAATCATTTAAGCTTGAACCTAATACACTTGCCAACTCATTCTGTACACGAATCCTTAAAGATTATTTAACTTTTGATTTATTCAGATCACCAGGTACCAAGAACATGCTTGTTATTGTACAAAACAAATGATTTGTGCCTTCCTCAAGAGACACACGGTGCTGTCTAGAAGTACTAACACTATATATAAAACATGTCAAAGATACGTATTAGTATTACATTTTAAAATTTCTTGCACAGTTTCCATAATTGCCTTTGGAAACTGGAGACAACGCAGACAGCATCTACTTGACATCCATATGCACTAAAATAGCTAGAAAAAGCTAGACAAGATTATTCGAAAACATGAGCTTGAAGGAGTGAATACTGAAGAGTGGTTTAATATAGTTTTCTGTTCAACAGCAAGATTTTTGCTATGGAACAGTCCCTCAGTAACTCCACAACAAGTTTGAGCTGAAATAAAAATTAGCCAGGAACATACTCTCCTATTACAACTCAAAAAGTACATTACATTCCCTAGTGTTTTAAGGATTGATTTTGATATCTTTAAGTTGCAAAATTCCAAAATAATGTGAAAAGTCGGTGTAGAAGTTTTCCTGGAATGCCTAGAGTATTGTAGATACAGTGTTTTTTGCAGTTACAAGTGTCAAATATTACCAGATAATTCATCCCCAGATGAAGATACAGGAGTATTTGCTTTATTCTCACATCAGCTGTACTATTTTTGTTTCTAAGATTAGAAACAAACCACTACTAAGATTTTGAGAAAAAGTAACTATAGGAGCAACTAGATGAAGGAATTGCAATTCTTTAATGCATCACATTATTTTTTAGTTGTTTTGCACTCCTTCTTCAACCCCAAAGATCTCTATAACATTCACATAACCACAACAACAGCGAGGTTGGAAGGGGCTTGAGAAGCTCATCCGGAGTAGCAGCCTGCTCGGGTGGGATCAGCTAGAGCAGGTTTTTCTGGTCTGGGCCAGTTGGGTCTAACAATTACAAGGATGGAGATTTCAGCCTCTACAGGCATGCCTTTTCCAGTATTTAATCACTCTCATTACATAAGTTTTCTTGTGTTCAGACAGAATTACATGCATATCAGCTTGGGGCTGGAGACAGTTGGCTTACTCTAATATGCACAGATATTTGAGTCCCAAAGTGCAGCACGGTATCACTGCTTTCTGAGGTGTCAGCCCATACAGAACAGCTCAGACAGGCTTGAGACACTCCTGCTTAGTGTGTGCACTCCCTCAAGTATTCAAGGCTACAATATACACAGCCCCTCAATCATACTGAAACCTGGAACGGGGCCTCCAGGTAGGAGGCTCTTGTTCCTTCACTGGCCTGTGGAAACATGAAAGGACATCTTCCTGAACACAGAAAGGAGAACATGTCTTGCAGAAGTCAAAACACAACAATTAGAGTATTCTGTGAGACAAAACAGGGAACTAAAACCGAAGGCAAGGGAAGACCGAGTCAAGTTCTTTAATTTCCTGATATTTTATCATGCTGCTATACAAGAAGGAAAAGTTTTATTATTCAACGGAAGTTAGTTAAATGGCCAGTACCAGAAAAACCTATGTTAAAAACATGGAACCTTTCCCTGCTCAGAAGTGCAGGGAATCAAGTATGGTCCTGCCCTCAGTGTTGTTCCTTGAGTTGATCTTCCTCTTTGAAGAAAACGCCACAATTGTTTGGCTGGTAAGTATTCTAGCCCATGCTGTAGGATTGATTTCAGTATGTGTTTAGGAAGAATCAAGTCATCCTGTATGCTTGGCTTTCAAGGTCTGTCTTGTTTTGCTCACCCTCCTGGTGTAGCTCATTTGTGTTACAAGCTAAGGATAGGCTGCCTTTTCCTCAGGCCTGGATAGAACAAGTACACAGCAAATGCTTCTATTATTGTCTCTGTGGAGTAAAAAACTGACCGAGAAAGGCTATTCTCCTTCCGTAGATAATCATATTGATCTGTGTACAGAAGACAGAACTTGCCTTAATAAAATCCAGTTTATCCTGGAAATTAAGAATTGCTATGTCTACGACCAAAGAATTTGGCACTTGACTTTTTGTAGCAGTGAAGAAAACCAGCACTTCATCAGAGCAATCACAGCTTCAAGAAAAATCCTGATTTACATCCTTCTTCAGGTTATAGTCTTACATATTCAGTATTCTTGAACAGGCACTGGACTAGAAAAATTGTAGTAAAATTTTAAAAAATTATTGTAACATTAGTGGGATTTCTGAAATTACAGTATTTATCAGACAAAGAAAATTTTTGTGCACATTTGTACACACAGGGTAAATACACTATATACTGTATTCTGTAATAGTGTGAAGAACAAATAACAATCACAAGATCAAGTTTGATTAAATCAAGTATGTCTAGCCTAATTGACTGATCAAATAGGCAAAATTGAGCTGACCTTTTCAATTACAAGCTGTCAAGAGAGTTCTAAGATCATGGATTCAGAGGACCACAATTCTAAAGTGCTATGTACTAGAAGAAGCAGTATTCAAGATGATGTCAAGCAGTATGGAGATATTAAAAAAGTCTCATGAAACAACTATGACTATGCACATCTTTTTTAAAAAGTTTAATATTTAAAATATAAAGCACAATAGAAATAATTTTCTCTTCTGATCTGCCCATGTGGAAAATATCTTAAAGATCATTCCATCATTATGTAAACTTTCTCAATTACATAGCACATTATATCCTGTACCCAGTACATGTAGAAAAGTATAGAAAAGCAGTCAAATATATGCATGTTTGTGCCTGTTTTCAACTAATAAAATTCACTACATAATACTTGTATAAGCAGCTATTAGTTTTTTTCTTTCAGTTATCAATTGCAAACAAAAGTAAATGGAAGCACAATTTTGCAAATTATAGCCACCTTCAAGTTTCATTATGTTTGACACTAAGGTTACATTTCTAATAACTGCAAAGAAAGGATAAAGGCATCCCACAGTTTTACTGACTGTTTCACTTACAATTCTATGTCAGAAGAAAGAAAGCAGAGATGCTTGCTGCCAAAATATTTAAAAAGGGGAATTTAACCTTCAATTCACTGATTTTTTCATTATCTCATTATACGTGATATGAAACAGGAATTGTTGCTATGACAAGCAACATATTTTTGTCATATATTGTAAATATTTAAAGAATCATATACTTGTATATATTTAAAGAAACAATAACTTAGTCTTGAGTTTAGGTTTTCTTTTGCCAGCAACATAAGCAACTGGTCCACAGCTACTAAGACTTTTAAAAATGACTTAACACTTTCTTCTTGATAGACAATTGGATATCTGCATCTTTGATAAGGCCATTATCAGGCATTTTCATATTATTTTGGTATTTATCTAGGTTCAGAGCCCATATATGCATACAAATTCCCTGAGACTAGATTTGTATACAGGCTCTGGATAAGACAGCTTTCTTATTTCTCAGTTTAGCAGTAGATTTAAAAACTCTCTTGGGGGGAATTCTTTGCTTTTAAAGTACGTCAGTTACCTCTTCACACTTCAATTCTTTCAGAAAATGTAGGTCATTGCAACACATAGAAGTAAACCCATCTGCTGTTATCAGAACTTAAAAGAAGATGAAGCTTTTAACCACAACATTATCCAGGGAGTTCATGTTCTGGTCATTATTCATCAATTATTTATCAAAAGCTCTGATCCACTTTCTAGTCAACCTGTCAAGTGAATATGTTTCTTGATGGTTTTTACCATTTTTCCTCTTCATCTGAATTTTTGATTTGACTGCATTAAAACATCAATGAATTCACCCTCATTTTATGAGAGAAGTGCTCTCCTCTTGAGTACTATCAGGATGAGATTCAAATTAATTGAATTCTTACATTCAATATATGGAAGGTTTTCTGTTTCTCCTCATATAACTAAAAGCATGGGCTGTGATATCTGCAAATACATGAAATCTGGATATATTTAATATTTGTGTTTCAGGCAAGCAATTGTTAATTTTACAGAAACCACAGCAAACAGCACACAAATACCTTGTAACATACGATGCAGCCAAACAAAATTATTTTATGTAATTACAGTAATATGACCATCAATAGTGTAAACAAAATTAAGTATAGAATCATAGAATCATTTAGGTTGGAATAGATCTCCAAGATCATTGATTCAAACCTTGGAACTGTTGCCCGATCCGAAGAAAACACAAACAACCGAGGTCGTTTATGCGGTGCTTTATTGGGCCCAGGGGACCTGGAGACTCGCGTCTCAAAATCAGTGTCCCCCCCTTCACAGAAAATCACAGGGTTTTTATATGTTTCATTACATGATTTCTACATCGTAACAAAATCTTACTTAATTCTAACACCTGGTACCGTTATCTGCTTGACATTTAAGTTCCTGCCAATAGGTACATTCCTTAGATAAGTAACTATCTCCTAGCTACACTGCTTACATTACAATTTTCACTATGATAGTTCATCTAAAGGTTACATCGAGGCCTATCAAGCCTTAGCATGACTACTACTAATATTACGATTACAGTTTTAGACTATCTAAATACAAGTTATTTAACTAAATAACAACAGCTAAATACAATTTATTTAATCAAATGGCAACAGAACAATCACCACCTTGTCTAATGGGCCATAGCACTAAGTGCCACACCCAGCTATTTCTGAAACACTTCCAGGGAAGGTGACTTCAGCACCTTCCTGGATGGTCTGTTCCAGTGCTTCACAACCTTTTCAGTTACAAGCTGTCAAGAGAGTTCTAAGATCATGGATTCAGAGGACCACAATTCTAAAGTGCTATGTACTAGAAGAAGAAGTATGGAGATGTCAAGCAGTATGGAGATGTTAAAAAAGTCTCATGAAACAACTATGACTATGCACATCTTTTTTAAAAAGTTTAATATTTAAAATATAAAGCACAATAGAAATAATTTTCTCTTCTGATCTGCCCATGTGGAAAATATCTTAAAGATCATTCCATCATTATGTAAACTTTCTCATTTACATAGCACATTATATTCTGTACCCGGTACACATAGAAAAGTACCCCTTTCTGTGAAGGGGTTCTTCCTGATGTCTAATCTGAACCTCCCAAGGTGCAATAGGAGACTGTGTCCTCTTGTCACTTGTTGTCTGGGAGAAGAGGCTGACTCCCATCTGGCTACAACCTCCTTTCAGGTGGTTGCAGTGGGCAATAAGGTCTTTTTTCTCCAGGCTAAAAACCCCCAGCTCCCTCAGCCCTTTCTCAGATGACTCACACTACACTCTTCACCAGCTTCATTCCCCTTGCCTGGACTCACTCCACCACCTCAGTGTCTTTCTTGTAGTGAGGGGCCCAGAACTGGACACAGCACTCAAGATGTAGCCTCCCCAGTGCTGAGCACAGAGGGACAATCACTGCCTACTCCTGCTGCCAAACTATTTTTGGTACGATCCAGGATGCCACTGGCCTTAGCCACCTGGGCACAGCTGGCTTCTGTTCAGCTGCTGTCAACCAGTACCTTCAGGTCCTTGTTCTGATGCACCACTTTCCATCTATTCTGACCTCAGCTTGTGGTGCTGCAGGGGGTTGTTGGCATCCAAATGCAGGACCTGGCACTTGGCCTTACTCAACCTCATACCACTGGCCTCAGCCCACTGATCCAACCTTCCCAGATCACTCTGCAGAGCCTTCACACCTTCCAGCAGTTCCACATTCCCACACAACTTTGTGGTGTCTGCAAACTGACTGAGGGTGCACTTGATCCCCTTGTCCAGATCATCAATGTAGTTACAATTTTGGAGACATTAGAGTTAAAATTCCAAGATACAGAACAATATAAGTACACAGGGCTGTAAAGAAGCTAGCATAAAATGTGCTTAAAGCTCAGTTTGGTGCATACAATTATCATTACAGGCAAAAACTTACTCTTCTGTTAACGCTTGAATTTAGTAAAGTTTTGTTCTAAAGTTTGAAGCTGGTCTCACTAAATAGTTTCTAAATGCTTCTACCACAAAAATCTCCAGCTCACAACCTATATAAATGTTTCTATTCTAACACTAAAATTTATACTACCCTAATTAAAAACGGGCTCTCTCCAGCATCCAACTAAATCCATAAAAAGGATTTGCCTGAAGAGAGTGATGTCAGTACTTCCTCTTTCCTGTCAGCATCATAAGTACAGGGATCTGAGCTGGTCAAATACTGCATGTATGTAATTTTCTCTTAGAGCCAGGGTCTTGGTCTTTCCATCACAAAACTTCAGTCTACATTAAAGTGGACTACTGAGAATCAATCCACCCTATGGGCTAAATTAAATCTGTCAAAAAGAAGTTCAGTGCTTGTTAAGAAAACTCTATCTTTCTTGATATTGATGGAGAAGCTACAAAAGCTGGTATTTTATAATTGTAAGTAGGATAAAGAGATCAACGTTTTCCATATTTGTATCTTTGTGGGTTTAGATTATTTTGTTTTTACAGGTCTTTTTAACAAGAAGAACTGGATTAATAGATGTGAGCCTTCTGCTGTGACTTTCGGTTATCTTTCTAGTATATTTGCTCTACTTGGCAGAGTACATCCAAATCAATTTTGCAACAGTGCTCTGGTTCCCATTCTTTTCTAGGATTCTTTTAAGAGCTGAGCCACTAACAAGAATCAGCCTTAACAAGAAAAAGTAATTCTCCATTCAGAATGTGACCTGTAGTCTTGGGTACTATCATCCCCACCTCTGAGACACAGGAGTTTTGCTACTACCCTTTATGCTCTATCTTTTCTACGATCTGTCCATTCCAGCTAAGAACTATCTGAAATAGTTTGTGACCGCCCTTGGAAAATCACCTCCTGTATGATTAGACAAGACTATCTCAGCCCACGTGTTTGCACACTTAAAATAGCTGCAGATCAAAGTCCTCCTCCTTAGTTTTTCAGAAACTAGACTGTATTTTTGATGTTACAAATTATTCTAATACTCTGCTATGTGAACCCTAATAATTTTGTTCAACTATAGGCCCACATATGACGCAAAGCACAGGCATGCCATAGTTCGAGACTATTACAACTGTATATGCCCTGTGTTACTGGTTTTCTTTTAGACTAACTCAGATTTCCAGAAGCTATAGATAAAATTTTACACAAAAGGAAATTCTGAAAGTCTTTTCCACTATAGAATTAATCAGCAACTGAAGCTTCCATGGTGAACCACCTAAACTAGCTTTAAAAGACTGTTGACGTGAACTGTACAATTTACAAAATTCAAATCAGCACTAGGAAAAAGGACAGTGAGCAAACATTTTACTCAAATATCAGTATTGCAGCTTCACAGTGCTTTCACAGAGATTTTAGGACAAATAAGAAAAAAATGTGATAGCCAAAGAACTGGTGGATAAAAGTTTAGCCTTGTGAAGTTAATTAAAAAAGCCAAAGGGAATATTATGGTAGGGTAGAAACCACAGATGAAAAGAAAGCGTTCCCATTTATTTAAATAAATGGAAAGAGAGAGTACATAGACCATTCAGGTTGGAATAAAAGAGCTACACAGTGCCAGAAGCAGAGATGTTTGACTTATGATAAAGAACAAAGTGTAACTTTGCAAAGTTTAGCAAACACACAGAATTAGTACTTTAGAAAGAAAATTGGGACAAACTATGAAGTTAAAGCTTGTAATGCAACTAGCTAATTGAAATTCAGGGTAGTCAAGCATGTGTCATGATAAAAAGGACAAGAGTCATGCTTAATAGAACAATTTATGAAGAATTAATATAAGAATACTTTAATTTGCGTTCTACATTCCAGTACATTTTCCAATTATTGATGCATATAATCTTCTCTCTTTTTTACATTAACCAGTTTTACTTCATCTTACATATTAACCCAACAAGTACCATCCCATCCCTCAAAGCTTTAACCACATATCTCAGTGAAAGGGGGAGATTTTGGATCAAGACAGCAGAAATATCCAAAATTTCTCTCCATAAAGTGTCCTTTCAAAAGACTCTGTCCCAGGTTAGAACAAGCTCAGTGTTTATTAATCAGCCTGAGATCATCAGCTTGCAGAATGCAGTAAAATACAATAGTATTTCACTACTTAATCTTCCAGCCACTTTCCTCAATCCACTTGACTTTTAGGTAAATCCTCGGCTAGTAAACCCTCCTGCCCTACCCTTCCAGGGCAGGTTACAGCTTCACATTTCCTACATTTATATTTTTCATCAGCCAAAGAGGGTTATCTAAATCATCAGTATTAATTCCTTGCTGGGCAAAGGGAACACATTAGTCTGACCTGAATAATTATGACATTACAGCACAGAGTCAACTGAAAAGTACCAAGTCCAGAGTCGCTGAAATATTTTCCTACAGAAGGCAATATTGCAGAAAACCAGCAGATTTTCTAGCTGTGGAATAGCAATCTCAAATGATGCTATGAAGTAATTCTAGTTGAAAGAAAGATTCATTTCTTTATAATGCTGCTCATAATGAACTTTAAGTTACTACATATTCAGAATGCTGAACTCTACAGTTTTATACTGTGGTTTAAGTGATCATAGCATTGTGGTGCAAAAGAAAACACATTTATACTGTTAAGCCCCAATTGTCAGAATATACTAATATTACTAGTTCTTTAATATACCATCATACCATCAAAAGCCTACTTAGAAACATGAGTGTACTTTGCTTAAAGCAAAGAAGTGAATTATCTAAGGTCATTCATCTTTTGAATAATAAACCTTGAGCACATTCAGGGAAACTCAGCCGCTACAAGATTTTGGGCGCAATTTTAATTTCTATCTCATTGCATCTCATGAGCTTTAAAATTAAAGTAGTGTTTTTACAGAATGGCTTTTGGAATACACCCCAAACACACATAATTTATTATGATATTTATTATTTTGTTTGCATTAACAGCCACTTTCTTTCAACAATTTCTTGTATGTAAAGTAGAATGCTGAGTGCTTTGCTCTATTTTCTTGCTAAAAATGGCTGATGGACAAATAGTAACATGAGCAGTGGTGCCTAGATCTACATGATTGGGTTTTTCCTTATATGTAGCAGCTGAAAAGTTCATTTGTTTGCATTGAAAAAATCAATGAACAATAGGAAAAAGGAAAGGACTAAAATTAAAAACTTAAAATAAATTACTGCAGGGAATTGTCCCAGTTTTCAAACTTGATTAAACATAGGTAGATTTCCCATTCTCAAAGGGTATATCTTCAGGACAAGTGTTATATGTTTTCCAGCTTTCAACATATTGCAAATAAACAAAACTCGAACTGGAGAGTGAGCAGAACTCCTTAAGTCTTTACAAAATGGTGATATTTTGAGCCTGAAATAGTGCACTGCCTTCCACCTCACACATAAAACATTCAGGACAGACAATTAACTGAAGTGCAGCAGAAGTCTTCAGCATTGAAAAAACCCAAGACTGAAGTATTCTGTATTTTTGTCTGCAGAAGCAGTGTTCAAGCTCATCATGAAAGTTTTGTTTGAAGGGCAACAGCTTTTAAGCCAAGTGCTCTAGGAGAATCTAGTACAAAACCACACTGAACAATGTTGTAAGATACAGACCTGAATGTTTTGCACACTGGATATCAGTCCTTATCTACCTGGCTAATCCAACATTTACTACATCATCTATTTTAACACCCTTGTTACTCTCATAGCCTTCCCAAATTACTCAGCAATAACCAGCTGAAAATATTGTTCAGGCTCTCTGGTTATTTGCATGCCCAATTTTTCATGTAAGAGAAGTGTTAGCAGATTTTTTCACCAGCATTTTTTGGATCCCTGGATGCAGCAATGAAAGAACTACTGAAAAACCCCAAGTAAAATTCTAGCTGGAAGGTATTGCTGGAAGTCATCTGGTCTCACTCACAGACACAGATAGAGATTTCAGGTTCTGGAAAGGGAAGATATATTTGGGTGACCAAGGGGCTGTAAAATACCAATAGTAAGAATATTTGACAAGCTTCCTCACAACACAGCTTCAACTGTGTCTTCAAGGTAGGCTAGCAGGTAAGTGGATGGTAAAATCAACAGATTCTATAAAAGAAATTCCCAGTATTTGCAGAGCTGATAGCCCAATACTGTTGATTTTTATGTGTTTTAAGGAAAATATGTCTTGTAAATTACTAGTTTATAATGATGATTTTCAGTCTTTAATGTCGTTTTCCAGCCATTTCTTATTTTCTTTCCTTATCCTACTGCTAAGCAAAAATATATGTTTAAACAAAAGCTTACTTAATATTGCTTCCTACCTTCCTTTGAAGAATAACACAGACACCGCAATGTATGTCATTACAAGAACACTTATTACAAATTGCGCTGGAAGATAAGACATCACACTGAAAGGAAAAAAGATAACTAGTTTCTGCCTTCCTTTATTCTTATAGCAAAAGTGGAAATAATTGCAAATAATCCTTTTACAGAATTGGTATGTCTTTGACAAACCCAAGTCAGCCAAAGCAAAATTATATTTCAAAGTAGCATATGTAACTGTCTGGTTTCATTACTGAATTCAATACAACCTAAAAATCTCTCCTGTTTACAGAAAGGGAAAACATTGGAGACTTGGATTATGACTACTAGACACCAAAATAAAGTTCCTTCATGAGCTCAATGTGTCCACCAGAAACAGAACTCCAGTTGTTTTTGACAAGAATTTAAATATTTCATAGGATTCTAGAGTAAAGGTAGGTTCCTCCTCATGTAACTATAAAATCCAGCAAGCATCAGTTCAACATCAAGAGTAGCATCATGATTTTTTTCTGCCCTGGATTTTCTGCAGCCTAAATATATCAGTATCACTTCACACAACGCACGCAACCCAGGTTAAAATAGTTTAGACATCAAGAAGGTTGACAATATATTTTAAAAAAGATCATAGGGATCAGATTCCTCAAAAGGTTTCTGTCTCCAAACTTTTTTCAAAGTATCTTAGCTTCCTTATTTTCTAAACTTATTAAGGATAATGTGATTACCGATATTCATAATTGATTTACAAAGGGAAAATCATGCTTGGGAAACTGATAGTGACCTGCAATGAAGTGACTGGTTCAGTGGATGAGGGGACAACAGCAGTTACTCTCTTGACATGACAAATTCTTTCAGTCTCCTATAAAATCCTCCCACTAATGAAATTCAGCCTAGGCAAGGGGTCAGTGAAATAGAGTAGGAAACCTGCTGAAATGCCAGGCTCAATGATTCATGATCAGCAGCACAATCACAGCTGGTCACCAGGGGTGCACCCTATGAGCAGTCCTCACAATGTAAACAGGGAACCTTCAGCTCCTTTGCCTGCAATGCAAATCTGGGAAAGTGGCCAATGTTGCTAACTGATTGCACCGCTGTTCAAAGGGACCCCAACAGAGTGGAGAAATGGGCCAAGAAGCAGCTAATAGATTTTAAAGGGAAGTCTTTACAAGTACAAGTAAGTACAAGTACAAGTAAGGTCTTGTACTTGAGGATGAGTATCTTCTTGCACTAGTACACCCTGGGAACTGACCAGCTGGAAATAAGCTCGGCAGAGGATGGCCTCGGGATCCTTGTGGAGAAAATGCTGAACACAAAACAGTGAATCATCTTTGCAAATCAGGTCAACAGTATCCTTGACTGCAGCAGAAAGAGCACTGTCAATAAGCTCAGGGAGGTGAATCTTCCCCTCAGCTCTGGTCAGGCCACATCTGAAGTCCTGGGTCCAGTTCTGGGCTTCTCATTTACATAGAGGCACCATATTTAGTAGAAGTCCTGTAAAGGGCCAGGAAAATGACTAAGAAACCGAAGCATCTTTCATTTGAGAATGAGCTGGGATTGCTCAGCCTGGACATAAGTTTCATGTTTGGAATCCTATGTGTAAATGTCCCCAGTGAGATAAAACCAAACACTGAGCCAGGCTCCTTTCAGTAGAGTCAAGGAATGGGACAAGAGAAGTGAAAGGGCATGAAGTGAAACATGGGAAATTCAATTAAACATAAGACAAGAACTCCACACTTCAGTGTCACTCTCACTTTTCTGGCACAGGCTGCCAAGGAAGATCTTGGAGACTTTAGTCATGGAGATATTTGAAATCCATCTCAACACAGTCCTGGGCAACTTGCATTAGCTGTATGTGCATAGACAGCAGAAAAGTTGGACCAGAAGACCTCCAGATACCCCTTTCAATGTCAGGCATTCTGTAATTATATTCTACATTTACCTTCTAGACTAAAAAAGACCCCACCAAAACAGAACAAAATAAAACAAAAAAATCCCACCCAAACAAACAGTATTTTCTAAAAAACCCCTCCCTCTACTAAAGATTACAGGGCGCTTTTCCTACACCTCACTCTGCACCAGACCAACCTACACAATGGTGATTTGGGTGTTTTTCTCATCCAGAAATGGGAAAGGTAAAGGCAAAGGAAGGATGGCTCTATTCATGGCACTGCTGGGTAGAGAAAATAGATATTTTGTGGTTCTGTTTTGCTGTTAAATATCTCTGTGATCCACTGTTTTTCTTAAAGCTGTAGAAAATAAAAAGCAAGGAAGTCTTGACAGATTACTTGCACTCCTACAACAAAGTTACTATGATTAAGATTCCTCTCAGGACACACTTTCTTGGGTTTTTAAGTCAGGTCTATGACTTTCAGGCTTTGCTGCATGAGAATAAAAAACTAACACAAGAAAACACTGTAAAGTTACTTAGAGATAATACAGAAAGTGGTATCTCTACTTTAAAATTACTCACTATTGAATTAGAATATGAAGTAACCCTACTATCATGTCACAGAGCTGTTTTATGGATCTGTCCTCACTTGTTCAAACACAGGAACAGCAAATGCATCAAACTGCCAGTCTGGTCAATCAGTCAGTGCTCTATATGAAACTTCTTGCCTATCTGGCAATTTTTCTTACTAGTCTTAGTGAGTTTTTCTTGCTCCCAGGTTCCCAAAAGCTCTTTGTACCAAATCCACACAGTAATACTTGGTGAACAGGCTTAGACTGGCAAAACTGCTTCCTCAACATGTTTTTATTTAGGAATTACTTTCATTACCCAAATCACTGCTCCTAAGTGAGCAAAGCTTTTTGTTGATTCATTAAGCAAAAAAATTCCTCAAGTATACTGAGAATAGAATCACTTACCATACGCTCCACAAACAGCTAATTGCTCAGAAGAAATATTCAGGCAATTGGCAGTGGTAGTAACAGAGAACATCTCTGCCCCTCAGCAGCAGTTTCCCTTTTAAAAAAGTTCCTTCTGCCCATACTGAGAACTGTGATCTATCTTGCAAAGAATCAGGCATTTGCAACTTAGTCATCTTGCTTGAAATGAACAGTTTCCACAAGCTATTTGATGGGATTATTTTCTTTTTTCCAATTTCCACACAAGCTGTAAAAGTACACAGCTGGGTCAACATAGCCAAGAACATACTTTGACCCACTGATTATAAGAATAGCTGCCAAGTTTAGTGCATATGCAGGAAACAAACAATTTAACTGAAGCTGGAAAATTGTCCTTTCAGCTTCATACTTTAGGTTAAAGTAAGGGTGCCCTAAACCCACAGCTATTGAAAGTTTCTACTATTTCTACTCTGGATTACAATTCTACAGTAACAGAGATCTAGAAATCTGTGTCAAAACTTTTATAATTGTGAACATTTAATTTTCAATACTGAAAGAAGGAAAAGAAATCCATAGCTTAATAAAAGCATTTTCAAAGATCCTACAAAAATGCTGAAATTTTCCACGAATGCAAGAGCTTTACTTAACTGTCTCATGAGCTTATCTACACCAATAAATATAATGATCACTTGGTGGTGGTGGTGGAAGATATAATAACCAATATAATGGTTAATGGAATAAAAACCAAAATAAAACAAAAAACCCCAACCAAACAAACAAAAACTCCCCACAAAACCACACCACCCCCACACACAGAAAATCAAGTGGACTAGCAGCTCTAACAATTACTTTTGTTTAGACCGTTTTGACTGTCAAACCTGCCTTTTACATGCTATGAACTCTGAACTGTTAGGTAGCTTTCATAATCCAGAATGTAACCACAATGTAACTCTATATTACATATCTATTCAAGAACAATAAATGAAGACATGGATAAAGCAGACAGAAATACCTTCTTATAGAGAGAAGACTTGAGTCTTGATTTCACCTATAAAGTCATCAAGGCCTTACAATTAACAGATCTCAGTTCTTAGAGCAACACAGGTTGTTTTTTTTAAGTCTTTTTTTCAACATACAACTGAGTTCTAATTTCAGATGCATCCAGCTTTGCTGAAATGAAACTCATTTGAATAAGTAGTCAAAATTACAGCAAAAAGTCAAAAGTTGTTTGGGTTTTTTTTTTTGTTTGTTTGTTTGTTTTTTGGGTTTTTTTGCAAAGAAGCAAATGGAGTTACATTTAAAATTCTACATGATTATCAACACAAAATTAAGTTCTGGACAAATTATAAAAAGTTAATAGTCACTGTAGGAGATGTACAATATCGGAATCACAGGAAAAATACTTGTTTTAAGTCCACTGTTATGCTAGAAGTTAACTAATTTACAAAGATGAGTAATTAGCAGTTGTCCAACAGTTATCCAACTCAGGACTAAGCTTTCCAGAGTACGTAGTATATAAAGTAGCATGCAAACTCCCAGAAATACAAATGTCAGTACATAAATACAACACACTGGCACCCAAGAATCCCTTCAAATAACTGTTTATAAACAGGTTTTATGAAACTATAGTGGCCTAAAGTTTTCCAACATAGTTTCTTACT
>VXBR01010162.1:136710-195021 GCA_013400215.1 Cisticola juncidis | reverse complement strand
AAAAAAAAAAAAATTAGATGCCTCAGTATTTGGCATTCATATTTTGATTTTCATGAACCTTCTCAGATCAAAGAAAGATCAGAGAGGCTCCAGATGAACCTTTAAGCTCCTAAACACACATAGCTGAGAACCTGGTAAATTTGGAGCTTAGATATAGGGCTTCTAGTTTATTATTCTTTAGGGCTTCTTGTTATTCTTTTTAGCAAGTCTCAGTATAGTTCATTGCTCTTCTAGGAAAGAGGAGCTTTGTTTTCTCTTACACAAAATATTAAAGAAATAAAATATTGTCCTTTTTGAGGACAATGTGAATTTAGCTTGTTTTGTTTTGAACTGGTAATACTTAAAATACTTTATTCAAGTGGAAACAGGTCTCAATCAAGCTTAGAACAATCAGATAATAAGCAAAGAAGCTTCATTTCAAGAAAGGCAGGTCACATTAGAGGCAGGACAGACTTTTCTCCTAAAGGCACACTAATGCAGGCACAAAAAGCTACAGATGAGTTAGCAACAGCAGAATCAATTGAAGCTGCTTTATTAGAATTGTGCAAAAATACAGCATAAAAATCTTTCAGACATTAATAAGATGAGGTCAAAGAAAATGGACAGACATAAAGGACATGCTCCCTGTTAAGCAAGATGGGATCAGTGGAAACCAGATCATCCAAGGTCACATCCAAGGTCAAACAAGGTCACAGAAGACAGATAGCAAAGATAGAACATAGTAATGAAAATATTAAAAAAAAACCAACAGAAAACATGAGACTGAGGCTGGTGATAAACTCAAAGATTCAAGAGGACACCTGCTTAGTTATAATTATCAATCAATACCTGAAATAGCATACTATTGATGAGACATTTTATTTTATAAATATTTATAGATGCTAGTTTGCTTGCTGCTATGTAAGATAGAAACAAAAATCATAAATTTGTTGAAAGAGTGCAAGTTATACGAGAAAATAAAGCTCCTTCCCTCTCTTTTTTCAACAGTTCCATGTTCTCAACTTCCCAAGACTTTGTGCTCTGAGATTTGTTAACACTAGAAAAACGGGGAACATTTCAAATAATTAGGAAACATTTGAAGTGAGGAAGAGACTTTCAACCTTTTGCCTGACAATTTGTGTTAAAATTTGGACAAGTTTCCCACTTTTCACTAGGAAGTTACCTCATGTTGAAATCACACTGTGAAAATTTACTGAGAGGTGAAAGGCCATGCAGGTGGCTGCCAGTGTTTCTATTTGTTTTCACAGATTCTGCCATATTTTTCATGACCACCAGTGTCAGCAGCCGACACAGTCCTGATCCTGAAATAAGTTACTAATAGCTTTAAAGCTCCCTATAATAGATACATTTTTCATGTAGGGAATTTTCAGGATCATCTTCACAATCAAGCAAGAATTTGGGAAAGTGTACCCAGGGGAAATAAATCTCATGACACCATTGATCACAGCCTTCTTTAAAGCCTATTCCTCCCAATTAGTACTGAAGAATTCTGAATTATCCTCCACTAGATTAATCTTTTGCATGTAATTATGAAGGTATAACTGTCCTTGAAATAGAAAAGTAGCAAAACTAGGCATATAGAAAAAAGTTTTTTTCAGTGTAGACTGACTTATAAATCACAGCTTTCAACAACCTGATGTTGAAATTCTGTAATGATTTACAGTATGGTAGCTTATATCAGTATATATTCTATTTCTTTGCGCTCTGAAGATAAACAATCATAGAGATGCCCTTCTGTCTTAAATGTTATAGCTTAGGTAAGACTTAATTATAGAAGAAATTTGGGTGTGCTGTATTTTGGTACTGAGGTGTGATATTGTAGTTAAATCAGTACAGTGATATTATTCAAAAAGCTGGAAACAGGTGGCTGCTGCAATATGCAGCTAATTGGTATTGCTGGAATTAAGCTAAGAAAAAGCTACTGAACAGATTTGCCAGGTGTATTACATGTGAAATTACACAATAGTCAATATTCGAGCACATGACTCACACCGATAAATCTCATGGTAAATACAGCTTTCCTACAGTGACATCCTAATTCTAACAAAAAGTTCCTGACACAAGCACCTTTACAGCTAGGGTAAAATTTCTAAATAGTGATGTTGATAGAGTGAGAGCAAAATGCAATGCCTCAACTTCTCTATCTAAAGACAATTCTGAAGATTTCTCCCTTGCAGAGAAATCTGATTCATCAAAACAAATCCATCACATGTAAACAAATTTCTGCTGGAGACAGCAGACTGAGCACTATATTTTTTGTTTTTACACATATAATTTTACCTGTTGGTTTAAATAATTTTAATGAATTCGTACAAGTAGGCTTTGAAACATCATTTCTAAAGCTTTTTTTTCATAAAAAATGGCTCACTTCCTGAAATATTTGGAAGTTGGTCCCACTCCAAATTTAAAGACTATTAGTCAGCTACAATGACTACTTCTAGCAGTCATCAGCAAGTCAAACCTCAAATTATTTCCCACTCTAAGTAGGAGGAAAATTGTTGGGTTTGATCCGATTAATATTGGATCTTAAAGAAAAGCAGCTAACTCAAAATTAGTATCTCCAAAGTTATTCACCTGACTTCCAAGAGATATTTGAAAGAAAGGGATACTCAATATTTTTAACTCTCCAATACACATCCTAAGCAGCATATTAAGCAAAACCTGTCTTGAAGCCTGCCACGCTTCTGGAACAGATGGGCACACTAAGCATCTTCTGCAGTTTCCCCATGTTCTATTGAAGACATAAATGTCAGACTTAAGCAGACTGATTCATTTTGAAGACTGCCAATTTTTTTGAAATAATAGCAAAGACAAGTAACAAAGTTGGGTAGGCCACCTACAGGCCTCTGCAAGTTCTCTCCTTTCAAGAAGCACATCAGGCAGACAGGATTTTCTCAGGCATGTACACATTTAAGTTCCAGGAAAGGAGCTAGGTTCTGCAGGCTTGGATAGTGGCAGGAACAGCAGGTACAGAGAGTCCTTCACAGGCTCAGTATCACACATGAGGAACCTTCACACCCAGTCCAGTTCACACTGCTGTTGTATAATGATGGCATCACCAGTTCATGCCAGTCCACGCATTACAGAGCAAGTTTAGCTCAGATAGCACATGTAGTGCTCTGCATAAACTGCATTTCAAAGTGCTGTTCAGTTGGAATCAAATCTTTAAGCCCTTCCTGCTCTTCAGGCAGATCTGTCTAAAGCAACTCCACAACTCTGTTCATGACATTTCAGATTATATAAGATGACTCAAAAATATGCACACAGATCTTTTTTACAGCTCTGGAATATGATACTCAAACTGAAGTGATATTGCTATGACTGTTTCTGCAGTACTTCTGACTTACTTTCATCATGGGGTGACATACAAAACTCCTGCTCACCTATCTGGATGCCTGTATTAAATGCTGAAGTTATTGTGTATAACTAAACCTCCCATGTACAACTTCAGCAGGCCAGGATTAGACACTAGGTATTTAAAGATCTTTATAAACAGCAGAGCTATTACATATCATTTAACATCATTACAATCTGAATCCTGAAAATTAAATGAAAATGAATGAAAAGTATCTTGCTCATCCAGCTCCACAAATAGCCTAGTAGTTAGGCCAAGTTATGTAGTGCTTGAATTAGTTTCTATGACTTTGATATATAACTGATATGGTGTTTCTATCAAGCCCTCTGCCTAGAGATCCTGCTTAGAGAGATCTGCACCTATGGGACAGCATTCTGAAAAACTCTGCAGGCTCCAATAACAACTGTATTTCTACATGCAGTTACACATAAAAAAAGCCAGTACAACTGGAATACAGTATAATTAAAGAGCCCTTTTGTAATTCTGCTGGCCACACTATTGCTGATACAGTCCAGGATGTCACCGGCCTTACTGTAAGTGAATTATTCTCTAGATTGAAATAATTTCATGTCTTGTCTTAAGAACGTTGCATTTAAAAAAGGGCAGTGCAGAAAAATATCATTAGAAATACCCAAAGCATAATAAACCAGTTCTAAGAGGTCAGATGTTCAGGGACTGGACACAGTTTAATGATGTCAATTAGACTCAGTGGACTCAAATGCAGCATAAATTCTGTTTAAGTGCTTCTACTTCTGTGTTAGCTTGTGTGAAGCTAAGTCTGTTCTCTGAGTGCATCTGAATGCTGATATAAGGCTAGAAGAAGCTTGTGACCATCGGTCTCAAAAGCATGTGTATTTTCATTCAATCATCTCAATTCAATAAATCTTTATTCATGTTTTCATACCTTCTGAGTAAACCATTACACTGCATATAAAAGAGTTTCTCCCAATCCACCCCTTTTCACAAAATATGAATAGACCAAAACAGAATCCTGAATGCAAGCCAGTTCCCACAATTTCTGATGTTAGCTCAGGTCTGTTCAGGGGAATAGTTTAATAGAAGCTCAAGAATATCAGTTTACTTCAGCACACAGTATCTTCTGTTGTGAGATCTGTGTATTCAGTAGCTCTCCACTTTTGCAACATATTACATAGCTACTTAAAGTAATCTGAATCCACCAATTCACAAATAATTGAAAGCAGCAAATTCTTTTCAGCCTCAGCTTTCCAATATGGTCTTTCTCATTTAACAGGAAACTGCAAAATATTATTTCTGTTTACTCTTTTAAGATAAAATACCATAGAAAATTTAAGTAGTTATAACTAATTTAAAACAGTGTAAAATTTAGAGGTGTTCAAAAAAATCTCAGAGCAGCAGCTAATTGTAAACCTAATCAGTTTTACAGGACATTTAGGGTGCGTTTACATCAACTCATTTGCAGTATGAAAATGTTATTTCTTATAGGTAAACCCATTTCTATTAGGCCTTCAACAGAGGTTCTTCCCTGTTTAGTTCTCACAACTGTAAACCAGATTTTTGGGCATGCCTTAGTTTATTGGTCAAGATACTCCCCTATCACTTCAGGAAACACTTAATTAAGAGTTCCAGGTACCAGTTCAAGGTGTTTTCTAATTTATTTCTAAGGGCCCAATTTTTCCTTTATACACTGCGAATTAAGGCCAGGCACAGTGTACTAAATGTAATGGCATTAGAGCAAAGACTAGGGTGTTCAGTTCTAAGCAACAAAGGCCACTGTAAAATTTTAATCCTAAATGGTTTTATGTCCAAAATTCTGTATGGAAGTAGAGCTGGGCTCTCTGTTCTTCTACAGCATTATTCTAATCAAATCTTTCATCTAATGTGATCTCACAGGATCCTCGAGTAGGTAGTTTAGCGTAATTGGCTAACATGCATTTCTTCTTCCATCAGAAATACTGAGCATTAAATACACATTAATTTGTTTTTAACTACACTTTTAAGCAAAATTAGCAAATTCTAGCTAAATCACTGTACATCCACAAAGTATATTCTGTTTCCTTTATTTTCTGATCTAGCATCCTAGCCCAATTCTTCACTGAAGACAAGTAATCATTATCATGAGCGCATCAAACAAGATCTACGAGTGCAAAAAACACTATATCAAAAGCCATGTTGACATTATGAAAAGGCAAGAACTTAAAATTCTAGTGCCTGTGCATAGGCTACACGTGGCTGTGGCACTCTACATAAAATGTATATGTATGATCTTCACATTTATGGATACCACACTGCATCACTCTGATGCTGTTATATGGAACAATATGTCTGAGAAGACAGGACGTTGCTACTCAAGTTTGTCAGCCTGTACTTCACAGCAACTGGTAGGTAGTAGCCCTCAGACACAGATGATTTTTATATTTTTGAACATTCCATAAGGAAAAAATGTCTTCTGAAAAAATGAAAAATAAACAATATCTTCTGGGGAAATATAAAATAAATGATAAAAAAAAAGTTTATTAGAATACTTCAGAAAAACATTTTCCATTAATCTGACAAGATGTGATTATATTCATTGTATGGCAAAGGAACTATAAAAAGTATTATAATTATATGGTATAGATTCAGTCTGTTTTACCTTTTCTCAGCAAGGTTTGTGGCTACTTCAGTTAAACACATTTCTATTATTTCAAGAGCGTGAACTAATAAAGCAAACTAACTCAAGTGGCATTTCCTCATTTTAGTGGAGATTGGCAAGAATTTGCTTGTTGCAGAGCAGTGAGGTGTACACAGAGGGAGTACACACCCTCTTCCCCACCACCACTTCCCCCTCAGTCATTGAAATCTAGTATAAGCAGCAGTTTTCTTTTTCACCAGGTTATGGCAGCACCTCATTTCGCACTTGAGCCATTCCCCATATCACCTATAGTTCAGAGTAAACTCATCAATTTTCACATGGGAAAATTGAAAGCACTGGTACACCAGTCATTAAGAACACCATTCATTCACTGGTCCTCCCAAATATACTTTTACCTAACTACTCCAGCTGAGCCAAGAGATCCAACAATTAAGAAATATTTTTAAAACCTCTAGACACAGATAATTTTCTGACTCATACTGGCAAGATTCCTCATAGTTTTAACTCACATAGAACATATCAATTGCATGGACTACTAAAGCAGTTTTGCTTTACTAGATTTCAGATTATTACATCTAAATTGTTATGATACTTCTAAGTTTTCATCTGTACAGTGGATAGTGATACTAACATTTCTACATTATTCCTAATATTTATTCTTTCAACCAATATTGAAGATTAATTCCTTGATATTTAAAAGCTCTTTTGATACCTACAGCACTACAGTCACTACCCCCAAATGCAAACAGGATTTTATGAAAGGACTCCCTGAAGGACTAGAAATTTAAGTCTATATAAATATTATTCCAATAGCTTTATGAAGTATTTGGTGTGTTTCACAGACTTTCTGGCAAGATCTTCAAACCTCTGCTTCCCCAGGTCTGTTGCTGAGAAACACAGGGCCCAGTTTTCAAGCTTTAATAGCACAGTTGCAAACACTACCTTTATATAAAACCAGCTTGGCATATCTTATATGCCATTCCCATCAGGCTTGCAAGAAAACACATTTCTAGAGAAAGAGAACATGTGTTCAATATCCAAATAAGTATACACAAAATGCCTATAATGTCTATAAAAAACGCTGCCTGTTTTTAAGTCTAACAAGCAAAATAAACTAAAATGTAAATCTTATAAAAGTCTGGCTTTACTTTATCTGAGGAAACATATTTCAATTATAGCCCTGAGGCACTGATGATTATGTCAACTTATCCTTCTCGCTTCTATATAAAGATTGACCTTTCCCTCCTAACCAGTAATAGTTAAATTACTTAAAGACCATATAATTTCAAGGAAGGCATTTAACAGAAATGGTCTGTCCAATAGCTGACTACTCAAACAGCTAAAATCCAGTAAATACTAAGAGAACAAAATAACTATCTATAGTAAACATAGATAGAACAAAATAACTAACTATAGTTCTTAATTAGCTGTTTTTATTTTGATTATACAGAGATGTTCTACTATTTCTTTTAGGTGGTGTTCTAGTTTGTTAACTTTAAGTAATTGACATGATAAACTGGCTTTAATCTCTGATACATTAGTTTAGATGTGTAAGTAACAAGATATGAGTAATAATAGATTTGAAGGCCTACACAAGTAAGAAAACATATGGAGATCTAAAAAGCCTAACTTTACAGAACCCTGATTACCTAGTGTGTGATTTGCTCTGAAGTCTGAATTTTATCTTTTGTTAGCTATATTGACAAATATCCCTCAAGAACACAAATTACATGGGGTTTTTTTGTGGTAGATATACGATCTTGTTTCACTCAGTCCAGTCTCGTTCTAGCATGATCCTGGGAAGTATTTCCACCCTAAGTCCAGTGTGGATAACAGATCCATGGCATCACATATATTGAAGAACCATCTTGTCTAATTACATTATTTGTTAATGGAAACACCTGAAGGTCCTCCAGGAATGATTTTTAATGTGCCATTAATAGAGGGACCTTAAATTTGCACTGATATTAACTAGAACTATAAAGAAACATTGTTGGTCTTAGTATGTACAGATGGAATAGGAACAGCTGCCTGACTTTCTTTTCTAATGCAGTCTCCTAATAAGGCTTTAATAAAGTATTCCCATCCTCCCTGCCTCTCAGTCTGTGACTGCAGTATTATGGTTCTCTATCTTCTTGTAGGTCTGTAGGAAAAGGAGACCTTTTTGGTGCCCAATTATCACACCGAAACAACCTATGAGCTGAAGAAGCTGTACCTAGAAAGACACATTTGTAAGATGTCTGTGAAATAATCACTTACTATGGAGTCTTCTCCATAAAACTAGAAAAACTTAGTGCCTGAAGTCCTCTAGTCCATTAGTTTTTGCAACTTTTCTGGAACTAAGTTCCCATGAATCTTATCCCCTTGCAAAGAAAAAAACACTTGAAGATAAATACAATTACAAAAATTAAGTGCATTAAATTTTGTAAGTGGTACTGGTACTTTTGTTTATTTTCTGCCATTTGTTCTTTTAAGGAACTCATCTTCACCCTTACCCTATTCAACCCAGGAAATCAGTTTTCAGGCTCATGCACACCTTTTCTTAATGTTTATTTAAGATCAGGTTTTCTGTTTTGCAGTGCCAAAGGTACGTGATCCTTAGAAAAAGTTGAACACTAAAAAAATTAAAATTTGTTTAAAGTAAATGCTTTTTTTTCCGCATAAATATACAGTTCAAAGTTACTTAACCCCAAGAAGTGTTCCTCAAAGCATTTTTTTTATGAAGTGTAAATCATTGATGACTTTTTTTAATTTGGCACAAAAAAAGCTCTGAGTACTTGCCCAGTTCTCCTGTTACCTATATATATATAGTTATATTCATATACGCGAAACAGAAATACTCCAAACTGTCAAAGAACAGCTGGAAAAGCATGGAGACCTTTCTTTTTTCTTCTTTTCACTTATAGATGTCTGAAAGAAAGGAATTGAACCCCCAGGTTTCATTATCTAGATGATCTAATTCTTAGATATAGGCTATTTGAAGTCCTGTCTATATCTAACTCTTCATGCCTTTTAATCACTATAATGACAAGGATGGGTGGTATTTTTTTTTTTTCTTCCTGTAGAGAATCCACAAATCAAGATATGTGCAAAGCACAAAGAATTTAAACATGAGGAAATGGATAGGCACCTAAAGTAAAGCAGGATAACAAAAATGTGTGATCAGAGTATTGACAAGGAAATAAAATTGCCTGTATTTAGCTGTTCATCTGAGAACACATCTGTAGACTGTACAGCTATATTACAGAGTATGCTTTAGTTAATTTGGAAGACTTTAAAAGAAAGTATGGCATCTGGAACTGAAAATCTATCATAATGATTTGTGAGCTTTTCACGTATAAAGTGTTTGACCAATAACAAAAGATATAACCTGCACCCACTGAACTTCAGACACACCAGTGCTTTCTTTGGTATGAACATGAACTATTACATAGTAAAAGAAAATTACAGACGCAAGCAGTAAACCAATTTGTTTCTGCATACCATATCAGGATATAAACTTAAATGAGCTTTGAAGATGCAATCCTAGCAAGTTAACAAAGATCAGAACTCTGATTTGTCCCTATAATTTCAGAATGCCATCTGTTTCTGTATTACACTTATACACACTACCCACATGTGGCACATATGGATTGACTTGACATAATTAACCTTATGTCACATTTTATTTGTAAACACCTACTTAAATACAATTGTTGCTACTTTCCAGTATTGAAGCAATGGAACTATCAGAACCAGAAATGCCAGCCTCAGTTTAAAAGTATCATATTTATTCAAATACACTACAACTATCTGTGCTGATACATGGCTGCTATAGACAGAAAAGATTACATTCACTGAGAAGAAAAAAAAAACCAAAAACCACCCTGTAGAGTTCCTGGTCAATTAAATTTCCTTAGACTTTTAGCTTCAGCTTATTGAATTGTCTTTTAAATTGTCCTGAGACCAACAAAAATATTCAACAGACTAATACCTGTGCCTTTTTTATAACTCTTAACAACACTGCTATGATAGCTCTCATGTCACTACTCAGTGTTGCCATTGAGCATATTTCAAGCAGTCCACTTCCCCCAAACTTTCATTTCCACTCCTGTAATCCACTGCATAGCCATGGTCTCATTAGATAACTCAGTTATTAGTCTGCAGGTTACAGTCTCCTTTCACCATTCCTTAAATATGCTCATGCAGATCATCAGTAAGATATGCCTTGTCATCCAGCATCAGCTTCTTTTCAATTCTGACTGTATTTAAGTGCCACTTGTTTCATAGCAATACACAAAACCAAGTTATAGAAGCAGAAAAAGGCTTCTGTAATTAGCCATCTTTTCCAGCTTATTTCAAATTTCAAGACATGAAATATTCAGTGGAGATCAATTACCGATCACTTAAAAAATGATAGTTTGTGGCATTGCATGTTTTTTGAATATGTTGCTCCATAATAAGTTCTGTTAAATGTAAAGTTAATTCCTTTGTATTACGTTCAGTTCTATGGANGACACGAGAACCTGCTGTCCCGGTGCCTGAGCTAGCCGAGGGAAGGAGTGAAAAGCTCTAAAAAGGCACCGCGGCGACAATAGTTTATATTACAAAGGTGCTTTCTTGAAATAGATCCTTTAACCTAATGCATCAATAGTCTAACAATCCCAAAAAATCTTCTGTTTTGAAGTAAACATTCAATTAGAATGAAAATACAAATACCTTGAAATGAGAACACTCCAGCAAAAAAGGGTTGCAGCCTGCTTGCCAGACAGTGTGCAGGGTTATAGTACAGGATATGCCTGTACCCTTCCAGTGTTGCCCTTTCTTCTCTGTCCTGCATGGCAGCCTCTACCACCCCTTAAGGCGTTTACATGTGTGTTGCATTCACACACAGTGAAGAAGCACCACCAAATCTCTTACTTGTTAGGAAACATCAAACCTTTACCTCCTTGCCCATCTGACAGGATGGCTGCTGGGCTCACTACTCACACCTTACCCTTCAGCTGGGCTCATTTATTTCCCAGGAGACACATTCAGAAAACTGACTGTTACAGGAACAGTAGCAGGTTAGCAGAGCTCGCCTGGGGGAGGGGAAATTCCAAACCAAGAAAAGCTTCTCAAAAACGGTTTATAGCTTTCCAAGCTTACATGTAGACTAAACAAGGACAAGCCTAATAAAATTAATTGCTTCACAATCACAAGCTTTGTGTTTATATTGTGAAAATACTGTAAGCTGTATCTGCTTAAAACAATATTGAATGGTCAGGTGGCTTGCAGTTTTAAAGCATGTTAACATAATCAGCCTTAAATTAAAACAGATGGGGATGACAGATACCTTAAGGTTATTAAAGACCTCTAAAGGATAGAGTTAAATAAGGTTACCTAATCCATCTTAGAAGGGTATTATGAATTGCATCACTTAAGCAAGAATAGCATTCTTGTATCTATTTTTGATTTTACAAGACTAAATGAAACTACCAACACAGCGTAACCAATGGCATGCACATAATATACGCCTACTTGTCTCAGTTTTTGAGTGAAAAATCAGGATGTTTCCTGATATTGAAAGGCTTTCATACAGATCTTTTAACAATGAAGGTGATAATTCTCCTGATGTTGCAGTACATAGCGAGCACAATGTATCAGCATATTAAAAATCAGCATATTGTATCTATTTAGGGACACTGAGAACTCTGCCACTAAAACCCTCAAATATTATGGCACAGACTTCTCAGATGTTATTTTAAGCAAAACCCAACCACCCCCCCAAGCTCTTCAAAGCTTACAACACATTGTTATTGTCACCTGTGCAAAGCGTGTAATACAAATTTAACAATCTTGTCTTCATACATGCAACAGCTGTTAACATGCCTTTTAAGGGCTTGTTCTTGCTCCTATAGCTATGATAAAAATGTCTGTGGTACCTCATTGCTTGGCATACACAAGTAGTGCGGGAACCTCGCCTCAAACTTCCCCTCCTGTACCAATATCATGTTTTCCTCCTGTGAAACATTCTTCACCTCAGCAAAGAGTTTTCAACAAGTAGCCAAACTAGCTTAAAGCCTTCTAGTTATACACAAATGAAGTGGGAAACATGGTTAGGAGCCTGCTCACAACAGAGGCAGAAAAATTCACACGCACGAGGTGAGTTCTCAGCAGCAGGCCAGCTTGTAAAGGCACCTGTATGCACCTTCCCCTTGCTGTGGAAGACAACAGGCTGTTCAGAAATGCAGCCAGGAAGTCGTAGCAGACATGCTCTCTGAGGAGAGGTGCCAGAACCAGCTTCCAGGCAGAGAAAGGATTTATGGGTTTTGGTATGAACAGGTGTTAATATGCTGAGACTTGTCAAAGTTACAATGCTATCTCAATGCTATGTATGTACAAAAGCCATAAAATATCCTTTTCAAACCTTCCCTGCCCCCATCTTTACAATCCCTAGGCTAACAAATCCCAGTTCCCAAGGTTAACTGAAGATTGGGTAACAGCACTGGCTCCCAGAATCACTTTTCTGAATTTAAATGCCTATATTGAAGTAAATCTCATTTTGCAACCCGCTTGGAAATTATTTTCAAGGATTTCCAACATCAAGGTCAAAGGTACATGGACAGTTCAATCCAACTAGAGCACCTAACATGTAAAGTTCTGTCACTGTAAACTTTAAATTTTGAAAGTGTGACTGAGGCTTTTTGAAATCTTTCAATGTCTCTATTTTTGGAAGTAAATGACCCAACACCTATTTTTAATATACAATTTGCTAATAATTTCGACATCTTTACTACTTTTGCTCCACCAGAAAATGCAAAGTGATCAGGAATCATCTTGTCTACTTCGTGGCCTTTGTAAGAGTAAACAAAGCATTTTATTCAGCTATAAATTGCATTCAACTGTTTAAAGGGATCCACATAATTGAAGATTTCCTTGTGTCTTTGTGTATAACAGAGCTGCTCTAGGTCAACCATCACATATTGAAATGTTCCAGTACATTTTCCCATCTGCAGGGCACTAGCAATATCTATATGGGCACATTCTAACCATCCACCAGGATTTAAAGTAACTGAATTGATATCTAACAGCAGTATAATTCACTAAGACTAAATTCAATCAGCACTCAGAAGGAAAGTGGATTAGAATTAACATTCTAAATCTGTTTTGGTAGATCACATATACACTTTCTTTTCTATTGAGTAGAGAAAGTTGCAGTGGAGAATATGAAGTGGAATCTTTGCTAGTGACAAAAGATATAATTCAAGGCAAGTATATTATGTGAAATTAAAATTCATTGCTCAGATAACATTAGCATGTATAGATCAAGAAGAAAATTTAGACTCATTAGTTTCATTAAAGAGATCAAACATCAAGACAAAAGAAGAGCTTTATCCATAAAAACCCTCCTATAAACCTTAATAGAGAAAGAGCTAGTATATTAATCTCAGTGCACTGCTATTTTTCAGTATTATACTTAGAGTGTTTTTCAAGCAGTTTCATATATGGTAGAAGTTTTGGTACAGGTATTCTTTAGGCATGACAGATATATATCTGTTTGAAAATACCTTAAACTGACTTGTAAGATACTTCTGGCAAGTTATACAAGAATTCCTCATGAAGTTCCCTTAAACAAGAACTGTGTCTTTTCTTAACTGTGTCTCAAGAAAATGAATTGAAAAGGTTTCATTTAAAGTGGCTGTTTTTTTAAAGCAATATTTTAGAGGACAGCATGAAGAAGTGAAGACAATGCTGTAATCATAACGGGTCTTGGAAGAACATAGGAAATGTGTCTCAAGTCATTAGAAAAGCATTACAGAAACAAAAAAATAAACCTATGTGCCACAATTGAATTTTCTTGCATTATTAAATAAAAATCTCAACATATAAACAAATATCTACTATACAACAAACAAATAGCTACTTACCTTTGTCAAATAGGTCAAGTTAATAACTAGTGTGCAATAACCACAGTCTTTGCACCACCTTTCCAGTGCACTTTCGTTTATGTTTTCATGAACTAAAAATTCTTTTTTAAGACAGAAAGCAAAACTGTCTAGTGTCATATGATTCTAGAAGCTCTGACTGTTAAAAATGCCAGTTGTTTCCAGTAAAAGCAAGCTTTATGAAAATCTAGCAGATTACTGAGCTGAAACAATCACTGATCAAGTTATGTTACAAATATTCAGCAGAGCCAATATTCCACTATTTCTCCTCAACACATGTTGTGTGCTACTTTGAAGGACACTTGAAAAATACCAGTTGGTGTGTTAACAGGCTAAAAGCTACCAATACAGACATGCTGCTGTTATCTGAGGCATTAGGCCTACAGCAAACTCAGTTCTGTGTAGAACAAGCCCTGTTTGCAGAGCTGGGGCACTCCCAGAGCTAGGAGGGACAGAGGCAGTTAGGCTTCAAGAAAGCACAGACAGATTTATCTGCAAGCAATGGAGAATTTGTTGCTTCCTTTCTCTGCGGTAGCCATCACTTGCAAGCTCATTCCCAGAAATAAACTTGATCTGTACCCTTAGGTTACCAAATACCAGGATGTGTAGTTCTTAAATGGCAAGTTCTAAACAATTCTCACTTATTTTCATAGCATTTATGATTCAAAAAGACAAATAGCTAGTGGAACTAGCATTCTGCTACTAAATACAGTGTTTCTGTACATTATCCAGGGGACCCAAACTCAAAGTACATGATGTACTAGCAGACAAATTTCAACACTGCTGGAATGCAAAGCCTTGACCAGAAGTCAGTGTTAGTATCCTATGTGTCAAAATGAAAAATGTCAGAAAAAATAGCAGCTGCTTCAAAGAATGAATAAAAAGTACAGCTATGAGATGAATGAAAACACTGAGGAGGTGCTCACATCCTCAGGGGATTGGCATTTTCTCCAATCTCAGCAAGGGTCTTTAGCACATTCAACATATGGGCCTATGTAAGGTTACACTGTAGAAAGCAAAACTACAAAGATTTTTAATCTCCATTAGAAAAGCTTAAGAGCACAACATCCATTTACCTAATGTAATATGCCAGGGTTTTACAAAGTCTCAATTGAGGAGGGCTTTCAGAGCCTACCAGGCAATTTGGAAGGCTGCTAGGTTATTATGATAGCATTCAATATGTTTGAGTTTATATTGACAATGGTACACACACTACTTTGAATAACATCATTGTGCAAGTTTCCAGTTGTTCATTATATTCCCCCACTTACTATTAGTCACAGCTGAGTACTGTAAGGCAGAAGGCAAGCAGCTGTCCAGGGCAGAAATAGCATCAGTCTTCACTGCCTGCTTCAAACTTGACAGTCTTGGAAGCACTTGCAAACTTGTTGTCTCTGAGAGAAAAAGGAGAAAAGAGTTTGGAATAGAGAATTACACAATAGTAAAACTGTGTAAATAGAAAAACAGAAGCATCTTTACCTCTCAATTCACAACTCACTCTGGCAGAAGCCCCAGACCTGACACTTCCTCTCCTCCCAGCCTTTTTTCTGCCGTAGGAGTTTTCCCTTATCACTGATATCAATCTATATAAAAATGCCCTGGAGTTAACAAGGAAAGTAACAGCAGAATGGACAACTACAGGAACAGCATATAAGACTACTTACAGCACTTCATCCTGCTGGAGTATACATTGGCAGAAAATTATTTGAGGTGTGTGGCCAGTTGTGCTGAAATACCATTTATACTAAAGTAGACACTTGGCACTTCTTTCACTCTGCATTTCCTAACTTAAGATGAGATGCAATGTCTTAAATTGGAAGTTCCTAGGAGACAGGTGATGTTCAAAAGGGATAAATGAAAGCAGTATATAAGATGTAATTATTTCTACTATTTAGTTATATTGTTAAACAGAAGTGGATTACCTAAGGCAACCAGGACTGCAACTGTGCTTCACCTTTATCTGCATGCAGATACTACAGCAGATTCCAAGGCTTGAAAGTAACTTTTTATCCTATAAATTGAATGAGAAAATATTTTACCACTGTAGTTTTGAACCTTTTTGCCTACAATCCTCACTGTTCATTGTACCCAGACAATGTTACTCCAAGAACGCATCCCCCAAGTGCAAAGGAGACAGCTAACTTTGTGTCAGCAATATGACTGTAACAGCAGTCTCAGTGAAGAGCTGGAGAATCTTCAGTTAAGCCATACATGCAGGAAAATCTGAAAATACCTACTCTGAGTGCTATTACAGTGTCTTTTCACTTATCAGTTGGTTTTTGAAAGGTATCTTTTACATTTCTTGTAGTAAATGCAGTTGTAACTATCATTTATTTTGGCATCCAGCTGGTATTTGGTAGGCTCATTATTTTTACACATACATTACACTTCAAAATCTTCACTGAAACAGTTCACTGTTTCCTCAGGCATGAAAATATTAAAGATGTAAGACTCTCTGAAGAAACTCAAGTTCTGTTCCTCTGCCAAAGTTGATACAGTTTCCATGAAAAGCAAACTCCCCTCCAGCCTTGCACCAATAAAACTCTCCAAATAACTCTAGCTAATATTCCACTCCGCAAGGATTCAGCTGCTTCATAATAAATGGGTTACACTCTAATTCTTGTGCTCTGCCCAGCAACACAAGGCAGAGGGGTTACACTGAGATAATTGTGTGGCTAACTTCTACCTTAATTTATGAGCCAAGAAGAGTTTGAATTTTCACTAACTTGCCACAGCAAAAAAAGTTAGTGCTCTACTAGTTTTCTCTCATTACTCTCAAAGATTAGGAGCCACAGGCACCAAAAATCACCCTATCAGCATTAATCATGTAGTTCTTAAAGCAAACATCTACTGACGTTTTATGCAGGGTGAAGACAACTTAATTCTTATTCTAACTTTCTTGATGTATTACAGAGATTTTCTCTATACTAAGTTTCTATTAGAGTAAAGCACTAATGTTCTGTACAGTATGTTTTTTTTAATTTGAATTACTGTATTTTGGTAAGCATACAATTCATGTTATTTTAGTTGATTCTGCTTTCCGTAATCCAACACTATGAAAGCAATAAAAGGCTTGGAAAAAGACTGGGAGAGATACTGAAAATATTCTTCTCTGTACTAAGCATAAACTACTCATTTGTTTTGCTGGTATTTTTAAAGGAAAGACATCTTAATCATGTTCTCAACCCAATTCAAGGCCTCTATCACTAATTCCTTTCAGTACTGAAATGAAAATTCAAACTGAAATGAAATAGCTTCTCAATGAGTAACTTATATAAAATAAATGAAAGTTGAGTAAGTGACAATCTACCAGGGGTAGCAAACGAAAAGCTTACTACAGTGTACATTTAAATTTCATGCATAAAAATTTTCTCCTTTTAAGAAAAAAAAAAAAAAAGACTCAAATCAATCCCATAAGCAATGTAATTAGGGAGGTGTCGTAAAAGGAAACAAGGTAAAAATCACACATCCACATAATTTTAAATATCTTGAAACAGGAGGGAACTGGAGAGAAACAAGCCTGCCTCATTCACACCACAGAATTAACTTTTAGGAAAAATAAGATTTTTAATCATGCCTACAATTCAGCCCCAAAGCCCAGAGCTTATGTGGTTTGAAAACAAGATTTCATAGCTATTGGTGCTCCAAAGCTTGTGTGCCATTGGGTAGATATTACAGCAAAGAGTTGGACTCATTTCCACAAGGAACAAATATTGCCAAGTTAAATGCTCTGCCTTCTGGTAGACCATAACAGGTTTTTTATTTGAACACTACAGCAACATCCACTAAGTTCTCACTTAGAAATTCAGTTTCTCTAGGATTTATGGTGCTCAACTGCTTCTTAAAAATATCAAAACACACTTCCTTCATCTAGCAGAAAGTAAAGGAGACAGATTATAGAAATTGGTGTCGCTCTTTATCTCAAATAATATCTGTGTGCTACCTTTCTAAATAGTTAAGTCTCTCACAATCTCAACTTCTCATATAACTACTAGATTAAAATTTTTAAAAAAATTATAAAAGGTAAGAGAATTATTGTTTTCTAACAGAAAACAATTCTTTTGTTTTGGCACATTACTGCTAAAGAAACAGTCAAAATTTTGACAAGAGAAAAAAGGATATAAAACAAAGCAGTATTTGAACCTTTCTAGGAATTAATTTAAAATACTCTTCAAACCAAGCCTTTACTTGATTTTTTTTTATAGCTATTATCAAACCAAGTAATAGTCATCAAAGAGCTACCCATTCCACTCTAGTTATCAGGCCTGTATTAAAATTTTTAAGGAGGAAGTGTGAAACATTAAGAATCAATCATTAGCACCCCAACAAAAGCCAAGAATAAACATTTGTGTCACTTCTCATGCTTTGTGTAATGAAAACTGTTTTGCACCTGCATGCACAGAAACAACAATCCTATGGTGCTCACGGTCGCATTCACAATTGAAGTAAATTGTAAATTGTGGAGTTAGAGAAGGAAGAATGTGGAATGGAGAAAGAAGGCCTTGTGCAGGAGAGGTGGGCATGTCCTGAGGGGCTGGGAAAAAGACTTCTTAAAGATTGGCAGATGCTTGTGTAGGTATCACAGGTGAGAAGATCCCATGGTAGTATTGCTGAAGGAAGGAGATAGCTTTTGGGCAGGCTTGCCCCCTTGTGAGAAGTGACCTGCCAGTGAGCAGTGCAACCTCATCCCAGAGTGACACACGCTTGTGGGCAGCTCCTTCTTGCTGTGGGACCACCAGGAGTGAGGCTGCAGTAATGTTCAGAGGCTGAGGGTCTCCTCTGAGACAGATTTGTGGGCTTGTGGAAAAAGTACTCACTGGATGATGTCGGAAAGGTTTCCACAGGAAACGTGCAGAGCAGTATATGCCTTCACAGGAAGGGTGCACACCAGATGGTGTTTACCAGCAAAGGGCCTTGTATAAGCATTTGGGTGGGCTTGTAGTCTATGGAAAAGGGGTCAGAGGCAGGGGAGATGGCTGGGCACAGATGAATGGATTTGTCCAGAAGGAGAAGATGCGTTTAAAGGTGGCAGGGTGAAGCGTGCTGTGGCAGCAGGGGCCATAGGCTAAGAGACTGAGGAAAGCTTGTGGGCTTGTGAGCAGGGAGTTGTTGGGGTAAGTACAGCCTTCTGAAAGGCTTGCACATGTATGTGTGCAGCTTCCATATGGTGTGAAGGTGGTGGGGGTGGCAGGAGAGCTTGCTGATGCTATTCATGGGCTGAGTGCCTCATGTTTTGGTGGGCTTGTCTTCCAAGAGAGGACCTGTTGTGTGGGGGGCCCTTACCCATGAGCAGAGTGCCTCGTGTTTGGAGCAGGTGTCCAGTGTTGTGAAAAGTGGTTGTTTGGAAAGCAGTAGCCACCACTAAGTGGGACAGAAGGTCTCAAGAAAGGATTGGGGATATGTAGGGAGGAGCCTTGTCTGGGGGAGACAGGGGGTTGTGAGGCAAGACATGGTGGGCAAAAGCTTGTTGTGGTGATTGCGAGCAAAGTGAATCCTGTTAGGGTGGGCTTGTAGCTATGTAAAAAGGCACATTCTGTAGGGTAAGGAGGAAGCTTTATCCTGGAGTGACCACTGATTTTGCGCAAATTCCATGTGCTGTGTGGACCTTGTAGGCAGCAAGAGTGTGATGAGTGCAGTGATTTATGTTTGAGGGAGTCTCATCTTGGAAAAAGGCCATCCCAGCAAGTGGAGATGCTTGCCTGTGAGTGGCAGGTGCCTGCAACAATGACAAGTTGCATGAGGTATGACTTGAACTTGTGTGCATGACTTTCTTATTTAACTACCCACCTCCCCTCTCCACATTTTAAGTTTATTACAGGAAGAAGCAAAGCAGAAAATGACCTTAGAAAAAGTTAAAAATCATGTGTTATCTTACCATCTATGGATTTTTTTGGTACTGTTTTCTTTAGCTGATTCCTTAATATTTAAACTGACCACTTTTCCCTGGAAAGACTTGAGACCCACTTTAAAACAAGTTCAGAAAGCTGCTCCAGCCCAACTCAGATTTCAGCTTCTACTCTGACTATTCTCTTCTGACTCCCTGCTTTAAAACACATGCTTTTTAGACTATTACACTTTAGTTTGTAATTTCTCTTTCCCATCCTCCTCAACTTCATTAATGTCTAGCAGAGACACAAGCTACCCAATGCCCAGCCAGCTCATATCCCCTCTCATCACTTACCTGTTTCCAGTCACTTCAAATCAGCAGGGATTTTTGTTTGCTGTTGTCTTAATGTAAAAGCCAGATGGAACTAGAAGGATAAAGCAGTGCAGTTAGGTTTTGCAAGGTGATTCTCTGAACCTGCAAGTACTTGTGGTGCCTGGAAGGCTCTACTGGTGTGCTACAGCTGGCTATAGTTCCCAGGTTAGGAATCCTAGACGTTTTTCTGTCTTATGTTGGTGGTCTTTTTAGAATTTGGACTGAGGCTAGTATGGGTTATAATTTAACTTGATTGGTATGAAACTACTTTCATTCCAAATATTGCTGGCTGTGCCAAGCACACTGTTACACTTGGGGTGTTCAGAGACAGGGTAAAGGTGACTGATAATGTCCAAATTTTTTTTGTTTTTGTTTTTGCTGTAGAGGAAAGAGCTGGTGGGCAAAAGTTGAAATGAAGAGGAGCAAATTCTGACAAGTGAGTATGGTACTCTAACACCTAAATAGTATTTACTTGACATGTAGGTTATAGGTTCATCCTTCTGAAAACCTACCAAAAGTAGTAGCCCTGGAGGAATTATTATAAAGTGTCTTCATGCTGAATATTACAATTCATAACTCTATGGATTTATTGGTTTTAGACCTACTGTGTGTGTCATTAAAAGATAATATTGTTTTATATTATTTTTATGGCTATTTAGAATTCTCCAAGGCATAATTAAGATGGTGCTTGGCTGCAGCAACAGGTAAAGATGGGATCTGTCACCTGTTGCAATCACTGAGTTTTAAGTTTCACTGTTCTTGTCTTAACAGCATTATTTTGAAGACTTCTCTTTGCTGGGCTGTTACTCAGCTATGCTGTGTTTAATTTAATGTTTAATTGTAACAATTAATGCCATGCTAGGTTCTGAAATGCAGATACTGACCCAGTTTATTGAAATACACAAGTGCCCTTTGAGGATTTAGGCTTGATTCTGCCTGATGTGGTGCACTCTGGACTGCTGTGATCTTGGCATGTACTGCTAAATTTTAATTCCACCAAAACCAGGTTTATCTTTAAATGCCTCAAGGTAGTGCTTCTGGGAGCTGTGATTGCCATGGTAATCCTGCTCATACAGTAGGCTTGTGAGTACACCTACACTCAGGCAACTTCAGTGGCTGCAGATATAGCTGGTGACACCACAGTCAGTAGGAAGAGTTGCAATGGTTTTGTTTAACATGGATTTTTTTTTTTTTAATTGGAACAGATTGTTTCATCATCTAGAGTTTTTAATCTGAAAAGGAGCCGAGTGAACAATCTGTTGCCCACATCACTGGGGGAGGTAGAAATCTTGGAGATCTACTCTTGCCTGTCAGGAAGACAGCAGTCTGTGAAGGACTCAGTTGGAGCCATGGCAAAGCAGAGGTTATGAAAAGGAGATAGTGCTGCCATCAGCTATCCTGTCTTGGTGAATGGTTCAGAAGAGAGGTAACTGTGTAGTGTTTGACACACCCAGATGCCTTCCTATATAATCAATTTGCAACAAATACCTCTTCTTTGTGATCCAGCATAAAAAACATTTACATCTTTCCTGGGGCTAGGATGAAGCATAAATTACAGAGAGTCCCTTTTAAACATTTTTGAGGCAATTTAGAAATTTGTGCTATTTTTTAAGGGTGTTGTCCCTTCTCAAAATGAACTTTTTTGTACTTATGTTTTGCTACAATTTTTACTTTATTTTTGTTAAGAAAGTAGGCTCTCTATTGTCTTTCCAGTGGCTGTTTTGCTTTTGGTGACAGTGAATAAGTTTAAGAATTTTAAGTTGTAACCAAAGAAGTGTAAAATAACCCTTTCTGAGTTGGGTAATGTAGATTCAGAGATTCTTTACTTTGTAGTAGTATAGCTTCCACAGAAAGCTGCATTTGGGCATCTCCTATTTTAACTGAAGAGTCTACTTTGTTCTGTCCTGCTTAATCTTTTCACAACAGGATGATTTTCCCCAAATGTATCATTGTGAGCTTGACCTTTTCATACCACAAGCAGTGACTCCTCTAAAGAGCAATAACTGTTCGTATAGCACTGTACCAACGTTTTTGCCAGCCTGACATTTCAGCATGTAAACAATTGCATTCAGCATGTAAACAAAACACAAAATCAGGGATAAAATTTAGTGTTCACAATTACAATTGTTTGTGCTTGATTAAAGGTATCAAAACATTGCAATTAAACAATATTTTGATACAAATTTCATAACAGAAAGATTCAGTGATGTGTCATAGTTACAGTTCAGCTCTCGAGAATGTGTTTAGTTACATGTTTAGAATGCAAAAGACTCTGCCTACATCTCCAAATTACTTCTCTTGCCTTTGCTAGTAGCTGCAATGTAATGTAAACAGTAAGAGCAGAGATAATAAGAGTACACAAGGAGGAAAAACGTATGTAAAGCACACACCAATATTACCTTTATGTTGTTGTCACTTTCTTTACCAGGATTCCTTTTGTTGTGCATTGCTTTTCAAAGACACTAAAACAGACATCAAAATGTTTGCTTTAACAGTTGGAGTGGTGTGGTTGCTGAGGTGTATCTAAAAATGGTGCTTGGCAGTAAGGTTCAGAGATTTTTATGCTAATAACCGAAGTGACTAATAGCCACATATTTGAAGACAATTGGCATTCTCACTGTGAAAGATAAAGATGACTTTGCTATAAGCACTTCTCTGCATAAAACTTTTCTGTTGATGATGGATTAATCTTAAAAATGTCCCACTAAAGAATAATAGGAGACTTCTTTGTGAATAGTTACATTATAATTTTTCCATTTGTCCATCTTGATTCAATTTATCAACTTCATTTTCTTTCTATAGAAAACCTAGCGGGGACTCCTTAATCCTGTGAAACATGTCACAGAATTCTGTGAAATAAGTCACAATCTAATTTGAGAACAGTGTCCTAAATTATTGTCTAATTCACATCTCATTATCCTAAAAATATTTTCCAGAGTGATTGTTGGCATAGAGCAAAACAAGATTAAGTGTTGTTCACAATGGGTTGTTTCAAAGTTGTTTTGATTTTTTTCAGTGTGTTGTGTCTTGTTTTTAAAGCCAAGGATTGTGGTTTAACCCCAGTTAGCAAGCCAGGACAGGCACCTCCTCATCTGAAAGGTGGTGCTGAACCACTCTGTCACCCATAAAATAAAACAGTTTGTAGGACTTCTGGATGTAGTTTAATACCCTAAAACTCAGAGCAAGTAAAATTCTGATAGACTGAGATACCATGTAATGTACATTTTTATGCATGAGCAATTTGTTTCCATGAAACCCTTCCTGGGCAGGATTTTATCTGACATCAAGCAGCCTGAATGAAATTCTTAACGAAATATGGTCATGTTCAAGGACACAAGTATCAGGTGAAATATGACAATGAAGTAAATGCATGCTCACATATTTTGGGTAGGAAAACATTTTTGAGTTGGTTTTTTTTTTTTTTTTTTTCTCGACACTTAATACAGTAGATTTTATTTAGAAGGAAAAACTAAAGTTCCTTAAGAGTAATGGAAAAGAACAAGATTTTCATAATCTGTAGCACTGAGATCTGGAATACTTTATATAATTTGAACAATGGAAAAACATGAAAGCTTTGAGTCCAGCAAAAAGGGAAAAAATCTTGTTAGCTTTTAGCAGGCTTTATCTATGCCCAGGTGTTTGCTTGTACTCCCTGCATAACTTTACACTTAGATAAATATAATGATGTAATAGTCTACGGACCATATCCCAGGCTGCCAAGGTAATTCACCTGGCTTGCACCCTGCTTTTGACCATCCAAGAATTTCTTGTCCTGGCAAAGGAATGAGGCACAGGTCAAATCCATATTCTGATGTTAGCCACTTACTTGGCAGTCTTGACCTTCTCTCCCTGCCAAAGACAAAATGAAGTAGCAAAGAATTTTGCAATCTGTGCAGTAAGCATAGCTCTTCTGAAAATGCTCTAAATAATAAATAAATGTTCTGTACTACACGTACATAGTAGTTTGTGACATGATAGGAGAAAAACTGAGGGATATTATTCTAATCTCCATAACTGGCAATTTTAGCAGGAAGGTGGATTCCTTTTTATCACATTAAAGCTGTGTTCACAATAAGGGAAGCTACCTACACAAAACTCTTGAGGTGTTGAGCGTGTGGGGGAAGTTATACACATCTGATAGTGGGATAACTAAGATTAAAAACTTTCTATTTAGGCTAGAGTGCTACTCTGAATCAGATTTTTAATCTGCTTCTAACCCAACAAAAATCCATTGGACTATTGGTGTCTGAATTGCACCATAAACTTGAAGCATTATTCTTAACCAGGACTATAAAAAGATAGATGCCAGGGAAAGGGAAGTTGTGTTAATGAAGATGAAAAGAAGTTTTAAGGCCAAGGAAGAGGCTACTGCCTTTCACCCAAGTCCATGCACTGAGCATGTGCTATTGAAAATATTTAGGAGCTGAAGGCCAGACAGCAGTGAGCATTAACCAGAGGGGTGTTAGTGAAATTTACACTGGATGATGTTGTTCTTATACTGGAGGGACTGGAAAAATGGTGCACTGAAAAACACACTTCATCTGATATCTTGTACAGCATTTTTCCTCATGGCATGCAAGTGAATATTTAAAATATGAAGTAGGTGGTGCGTTTAGTGAGAATTTCCAAATGAAAACGCAAACTTGAAAAAAAAAAGTGATAGGGAAAAAGTGAAAAAAGAAGTTTGTTCTTCAGGGAGTCTTTTACTGTCAAGATAGAAAGTCTAAGAGCACTTCAGTCAGAAATAAAATAATGGCTGAGGAGGATATTGATCTAATTACAAGCTGTGCCCAGGGATCTGGGATGTTCAGGATCAAGAATTTCTGCTGGAAATTTTTAGTAACTTTCCAGAGGGAAAGATAGATCCAGGACATGACATGGGGACAAACCCCAGTCAAGTGAGGTGCATGGGATAACCACTTTGTGGAAGGCACAGGTTGCTGTCCTAGGTGATGCAAAAAAATGGAAGGAAGGCTGCTTCTCTCTCTGTCTCTTCTGGTTTAGACCTTCTTTCCCTTGAAGACAGAAAGTCTGATTTCTCACTAAGCTTGAGCTTAGTGAGAAATTTTGGAATATAAAATACAGGGACATGGCCTTGAAAGTTAATGTTTGACAGCATGCCCAGTTACTTTGAGGATTATGAAAAATTACTTCTACTGAAATCCTTTGCAGCATTGTTTTTGAGCAGGAGTTTGTCAGCTTTCCAGACATACTTTTCATATCCACCTGGCTTGTACTGTTTCACTTGATAACACATACTGAAATGTTTGTCAGTCTTATTAGGATCTTGGTTGGTTAGTTTGAAATGAATACAACTAAATACTTATAAACCTTCTTGATGATAAAAAGGAAATGGTGCAATATATGCACTGTAATACTGTAGCTGCCTTGTTGGTTGTCAGTTCTTTCTGTGCTTGGAAGTGCGTGCATTTCTTGAACATGCTGTAACTCATCGCTATTCTATATTGGTGCAAATTCCTGAAAGTCAAGCAAGCATGCTTTTAAAACAGAATCCTTGGCAACAAGAAGAAAGGGAAAAACAAAAATCCAAAGGCTTCTTTTTCTAAAGATTGACAGAGGCTACAAGTTGAGAGGTGAATCAAGTGAGCTGGATAATGTCCAGAAAGTGAGATTAAGAAGAAAGGAAAGAATCCTAGGCTCAGGCAGCAGAATGATAGAGTAATTTTCTAGGACTTAATAGCGTGACATCAGTGAGCCTTTTAGTTCTGTCTGCCAGTGTATTTATTTCCTTTCTAACTTAAGTTCAGTTTGTTTTACTTTTAATTCTGTCTCCAGCAAAAGCATGAGTCACCTCTTTCAAATAGATCCATGTTCCTGAACAGTGCAAGTTTTTATACATGAACTGAACAGTTTTCAAAGTCGAGAGAATGCAAAACAAACAAGTTCTTTAGAATATACTTGAGCTGCTGTTGATCACTAAATAGTTGCAGCCAGATCCTTTGCTGATGCAAATGGGTGTAACTTCCTTTGGTTCCAACAGGGCTGTGTTGAGCCTTTACAATACAACAAGGTACTGGCTAGAAAGCTGTTAACATCCCACAATCAGGTTTTTGTTGAAAAGAAGTCTTGCAAAGTTTTCTCTTGAGGCCCTACAGAACTGCTTGGAACAGGCTTCAGTAAATGCTGCTGAATGAATGGAATAGTTTTAATTTTCTTCTGCTCAGTAAATATTGTCAGCTTGGTCAGCACTACCAGTCACTTGAAATGAGGTTCTTAATTTATTGGAGCATCCATGAAGTTCTAGAGCACCAGAACCCCAAGAAAAGCTCTATTTCCTGTACTTTTACTCCCAGATCCAGCATGGAGAGTCAATAGCTAATATTTTAGAAGAGCTGGAATAGGAGACGTCCAGCTCTAGGACTGAAGCCAAAACAAGCATTAGATTTCCTATGCATGTGTTGTCTGCTTACTGCTTTGTGGTAGAGTGGTCAGAGTTTAAAATTTGTTGTTGATAAAGAGGATGCCATATTGCAGTTGCCTGTGAAGGAGTTACATTATCACTTTCTTTAGAAGGAATAAAAGGATGTAAAGAAAACTTTATAGTAAATATGTTTGCTTCTATTGAAAAAATGTTTGTTTAAAGTTCAGTAATTTTTTGCTCTGCCAATATACAGACATTTATTCTATTACATCATAATATTTTTCCCATATGTGCATCACTTGGGATATGTAAGTATATTCAGAAGAGTGTCAAAATTAAACATATCACTTAAAATTTACTTGAATATATCTGCTACCTAAACATTTTTTTTTTATTTTTTTATTTTCATCTACATATAAGTAATAAAAATACAAGAGTCTTCTACTGCTATAATTTGATTTACATATAGTAATTTTATGGGTTTACTGTATGCTATATGGTATAATTTCCCCTGTATTTTAGTTGAAAACTAAAATGATGAGCAGAATGACAGTGGAGGAAACCTTGCTCCCTCACTTTTTTTCTAGTGCACAGTTATTTACAGCAAGAAAATGGCAGTAGATATTTTCTTTTACTGATGTAAACTTGAATGCTCTTAAATATTAAATTTCTTCAGTGATGACTATGAAGACCTCAACATGAGGGATAATATAAGACTAAGAATGTTAATGAGTCTTGGCATTTGTATTCAAAGCTGATCAGAAGCTGTTCCAGGCAAAGTTATCCTGGATCCAGCACTTCTGACAGAGAGAACAGTCAATAGAAGCCCTCATTTTAGGACATTAAGAATATCACCAGCTTTAGGTAGTTAAATTGAAGCACCATATAACTTATTCCCTCTTCTAGATTATATAGAGGCCTGCAGAGCTGAAAATACTGTGCTTTAGGTCACATTTCTAATTCTTAACTCCTGCCAGATATTGAAAGGGATATTTATTTCTCCATCCTAGGCTACCAGTGCAATACAAATGGGTTACAGCAAAAATTTGAGACTCTCTTGGAGCAGATGTTAATTCCTGATTTCAAATGAATCACTAGACCCTGTTCCTGATGGAATAAAACTACATTTAAAATCTAAATTTAAATACAGAGGTAGACTACTCCTGTGCCCCAATTAATTTGAATTTGCTGCAGTATTGCGTAGTCTACACTCTCTCTGTTTAAATGTATGCCTAATAATGCTTAAATGTGTAAATAAATGCACTGGCATTGGCTATTTCAGTTTCTCATCAGCATTTTGTAAATATCTCAATTAAGGCTCATGGCTTTCTGATAACATTACCAGCAAATATTTTTATGAATCACATATAAAGTAAAGGGGAGCCTGAAATTTGCTTTCATTTTAAGTGGCACATTCGGTGCTTTCCTTTAACCAAACTCAGATTTGACCAAGTGAAAACCCATTTAAATTAAACTAAGTTGGCCTGGTCTCTTTGGAATGGATCCTGTGAAGTCATAGTTGAAAATGGAGGAAGGACCTCTGAAGGCTATTTAGTCAAAGCTCTGTGCAAAGGAAGGTCATGTAGAGCAGCTTGATATTAGCTGTTCCCAGTCTGGTCTTGAATATCTCCAAGGAGGGAGACTTTATAACCTCTGAAACCTGTTTCAGTGTTTCCACACCTTAAGTTAAAACATTTCTGTTTAAACAATTTCCAGTATTTCCATCCTTTCTCTGGCTGCTACTAAGAGTCTGGTACAGAATCCACATGCTCCCATTAGATACTTTTCCAGGCTGAACATCCATAGTACTTTCAAACTCATACGAAAAACACTGCAATCCTTTAATTGCTTTTACTGCCCTTGCTCTGGCATATCTATGTCTGTCTTGTACCCAGGGAGACCAGATTGTACATGATGATCTCAGCAGTGCTGAGCTTAGGGAGAGAACTGTCTCCATCAGCCTAATGCAACCCAAGATGTTGGCATGTCTGGCTGCACAGGTTGGGTTCAACTTGTTTTCCATGATGATCTCCAGGTTTTCTGCTACCATGCCACTTTCCATTCAAATGCACTCCAGAGTGCTCAAGTACTTGGGGTTATTTCTCCTCAGGTGAAGGATTTTTGCACATTCCTTATATTATCAGGATTAGCCTTAAAAAGTATTTCTACTGAAAGACTCTGTTTTTCTTCATTTACATAAAGCTTCAGTAGCAAAATGGTTTGGGTTTGGGAAGGATTATGGGAATCAGAAAAGCAAATCATGACCTTGCCAGTTCTAAATACTGCAACCTTAAATCAAAACTTGTGGGAAAGTACAGATGTAAAATGAGTTTATATAGACAGTCACTTTATCCTAATTTCACCATGTATTTCCCTAATATTCCTAGAAAATGCAGTTTGCAAGTGAGGGCTGGTGGTCTTGTACAAAGTGCCTCTTCTAGATTTTATTTTCTAAAACTATTTGTGCAGTGCTGAAAATGGGTGGCACTGGTGGCATGTACTGCTGGAATTTTGCCTTGACCCTGCCAAAATCCATTCAAGCAATGATCTTTGAATACTCCTTTCCAAGCCACATGACTGGTTTTTGGCTTCCACAAATGTTATGTTTATCCAAAACCACCCTTAAAACTCAGTCCAGAAAACCCCAAATGTCCTGGTAAGGATATCTAAAATCAGCTTCTTTTGATTGTTTAGTTTTTCCATGCAGCTGTTGGTTGTGAGCTTAGGCTATATTTCCAGTCTGAGTGATTAGTTCTAATGTCACTGTTCTCCCATCCTTGTTCTCTTATAGATGCTGGCCAGGTGTATCTATAAAGATATATTTCCTTTTGCTAATGCTTGATCTAGGTAGTAATACAGTTATAAGTGAAAGCTTTCTTTGCTGCGTGTCATTGCAAGACCATTTCAAGCATCCAAGTGAAAGTTAAAGAGCTTAAAAGCCAGCTGGGTTGCATTTGCCTCAACGTATGTATTTGTTGCCATGACAGATTTGCAACAGAGACCATGAATAGTTGGGGAAGACTTAATATGGCTTCATTGCTATCAAGAAACAAGATGATTTTGTCTATCTTAGGGTCTTAAACTAATTTCAAATCATTACATATTGATGAAAGCATAATGTTTGGTTAAAAAGCAAAACTGTGGAAAAACTTGTCGGTCAATTAAAAAATGCAGTAAAAATTCATAAAATACTGTACAAGCTGCAAAGAATTTGGCTGTTATGTTGCTCTGTCTTCTGCAGATAAATGTGGTATCAAAACTCTGTGAAAGCATCTTTTTGAGACATTCTAAATAACGTTGGCACCAATAAAATTGAAATGTTCAAGCATAAATTTAGATGCAGAGGAAGAAGCTTTTGCATTTTTAACCAGTTAATGGGTATATTTAATTAGAAGTAAACAGCATGAGGCTGTATTTACAGCATAAGTCTTATTGGGATGATTTTTCAGAAAACTAACTTAAAATTGCTGTGCTTTGAAGTTAAGGATCTGTAACTCCACCCTCTTAAAGGACCGTGGTTGCAGGAAGTTTCTTCACAGCACAGCAAGGTTGATAGTGAAAAGAGGTGGTGACTCAGGGACTCACCAGGGATGACTGAATACATTCCCCACCACACTCAGCACTAGAAAGGTTCCCTGCTCCTGGTGCTTGGCAGGTCAGAGCAGTGACACTCTGCAGTGTCCTGAACCTTCTTTCCATTAGGTGTGCTCACTTGTCCTTCAGCACAGGAACCTCAGCACATCTTCCACTCTCTTTCCAAAGGATTCTGCTTCCGTCTGTTTAGGAGATATAAGCATCATAACTCACACTAGAAGTAAAGTACACCAAAAGCAAAACATCCCTGTAAAATGTCAAACCCTGGAAGAAGATACATCTGTATATGTGGGTTGAAGTAAACAAAAAAGACCTGTGCCTTTAGTGCCTAGCTTACTTGCTTGTTTCTTTTACTGAAACAGAATGTCTACTGCAGTACATTACCTTCCCCATTCAATATAATTTGACTGGAACAAAGTGAACACTTCTGCCATAACTTTTGTCCATTCTTTAAAGTAGCTTTTGAAAGTAATTTCATAGGGATGAGTGACTTAAGTTGGTAGCTTAATTATTTCCCATGACTAAAATAGTAGATTTATTATGCTGTGAAATAAGGACCATAATGTGACTACTGAAGTGTCACAGAAAAATTCTACTTTTGCTCAGTTCCAGTTACAAGAGCAGGCTTTGTAGAAGAGTACTGAATAACAAGTTTGTGCTGAGGAATGCCCAGGGTTGCCCAGCATTCGATGCAGTGTCATCACTATTACCTATTTCACAGCTATAAGACTGCCTTTTATCTTGGCACATAAACATTTGGCGGACTTTCATTATTTATGTTTATCACAGCCCTTATGCTTTTGCATAAATCATTATGATTGGTTTTTAATGTGACCCAGATAAACAGAATCTCATTGTACATTCTAAGAAATTTCAAGTTAGAATCCTGTTTCATCAATACCTGTATTCATAAGCTACACGAATATAACACTGATGCTTGTCACACTCGTTGCTTTCATGTCTCCAAAGACAAGTTTGGAAAGGTATGCATGAGAAACCCACTGCTGAGACCTGGGGTAGCAAGTTTCCCATAGCATTCCTAGAATAACAGAGGAAGAAATATGCAAATCACTTCAAACCCAGACACTTTGGACACAGCTTACAAATTAGTCTTTTTGGCATAAATCCTAGTTCAATAGCTTGATTATTCAACAGTAGTTTTGCACTCCTGCTACAAAAGGAAGGAATTTCAAGCACGTTGTTTGTGAGCTGCTTACAAGCCCTCCCCTATGAACCCTGGACCTTTTTCTTAACTGCAGCAAAGCAGGCTGAGAACATACCATAGAGCAGTGTGCTGGAATAGTTTTTAAATGTTAATGAATAATATGATTACTTTATTAGACGACCCTTCTGTGATGTGTTTCCAGGCACTGTTCAGGAATGTATTTATGCACACAATGTTTTATTTGCTTAAGAGAACTAATCATTTTTTTTAATATCCTTTGACCTTCCCCCCCCACTCCCTCTTTTCAACTTTTCAAGTTGTTGATGTAAAACTTCTGTGAAATAAAGCAGGGTAACTGGCAGAGAACAGTGTTCTAATGTCTGCTATAAGTATTTTTGAAGAGTCATGATCTATTCTGTATCCAAATGATTAAGGAGATCCTGTCTATGCAACAGCATTAATCACTTCTTCAATTATGTCCCTGAACTGCTTCCAGATCTCTGATTTCTCTTATTTCTTTATCTCATATTACATGTGACAGGAATGAAAAGTGGCTGTAAAAAAGAAGTGGGCACTACTTCGTATTCTAGTCCCTGGAATACATAAAACCACAATTCAACTTATATCTGGTATTAAAAATTTGGATAATATTCTCCCTTCTGGAGAGAATACAACAACATTGATGGGAATAATTTAGGCATTTTTCTTTAAAGCAGGTTGACAACTTGAAAAACTGTCCTGTAAATTAAAACAGCTCATCCAAGCAGCTGTAAATTGCATGACTAGCACTTAGCAAATGACTTCCTGTGGACCTCACTGACCTTGTCAATATTGTGAAGGGCATGGCTTCAGATGGAGGGAAATTGCTTTTGAATAGTTGCTCTGAAAATGTACAAACAAGTGTCTCTGTAATGAGGAGGCATAACTTAAAAATAACATGAGAATTTTTAAAGCATAGAAAGAACATACAAAAATTTTCTGTACATTTGGTGTTCCTGATCCACAGCTTTCTTGCTTGTCTCAATGTTTTGTGTTTAAAGCTATAATTTTAATAATAACTCATTAAAAACAAAACAAAACAAAACAAAACAAAACAAAACAAAAAACAACCCCCAAAAAACCAATCTCAGCTTGTTTGGAGGGAAGGTTATTCATTAGCTGTCAAATTTATGTAAGAGCTTCCAGCTGTCAACTTAATTGGACTACACATGCAAAATAAGGCTTTCTTAGCCCAAAGTTTTACTCCTGATGTAAGGTCAATTTCAAGCCAAGCAGAGTTTTTCTGAGAATCTAAATTATGTGTGTGTCATGGTTCCAGTTGGCAATACTGGTGAGATCTGCTGGTCGGCACTAGATTCCTCTCTGTACTTGTTTAACTTGAAGTAAATATTACTTATTGAAAAGACACTTTTCCAATGCATAACACTCATTTTAACTTTAAGATCCTCGATTCGTGAAATTTCTTCTTTTATTTTTTTTTCTTAGTAACTGTTTCTAACCAAAAATTTATCCAAGTAACTCGATAGACAAAATAAGTTTTGAACCCCTTAATTTTTAAATATTTTGTCTCGCTGTGTGATTTTTTTTTTTTTTTTTTTTCACCTTCTGCACTTGTCTACAAAGTAGACAAATTACAGAACTGTGTTGTGAACTGTCTTGCTTCTTGACAGTGATGCCTTGGAAAGGTGACCTGAAACAGAGACTGGACAGAGCTAGTGAATAAAGTAGATATTTATTGAAAGGCCTCCAGGATCCACCTTGGGCAGGACAGGACCTGACCAGGGCTACACCCAAGATGGACTAAGAATGGTCACAAAAATGACTGACCAGTTACAAGATCTTACGTTTTTGTAAGTTTTGGTCCATTTGCAGATTGGGGTTTAATTGGCCAGTTACAGCTTCCGGCTGTGAGGTCTCATCCTTGTTCCTCCCTTCAGCCACCATTGCTTGTGCTTTTGGGCTGAAAGTTGTCCTTGGTCCTCAGCAGGAAAGGATTTGTTTTATCTACCTGCTCGGTGAAGAGAGCTTACCAGCACTTAATATGAGGCTCAGAACTAAACCCCCAGGCAGCACAGAATCTGAAAAGCATGAAAGCCAAAACTTAAGGCATCAACAGATGTGATTTTACTTGGAACTTGAAGGATTTGCTGTCTCTTACCTACTGTTTCCTGAGTACCTACTGTAATGGTCTTGGTAGCAGAAATGTTTTGGAATTTAAACAGTGCAGCTCAAGGAAGCACTGTTTGACTCAAACAGTTTTGCTGTGTGCTTAGGTAAGTCCAGCCATCATAACTTAGCTAAGACACCATGAAGTGTTCCTGGACTATGGAACTTCCAAGGACTGTAGAACTTGCAATGTAGCTCTTGTGTAGATTTTTTTTGACATTTCAAAATTGCATCTTTCAACCAGTGCTAACACTATGGTAATGTCCAGAATTTAAGGCTGTCGGGCTCTCTACAAATTCATATATTGTCTCTGCTAAAGGACTTAAAACTTAATTCACACAATACTCAGATGCCTGTAAGAGTAATTTTAAAGGAACAAGAGAGAATGGAGAAAATAGTAACACAATTATCAGCTTAAGGAAGCTGTTAAGGCCCTGGATTTCATGGTCAGTTCACTTAAATACAGGTGGGAAAAATCTCATGGAAGGAACTGATTTGGAAATCTAGTTCAGTTCTAGGCTGTTCATTCCTGGCTGCACACATAAATACAGCTGATAATATGCAGCCTGTTCTATCTGCAGGTGCCCATGTTTGCTGTAAAAATTGACACCTAATTTCATCTCCACCTATAGGATAGAGAAAATGATAAAAGAATAGTAAAATAGCCAGCCCAGGCTTACACTGCAGGGAACCATCAAAGGACAGAATTTCTTATCATCTGCATATTGTTTGCAACACACTTTGCCCTTACCCTTATCTGAAACAAAACTAATAACATCACTTCCTACTGACACTGCTTGGAACAAAAGTATTAAATCAAAATTATTCATCAATTCTGCCTTAAATTGATGTCTTTTTAGATACAGTAACCTGTATTGAAATTTAAGTACAAAAATATTCCACTACCTATGCTGCCTATTCAAAACAACTTATCATTACTGAGAATGAAAGATTTCATGGCTGGCTTTGATGAGCATTGCAAAAGTCTAGATTCCAATACCAAGTGTTCCTACACTGTGAATTTTCACACTTTGTGTTCAGATCTGCTTGCTTCGACAAATTAGCACAAGAATTCAGAAAGAAAAACAGGTCAAAGGCATTTTAGTAAGGCATATATCCTCATTGCAAGAAGAGACACTTAGCTAAATCAGAAGAGATATTTTCAGGTGCTTTGTTGCCAAAAAAACACTTACAAGTACTTGCAGCTTTCTGGTTTGGTGTTTTTGGGTTTGTTTGTTTGTTTGTTTGTTTTCATAATTGTAATGACTCCACTACACAGAAAATCCTATGAATAGTTTGTGGGCAGTCTTGGGGAAGGTTAAGGCTTGTGTCTTAAGAATAATAAGCCATGTATTTTAGGTGTCTCAGCACTGTCATAATGACGCACCTACGAATTTTACAGGATGTAGTCTGTTATAAAACTGTTAAAGTGCAGTTCTGTCCATATGTTACTCCTTATGTTATTTGGATAAAATTTTGGCAAATTCAGTAGCAGCAGCAGGCAGCTTAGGAGTACTGCTGCAATACATGTAAAAAATTCTATATGCTGTGGTCCTGGCTTCTTTTTTTTTTTTCTTTCAGCTGAATAAAATGATTCATTCTATGTGTATTAAATGTTCACATAGATAAGATAAGGGATAAGGGATAAGACTGTGGAATTTCTCATCATTCTAAATTTAATTCAACAAATTGAGTCATGCCAGCTATGCAGCCCTGGTTCTGAAGCAGCTAAAGGATCAGTTACGCGTTTTCTGTAGCGAACTTTGGACTTCACGAGCTACTTTTAGGATTTGTACCAATTTCTAAACAGAAACCAACCTGTTGGTTAGCATTTTGCAGAAAGTTACTGCTGACATCTAGTGGTGTTTTCTGAAAGTACAAAATCCCGACAAATTTGTCACCCTCGAGAGTAACTGCAATTGCGAACCTGATACTTGGATGCTGCCTTTTCAAAATAATAAAGTGTGACACTCCCTGTTAAAAATATCTTTCCTTGGACGGGTGGGGTGAAATAGTGCCAATAGCAGTAATTGCAGCTCTATGCTTTTGAAATTATTTTACTTTCTTATACAGAAAAGGTGATTCAATGCATTTCTCCTAACTTTCTTGTAATAAAGGTACCAAAAATAAAATATTTCTCATAGCTCCATTATTAGGTCAATTGCTAAATAATGAAGTGCAGAAAAGGTATTCTGTATCCATTCTTTTTGTATCAATCTACTTGTATTTCAACTATTAGCCATAGTGAAGCAGTGACTAATAGTTTCAGGTCTAAAAATCTCAAGGAATTTCAAGAAACCTATTCAGTATTTGCTTATGTATTTGGCCAGATAGTACTATATGGGATCAAATCTGCTGTCTTTACTACCTCCTATGGTTTCTCCAAATGAAAAGCTCATTTTTTGTTTCTTTTGCTTTTAATTTAAGGTTTTGGTTTGTTTGGGGTTTTCTTTTCCCCTATACTGTTCACACAGGGAATTCAAATCAGAAGAGATGCATACTATCTACTATCTGTTTATAAAGTACAGTAAGGGAGGTCACTTCCAAAGCAGATTCTTAGCAGTTAGAGAAACTTCAGTTGTGTAGTTTGAAGGATAGAAATGACCGTTCTGAGACACTCTGGCTGATGCAATATACACATGCATTTGTTTTCATTACAGGTGCAGATATTAGGTATACAGAGTTAAGATGCTGAACTTCACTTGAAGAAAAATTATTTTGATTTATGGTTATGCTTATGCAGATAGATGACCCTGATTTTACAAAGTGTTTCCCAGTGTGATCAGGAGCGATCTGGCATGAAGAACATAATACAGCACCCAACTTGTGTGGTGTAGTTAGAAGGAAAAATTGATGTGAAGTCCCTTTTAGACAGCAAAGCCTATGTACTTTATTTCCCCAAAATGGATTATGCTTTATGCTTGATACAGCCATGCATGCTGAAGTAGGTTACTTAGATATACTGAGGCTTCATTTCTAACCTAAATTTCAGGAAATCAAAACTGTTGGAACTATTCACTAGACAGAGGCGGACAATGCCCAAATTATAATCGTAGACCTAATCTTTAGGCAATTAATAAGAATTTCCTGATGGGTTTTGTTTATTTATTTAGCCAGTATTAGGGCAAGGATGTAAGATGCTCCTACTGCCTAATGACCTTCAGAAGATCGACCTATATTGTAAATTTAAACTTGTCAATGGTCTTTGTGCAAATCCTATTTTCACATCTGTACATGACCGGAAACAGTATAAACATGGAAGCCCAACATTGTAAAGAAATTGCACTAAGGTTGAATCAATCAAAAAAGGCAATATTCCAAAGGGAAGGGCTCCAGGAAAGCTAGAATGTAGGCACGGTGTTTTAGCTAAATACATGTTCTGGGTTTCCTTTTCTCATCTTCAGTAGTGATGTCAGGGCAATGAGCTGCAGGCTGGTGAAACCGAAAATTTTCTCAAACCTTTCAGCATGCCAGACACATGCAGAAATTGCTGTTTCAGAAGGCTTCTAGACAGTCCAGAAAATGCTGCTTGGCAAGTTCTCCATTTTTCTTCTCCAGTGTGTGTTGCTCCTACAGACTGTAATGCTATAACACTAATGTAACAGTTATTCACAGAATTTTTTAATGCTCTTATTATTTCCTGTTGCTGTCTGTCTCTTTACACTTGCTTTCTCATTAAGCAACTTCCAAATGAGCAGCCCTGTGTTCATCATCCAATAAACAGAAGACAGAGTTGAAACCTTAACAAAAAAAAAAAAACTAAAGCTGTGATTTTTTTTCAGGCTATCTTCACATCCAGAAAAATATCACAGTACTAGTTTTCACTTGATTTCTATTGATCAAATGACAAGGAGCCTATAAATTTGTCTTTAAAAGACAGTTTTTAACTGTGCATAATGTGAATGATGTAATCACAACCAATAGATTAACATGTTAAGTTTGCATTTCCATTTTGGAGAAATAGAGTACAGGGATTCTAAAATCTCACATTCTTCTGTTAAAAATAGCTTTAGTTTCCTAAAAAAGTAATGCCTTAATCTCTGTATTGCTGAGCAACCCAGCAATTCAGATAAGTGTGTGGTATAATATCTGTAAAGCATAAGCAAGCTATCAACAGACAGGAGGCAATATCCTGCTTCATGTGACAATTTTTCTAATAATTCTTTGCCCTCTACATATTATAGACAGGTCTATAACAAATTTTCTTATTTGGGTGGGATGCTACCATTGTCAATGTATGTTCTCTCTCCTGCACTTTTCCTGTGCAATACTCTCTTTGCTTTTCAGTTTGTACTGCAGGTTTGTGGTTCCTTACATTGCAGGGAGTGTTTTGTGGTCTGCGACAGTGGCCTGTGCAGATGTTTGGCAAATCCTCCTGATCTAGACTGTCTGCAAAAGCAGGAAGCAGATCCCACTGACATGGACTGTCACAGTGTTGACTGTCACAACAGTGGCTGTGTTGCTTAGCAAGATTTTCTGCAGAATGTAAAATAATCTCTTGCAGAATCTTTCTAGCTCTCAGTATCTTTTTTTAAAATTATTTTTAATTAACAATCATCAGCAATTGGTTGCATAACACAAGGTTTCAAATGGATATTAAAAACTCATTAGACAGATTTAAGTAGTCTCTGTAGTGACCTTCAATTGTCAGGTTATTTAGCATATTTCCTGTGTTACTAGCAATGAATGATAAATCCTTACTTCTGGTACGTCAGAATTCACCCAATGTAACCTGGTGTGGAGCAAGATGCCAATCGTAGAATTTTTCTATATGCTCTTTTCTGATCCCTGGTCCTTATGCTTCCTATGTTTCTCTGTGCCTGGGGTGGTCTCATTACCGCAGCAAGGACCCATATTTTAAGTGCATAAATTCTATATTTCATTTTCTATTGTATGCATAGATGGACAACACACTGCAGGATTTCTTCTTGTTTTTACTGCCCATTTACATTATTATCAAGCACCCCCTGGTACTTTAGAAAATAGAAACCCTACAGATAACCAGTTTCCAATGTTACAGACATGCTGTTTTAGTTGTGCTAAACAGAGTGGTGACTCACACTTCCTTACTATTGTTCTGCAGTTCTACTTTTCCTAATGCAAATCAGTCTGAATGTTTTGATGTTATTCCATTAAATTCCCCACTGGGTCAAAATTACAGCCAAGTTACTGGTGCATTAGGTAATTAAATCCACTTATCAGGATGGTTAATAGAGAGCAGCAGAGCTATTACCATGCAGGGGGACATATTTATATGGAAATGTCTATTTGTGTTTACAAACATTTGTTTCCAAATTTATTTTATACACTCAAAGCAATAAAGTGTAGGCAAGAAGAAACTGACCTCAAGGAATGCATTTTGAGCAATACAGTAAAAAAATTGTAATAGTCTCTAGATTCAAGACATTGAATCAGGCCCAGTGCTTTACATTTTTAAAGTTTTCTTGAATTTCACAAATTTTAATAGACAAATTTCTGTCTATAATAGTAATATTTCCACTACTTACGTAAAACTTGACATACTAATTAAATGAAATTGTACATGTGTATCAACTGTTAAATCTACTATTTTATTTAGCCAGTTAGAATAAGACACACTTCTCTATTTTTTGTGACCTCATTCTGACTAGGAGAAGGAATTGAAAGATATTGTTCCATGATTTATTTATAGATAAAAGTTTTCACATTCTCAGTCTTAGAAAAACAACAGATGTTTAAGGTCTGTAGACAAATTTGGTAATAATCTAACACACAGGTCTTCATATTTCAATCTAACAGGATTATAGTTAAAGCCTGATATTTTTGCTAGCAGTTATGATTGATCTTTCTTTTTTTTCTTCTTTCTGAATATTTTTCTAACTCTCTCTGTCTTGCAAATAGAGGGCTACAATGGCACTGTAGACAATGAACCTAAAAGACCTGTTGATTGGATTCAAATATCTGTTGGGTTCACTTGGATTCAAAATGAAAAATAGAAATTTTAAACACCGGTAGAACCGAAGTTTTAAGAACACTGAATCATGTTATGTTGCCCTATACTTTTACTGAGTTCATAATTTTTGTGTTATATTTGTTACATTTAAGATTACATAGGTCACGTTTACCACTACTAAAATAAATTCTAACATGAAAATATTTAATGAGGACGTTGAAATTATTTGGTATTTCTTCTTCAAAACTTTGTCCAAGTTGTTCCCCAGATACCAGAACCTGGTTTTATAAAGACCATTACAATTTCTTCAGCTGTCCTGCTCGGCCACCTCAAACCTGTAACTGAAATGGTATTATGTTGATTTTAGTAGTTAATCAAAGGCAAATTAAACAAAGTTGTACTGGGAGTAATGTGCGAATCTCCTTGAATGCTTCACAATAAAACAGGGCATTGCCAAATCCCTCACAGTTATGTAGAATAGACAGAAGAAGGATCATCTGTGTGGAGTCCAGATCACTGTAAACAGTGATATTTCCAGAAGGTTCACAATCAATATTCATTGCATTTAAAAGCATGATCATGATTTGTCTACTCCCTTGTAAGGGAAGTTAGATGTAGCAACTTGTGTATGTGGCTGTTGTGATACACCTTAGAAATTTTTAATACCTGGAAGCTGAGGTTGTCTTCTTTCTTTGCACTGAAATTTGGTAGGGTTTAACATATACCTATTTTCATGAGTTAAAAACAGCCTAAAGAATAACTTATTGCTCCTGTTTCCATAGTTTCATGAGAGATATTAGAAAACAAGTGTGGACAAGACATGTGCTTCAACCATTGTAAAAAAGCCATTTTGAATCTGAAGTCACCTGTCAGTACAGCCAAACACTTCTGGGAGATGAGGGATTAAAAAGTATTGACTCTCTGGCTATGCTTTCACAGTTATTTCTGTGCACCTTACCTTCTGTGAGCTCAAAGGGAATCTGAGCACACAGGGCTTTGAGGCCACGGTGATTTCTCAGGAAAAACATCAATGCAAGAAGGATGCTGGACAGAGATTTCAGTAAATGGAAAGCTAAAATGCAACTGTGGCTCTTTAAAATACAGGTTACCTTTAGAAGCCAGAAATGACATTGCCCTCAAAGCACAGTGGGGAAGTATTTCTAAAAGTGGTAAGCTTGTCCTAATGTTTGCTTTTGTGCTGCAAGCATAAGTGTAAATCAAATGATGGAATTTCTACTTTATTATTAAAGTTTGCCATGTTCACAGTGCAACCACTTGGTATGGGAGCCACTGTACATGACCTGCTCTGAGATATGGATTTCCTGTTGGAAATATACTGTGAAAACGTGGGGGGCAATGTGCCAGAAAAAGAGGGAAGGGATTCTGAAAGCAGACAAATAAATACTGTGGGGAGATACTCTTAAATAGAAACTACTGCAAATAAAAAATGTTTAATACGCATGCTTAATTGAGAAATCTGGATAAGAATAAGATTTTAGGAAGGCTGTCACCTTTGGGGGAGAGTTCTTGGAGGTACAAAAATATTTCCACAACACAAGAATATCCAAGTCCTAAATTCTAGCTTCTTTACTTTTGCTTAGGAAAAAAGGCTAAAACATTTAAGAACAGCAGTTATGTATACTTGAATCCAGTGCTGCAAACGTGAAACATTGAGGGACCCCTTTTATAAAATGGTGGCATGATTAACTGAAACATTTTGACCTTCTCTAACCCTTTCTAAAAGGTTAACTTAAAAGTTACTCACTTCTCCTTTGTCTGGCTCCATGGTTCTCTCTTTGGGATTAGAGTTCCCTGAATGAAAAGTAAAAGTATTGACATAATATGTGTGCTAGTATTGATACATCCTTGCTGGAGCAGCGGAAGATGCTGTGAAAAGGGTTGCAAAGGCTGCCTTTGTAACTGTCCTAATAAAGAGAGAAGAGGTAGTGTTCGAACAGGAATCCATCCTAGAGCTGAATTCTCAGTTCTCTAATTTGCGTCCTGGCTAGGCTAAGTAAAGCAACTTAACTGTAGTTAAGTTATGAGCTCATTAAGAAATGAGCTTTTGTGAGTGCTCTTACAGGCCAGAATATTTCAGATACCTGTTCTGCTCAGGTAATGTGACCTATTCTGCAGTTGCAGTTGATCTTTACAATCAGTGCAATACACCAAATCATGTACACCACGGTGTCAAAGCTGATGAGTCAGTGCTTTACTTTATCTCTGCATGTTCACTGGCATTTTGAATGTTACTTGAAGGTGACAAACACTTTAGTCAGAGCCACTGCTCTTAGCTGGCTCCTTGATAGCTTAAATTCCCCAAAATGGATGGAGTTCTCAGCTACCTCCCCTGGTCGTTTCCAGGTTTTATTCACAAACTTTTTTTTTTTTTTTTTTTAATTTTGCAAGAGAAATTAAACAAAGAAATCCATAGAAACTAATTCTTCTGCCGTTGATGTTTGGGAGGATGCTAACGAACATATTCTGCCTGTGATTTCTCACATACTCTTTTCCAATTTTTGTGTCAACAAAAAGCTAATGTAATTTAATTTTTACAACTTGCAAATTAGCAGTATTGACTGAGCAGCCTTAGAGGAACAGTTGCACCCCAAAGTCATGTGACCTGCTAGATACTTCAACAGTACAGTTAAACTTAGCCAAATTCGTGTAATCACAAGAGAAGAAGCCTCTGTTCTTGTCTCAGGAGGCAAATCCTAGCTAACTCCGTCTGCCACACTGTCCTGCCTTCTAGCTGCCTTGATGTTGCAGGAAGTCTTCTGTCAAGACTTAACTCTGTCATGATCTTTAGTGTCCAGGTCTGCTCTTTCCTGCTTTCTTTCTCCTGGTAGCTGTGCTCACTTGCAGACATTTTTTAATTCTGTTTCCATTAACTTGTACATTGCTGCATAGGGTGTCTGAATTCAACCACAACAAAATATGCTTCCACCTTTTGAATGGCTGACAGTCATTGAAGTGTCTGCATGTGTTCTCTCATTTTAGGTCTTCACCCTGATGCTTGCAGCATGACTTGCAGTTTATAAAAACACTGAAGTCCCATTAGCCACATGCTAAGTTAATACACTTTTTTGTATCTGCAGATCAAGTAAGATCAGCAGACTTCCTTTTTTTACTAGGCTCAGTTTTGGTGGCATGTTAGCTGTGGCAGTGTTCCATGAGATACTGCACATACATCCCCACCCTCTTGTGTTTGTAGACTGGATAAGCTCAACCTGGTTACTCTGCTCTTAAACATGTAAGTGAAATGGCTACATCTCCAGTATTTTGCCTGACTGTGTTTTGTTACCATTCAGAACCACCTCACTCAAGCTTACCCTGACCACAATATGAGAGCCTTGCCTAATTTCTGTGCTGCTTTTTTTCTAAATTATTCTCTGGACATGTGGATTGCTTGGTTATGCTCTCCATTATGTGCGGTCATGTTCGTTCCAGAACTTGCAAACATAAGTATAGCATAAAGTAGGCTACACAGTGGAGTTATGGCAACTTGGGAACCTGATGAGATTGCACACCACTGAAGTGAGCACAAAGGTATCCACTGTGTTGTCTACCTCAGAACTACCAACCGTACTTGTTGAATCTGCATGGTTCTGTATGCCCTAAAGTGTATCTTGCACAGGACTGTCTTGCAGGCTCTTGTAAATCACACTGCAAAATGTTTAAAAGAGCCTAGTTGCTTTGAAATTTTCCGTACTAGAAGAAATGTTCTTACCCCCATTGCAAGAGCTCCAAAAGACTGAAGCTTTTGACCACCCACTGGCTGTCGTGCCCCTAAGCCATTGATATATCTTAAGACTAGAGTGTTGAGAAGGCCTAAGTAAAAAAATTAACAGCTTCTCTAGCATTAGCTGGTTTTCCTCCATTGTGCCTGGGAAAACTGGAGCTTCCTAATAGTCTCCTCTGTACATAGGAAAGAGAGTTTTGAGAAGCAGTAAATTGTAAGGTGAGATCAAAGAGCACATTTTATCTGTAGTTATGAGTATGGTGCAGGGAGAGATAAAATACCAGACAGCATTGCTATGCTGGAATAGTGATCTGCCAAGGTTGTTATTGTTATGTTTTATTATTATGTTGTATTATTATGTTTTTTACCATCAATGTAATCTTCTGTGTTCTGAAGTAGCAGAATTAGAATACACAAAGCGAAAATCTTCAGATTAATTTAATGTGACTTCACCGGCTGTGCTTCTGATCAAATGACGTTATCCTGACACGAGCACACTGGACAGCACAGAAGAGAAATTTACTCTTCCCACACCAAGAAGAAGGGGAAGATCAAGTTCTTTACCTGTGAAATGGAATGAAAGGCTTTAGAGCCTTTCAGCTCCACAGGATCATGGTTCTGGTCTCAGTTTGTGTCCCAATTCCAAGAATTAAAACTAATTTCTATTCTGCAATTGTTGAAAGAATTCAGATAACAGAAGCAGGAAGTAAGGGCCTCCATCTCTTTGTTACCCAGCCTATCTCCCAGACGACCTCCTCCACAGCAAATTTGTCCCAGATTTAGGGCAGAAACCAGCACAAGATCCCTCCCTTCCCAGAGGGCCTAATGGACAGGCAGTTAACACATTGCTTGCTGCAGGTTTTAATGTCAAATATTTCCAATAAAGAATTAAAGCCCAACTTTATTATTTCCTGGGTTAGTCTGCAGCTACCCACTCTTCACTTAAGAGGGGACTGTGCAACTAAAAAATGTCAGGCGACCTCAGCTGTTGGTGTGTTCCACGTATAGCTGGATCAGTTCTGCAGAACATTCATAAATGCCAATGTTGTTGAAGCAACAGCACTTCTTGTCATGTCAAGAAGCTGGTACTGAGAAATTAACCCCAGGATACTGATAGTCATGTCCTTTGGAAAGCAGGGACACACAGATCCACAAACAAAAGTATGAAGAGGACACACATCTAAAAACTGTACCTGAAACTTGAACTTGGACTTTTAAAAACAATTTGTTGGTTTGTTGTTTGGTTGGGTTTGGGGTTTTTTTTTTTAATACAAAATATTTTATTTTCTCTCATAGAAATTAAATCTATTACTATATCACATAATCAAATTCCCTTTTAAAAGGAATACTGTATATGGCTCTGTAGGAAACGTTGCTGTTTCTAGTTAAAAACTAATATTCCTATGTCAGTAATCTGTCGGTCAGGATATTGGCTTTTGAGATATGCCTTTGAGGATTTTCAGGGACACTGGAAACAGCCAGGAATAAATTGTAACTGAGTTTTAAATAGGACCGTGTGATGCTGCCGCTCATTTGTGACACATCTAGGTGTTTCAATCGGTTTCCTTGTGGTCAGCAACCACAAACGGCAGCCCAGCTGTGAGGTTAGAACTATCTGCACCCCAGCACCTCTGCACCCGCTCCTTTCGGCGGGCTCGGTGCGGACAGGGACGCGCGGCTGCCGCTGCCGGGACGCTCCTGCCGCGGGCTGGCGGAGCCGGCCCCGCCGCTCCCCGCTTCCCTGGCCGCGCTTTCGCTTTCACTTCTGCCGCCTCTGGGCAGAGCGTTTCCACACTCCGTGCTGAGAAACTAGTGCAGAGGTGGGATGCTTCCAGATCGAAGGGGATAAAGCCCGCACAGGTGAGTCGGTAAAATTCTTCACTTCCTAGGAATAAATGTGAATGTCGAGGTGCGAAGGCAAAGTGCTGCTTAGGAGTTTGGCTGATTTCCTTGATTCTGGATTTCTCTGAACTTGCAAGATAGCCGAGTTAGTGCAGGTTTTTAAAGTTCTTGCTCATAATGTTAAAACTGTATTTCTTTCTCTTGCCCATCTGCAATGCTGTCCCTGAAGTTTGATAATGGGTGTGTGATTTCTTCACTGGACCCCCAGACAACGCTAAAACATCTGAAGCTGTTTCCAGACTTCTTGCAAAAAAACCAGGAAAAGGCAGGCCATTGGGCCTTCCTGGAAGCCAGCTAAAGAACCAGTTTTGTGATTGCACAGTAGCTTTCTTCTGCCTTTCAAACTTAAACGTGAGCTGGCAACAATCACTGCAGAACCCAGCAGCTGCCTGATCACCCTAAAACAGACCCTGAGAATGATGCAGACCAGGATGCAAGAGTCTGTCACAGATAAGATTCCCTTTTGTTTTTCATAGTGTTTTCAGCAGTTGGGGTGCAGAGGAAAGAGGTAGAACAAATGCTCCTTTATTTTCCTCATCTGCCAGGACACGGGGTGCTGTGTTTGGCAGCAGCTGTAGCGGGCCAGGCTGTCCACAGGACCAAGAGTTTGCTGTCCCTCCTCTTCCCCACTGAGCAGTGGCAGATGAGTGGAGAGCCAGACTATAAGAACTGCAGGATGTGGGTCAGCTGACATGCAGTCCCCAGCAGGGAATTGGTTTTTCGTTAAGGTTTATTTTAAACCGTCTTTCGTAGTCCTTTGTGTGTTTTATGTCCCTCTATCTCTTGCTTGTATCCCCACTCCTACTGGATCATACAGATGTCTCTCTTTAGATGGCCAGGTTGCTCCCCAAAAGGCAGCCATGAGGTTCCCCTCTGTCTACTATAATGTGACTTTTTGTCACTGGAGCAGTCCTAATGCATGCCCTCCTAAAAGGCAAGTCAGCTCTGGAGTCAGACTTTGCTGGGATCCCACCTTCGAAGCTCCTGTTTGGCTGCAGGTTGCAGTGTCAGTTCCTTAGAGTGTTTTTGTTATGCTAGTGGAAATTTGTCTCTTTAGAAAACACCAGTTATGAAGATTTTTTCTTCTTTTTTATGCAAACGTGGTGGTTTAATTTCTCTTTTCATTTCTTGTTTCATTGTTTGCTAAAGCGCAATACTCTAACGTGCTCAAAGCTTGATCATATTAATTAAACACAGGTTCCTAGCAAAGGAAAATAAGTGCTGTAGAAGTAAGAAAGCTCATACTTCCCATGAGTTGGTCTTTTGAAAAGCTATTCTAGCTTCCTGTTAAGTCTAGGCAGATTTATTCCCATCTATAGCCTGTTCAGTACCAGGCAATAAGAGCCTTCTCTGCCTGGCAGCCCATGCTGCTGAGAGTGAAATCATGGGCAAGTTGAGGTTGGTAGGAAGGTTCCAGGTTTGTTGACAGAAGGCCATACAGACATGTATGTATATCAAGATTGTGACACTAAGCATCACGGTTGAAAGTATAAGCTTTCTATTTTTTAAAAAAGAAAAATTGAAGACAGGAACCTAAGCTTACTGTCCTCTGCTAAAGCATGGAAAAAACCTTCTGGCAAGCACTCACAAAGTTCTCCCTCTACTAAAGATTAATTCTGTAGAGAATAATATGGAAACTACAGAGGACTCTTCTTTTGATTAGAGGAAATGCCATTTAATTAGACAAGCTCTATGACTCAGAAGACTAGTTCAAACCTTTCTGAGCTCTTACAGCTCTGTTCTGGTTAGAATTTATATGGAATTGTTTTCTTCCTTGTGCAGTAAAGTTTTATTACCAAGTGATGAAGATTAGATTGACCAGGTGAATTTAAATCTAATGGATACTACATGGAAAATCAACAAAGTATGAAAAAGCCTAAGTTTCATTAGAAATGTAATGACAAAACAGGAAGAGCAATTGAAAATTAGAATTTCCCTAATCTAAATGACCAAAAGTTATGGAGTATATAAATTAATAAATATGTAATTTTTCCTGAAAGTATTTGCATAAATCTGTGGGCAGTGTCTTCTCTATACCTTGGCTCTTCTTCATTTCTTTCTCTGATTAGGTTGGTACTGATTTATTTTGTGTGTGCTTACTTTCTCATGTATGTTGCTATAGCCTGGCATTTCTTCTTTTTCTATAAGATGGAATGACAGAAATTTGTGTGATTGACTTGTAAAATAAAAATTGGCAAGAATAGTAAAAGAAATAAGTGGTATGTTATATATTTTTATGTATTTTTGCTGCATATAACTATAAATATTTTCCATGTAATTAACCTCAGAGATCAATTACTAACAATGAGAAGCTTATGTACAATTTGTCATATTTATTGTATTTTATGAATGTTAAAGCAATGCAAAATTAATCAGAGAAGAGAAAGCTATTGGAAATTTTTATTGATAATAAATAAAGTTGGTAACTTTTTGAACATATCTATTTTTATGAAAGACAATATTATTGCTTTTAAATAAAAGTCTTTATTTAGAGAGATTATTAGACATAACTCTTCTGGAGAAATGAATGCAGAAAAAAAATCATGGTTAAAAACATTGACTGTTTGCTCAGTATGAAATCACATCTTTTTTAAGCCTTGCTTGCTTAGCCTTCAGTTGAAGATGCAAGTTGTCAAAATGATTGTAATTTGCAATGTTCATTTTGCCTTTGCAGATAGAATGATGCGAAACTCTATTCTTTGGTGGAGCAGCTTATATGTCAGACTGATGTTTGTCTTCTGGCCATGTGCATCAGCTGGAAAGAAATGTCATATCCAAAATGAAATGGCTGACTGCAGTCACCTCAAGTTGACTCAAATTCCCTCTGATCTTCCAAACAATATAACAAAGTTGGACATTTCTCATAATCAGCTAAGACAACTAGGTCCTGCAAATCTGACCAAGTACAGCCAGCTGGTTTACTTGAATGCAGGCTACAACATCATCTCTAAACTGCAGCCAGAATTGTGCCGAAATGTGCCTCTGTTGCAGATTCTGAAGTTAGAACATAATGAATTGCGTCAGCTCCCTGACAGAACCTTTGCTTCCTGCACCAACCTGACTGAGCTCAGTCTAGGATACAACAGACTAAATATAAAAAATGATCCCTTCAAAACCCTGAAGGTAAGAGTTAGAAATGTACCTTTTCCATAAATAAAGTATAAAGGGGAATGTACTGTATTTTCCGGTGTGTAGACAGAACTGCTGCCTTGGTATCTCAAAATACCCAACATATAATCTTTCACTGATTTTTGCTGCAGAGGCCTTGGGGCTTCTTCTGTTACAGTAGGTTGGAGTCTCAGTGATCTTTGTGAGACAATGCTCTCCATTCCTTTTTCTGTATTGCATCCCATTGAAGTGCCTCTCCATGCAGGACATGTTGAGCGAACAGCAGCAGCAGATGATGAGAATAACAGCAAGGTGGATGGTGTGGAACCTGAGCTGCCTGGGTAGCTGCTAGCCTAAATTCTCAAGGTTGAGGCTTAAGTATTCAAACCAGGAAGACCAGTGCTTAGGCTGAATGTAGTGTCTCTCAGGATTTTCAGAATGGAGACAGAGTAAAAACTTTTTATTGAACCTTTGCTTTACCTGGTAGTTTACACGTGGTTAAATATTCTTGTGTGTAGCAGAGATTGGGGGACCACCACAGAAACCAGGAAAGGACTATTTCAGTGTCTTTACACCAGACAGGAATCATGCAAAAGGAAGAGACTAAGGACAAAAATAAAAGACAGTGTAAAAAAAAAAAAGAGTAATTGTCACTCAGTATTCTAATGAGTGTGAATGTAGTTTTGGGTAAGTCTGAACTTTTCTGCTAAACTCAGTATTCCAGTTCAATTACATCAAGTCCACTTTCTTGCATTGTAAACTGCTGACACAACTGAAAACAAGTGAGTGCAGCCAGCTTCCATGCTGGGAACTTCACCTTCCTCATTCCATTTACGGTGCTGGACCATGCTGAAAAAGGGCGGAATGCAATGTTTAATACTGCAATAGTTGTAACTGCAGCCAGCTGTAGGCCTTTGCATTGATCACTTTCTTTGAGGCAGGAGGGCCTTCAGTGGATTAAGGAACTTCAACTAAAATCTACTTTGGTTTGCAGTAGTTACTTTAGCAGGTTAGTACCATTTAGCAGGTTACTACCATGAAAGTTACTGGTGTGAAAGATACAAATTACTTCTTCCAGCAGGAACTTGAAAGCTGCCATTTCTCTATTACAAATTTATTTTAAGTGTAGTATTGCAACTAATTTCTAATCAATTATACTTCAAAGAAATATTTCTAAATTTTTTGTGTATTACGTAAAATAAAAATTAAAAAATAATTTTATACTTTTTTTTCTTGCATTATCTCTCCAGAACTTGAATATTTTGGACCTATCTCATAATCCTTTGAAGTCAGCCAATTTAGGATTGGAGCAACAGTTGGAGAAACTCCAGAAGCTCATGTTGGGTAGCAACCAAATCACTGAGTTGAAAAAAGAAGACTTCAGTTTTCTTATCAACACCTCATTGAATAATCTTGATTTATCATCAAATCCATTAAAAGAGGTAGGAGGCGTTCAACAGAAGTTCAACAGGTGTAAGCATACAATAGAACTATCCTGATTTACCTGTTATGGTTTTATGACATTTACATTACAGTTTTGATGTGCTTAGGTCCAAAACACATTCTATTTTATACATCATTACTCCTGACCTCCAGCAGTGATTTACAGAATTATTGTTTCGCCATTGAAATCAGCATAGGCTAGTTTCATATAGGCTGGTTCCATGTAGGTCAGAGGTCTCAAGCAAGACCTAAATCGAGGTGCTCTAAGAATCCTTACCAGGTATTTTCTATGCACAACTTTTGCATGGGCTGAAGATGAAGGGCTGACACATTTTCTAAGTGGGTAAAAAGTGTGGTGCTATGAAAGTCTGGTTATACAATCTAGGTTTCACTTCCCTGGTAATCAAAGAGAGCGTTCACTTGTGGCTAAGGGAACCCCAAAGAAATAATTGTTCCAGAGACATATACTCACTCCCATAAAAAAACCCACATAAGTGCTTTGTCTTCCATCAACTTCACTGTGCTCTCTGACCTGCTTCTCAGTGTTACAATTCTTTGAAGAGTGATGCTAAGTGTGGCAATTCTAAACTGGTTGATGCTCCGCATATAAATATGCATGGACTTGTCTTGGTTAGTTTGGTTTTTGTTTGTTTCTTTTGCTTTGTTTCCCAGTTGATTGATCTCTAAAAGTATGTATATAAACCTACAAGAATATTTTAAGGCGGTGTAAGTTTGTATCACTGTTAAGAGTGAATCCCACCATCCTCTTTTGCTTGGCCCCTTCATCCCTCCCTGTTTCTGATTCCAGCTTTTATGAGGCCATGCGCTGGATCACTGGGAAAACTCTACAGGTGTTTTGGCTTGCTTAGCTTGCCAAAACACCCAGCTCACTGTGTGACTACATGTAGGGCTATTCTGGAACAAGGGTCCAGGGTGTGGATGAGTAAAAGCTACTACTCCCTTCTTGGGCACTGCTACTTTGTGCCCGTTTCAGCTGCTCTGGTTTATAGTTCTGCTATCTAAAAGGCAGCCTTATGCATTTGAATCATTCTGACAAATGGAGTATTTAATCCCAGCTGATATCTTAATCAAGATGAGGGGCTAGAACTATGATAAAAGCTTGTGATCCATATTGTGAAAGTAACTGTGTAGTATTAGATTTCATAATAGCTGCTGTTTGCACAGAGAAACTGGGTCACTTCTCATCTGTCTGCAGACCTAATAACTAGTAAATTATTACACCTAGCAGATACCAATAAAAGAAAGCTGAAGAAAGATAGAAGAAATTTTAAGATACTTCTAGAGAATGAGTTTTGATCTTTGGATACACACTTGCATCTCACCAAGCTGCTATCTTCTTCTAAAATAATACTACTCAGATTTATGATAATCATGTTATAAATGATAGAACTATTGCCACAAGAAGTGTAAACTCCAAAAAAGTGTTTGTCTGAACTTGGCTGTGAAGCAATCTGCGTGTAGGAGTTCTATTCTGCTTGAAAATCTCATTTGAAAACCTTTCCAAGTTTTTGTTTACTCGTCAACTTGCTTACACAATCCCCTTGTTTAGGTCAAGACTTTCTTTTTTTTTCTTGTCCTTTCAGTTTCATACGGGATGTTTCCGTACAATTGGAAATCTGTTTGGCCTCATACTGAACAATATTGAACTTGGTGAAAATCGCACAAAGAAACTTTGCACAGAATTATCAAACACAGCAATTCGAAACCTCTCGCTGAGCCACGTGAAACTTTCCTACATTGACAAGTCAACTTTCCAGGGACTGCAAGGAACAAATCTTACAATTTTAAACCTTTCCCAAAATTCTCTCTCTGTCATAGAAAATGACTCATTTCAGTGGCTTTCAAGGTTACAATATTTAAACCTGAAGTTTAATAATATTCATGTATCTCCACGTTTATTTTATGGATTATCCAGTCTTAAATATTTGAATCTCATAAAGTCATTTACTGGGAAAATTGAAGATTTTTCTTTTCATTGGCTATACCACCTGGAGTACCTTGTAATGGATAATAACAATTTTCCAGGAATTACTGCTAATATGTTCACAGGTCTAAACAACCTGAAATATCTGAGTCTTTGCAATTGCAACATAAACTTACAAAGAATAACTAATAAAACATTTTCATCACTTGCTAATTCTAGCTTACAGGTTCTCAACCTCACAAAAACCAGAATCTCTACAATAGAAAGTGGGGCATTTTCTTCCCTGAGACACCTGAAAATTCTTGATCTTGGTCTCAATGAAATTAGTCAACAGCTTACAGGTCATGAGTTTAAAGGTCTCGATAACATACAAGATATTTATCTTTCCTATAATAAAAACTTGACTTTGCAAAGTGAATCATTCATTTTTGTCCCGAGCCTTAGAAAACTGAGGATGAGGAAGGTAGGCTGCAATAATCTGGCACTTTCTCCTTCACCTTTTCATCCTCTACGAAACCTGACTGTCCTGGACATCAGCAATAACAATATAGCAAACATCAATGAAGACTTGTTTGATGGACTTGACAAACTTGACATACTGGATTTGCAGCATAATAACTTAGCCCGGCTTTGGAAACATGCAAATCCGGGTGGCCCTGTTCTTTTTTTAAAAGGTCTTCCCAATTTGCAGATTCTTAATTTAAAATCAAATGGGCTTGATGAAATCCCAGTTGAGGTTTTCAAGGGTCTGTTTCAATTAAAAAACTTGGATTTAGGATCGAATAATTTGAATTTGCTTCCAGCAACTCTGTTTGATGACCAAGCATCTCTGAATTCACTGAACCTTCAGAAAAATCTGATAACTTCAGTTGAAGAAAAAGTATTTGGCCCACCTTTTAGGAGCCTGAGAAAACTAGAGATGGATTCCAATCCTTTTGATTGTACCTGTGAAAGCATTGCTTGGTTTGCTGATTGGCTTAATAAGACCCAAGTAGATATACCTGGATTGAGGTCCCAGTACATTTGCAACACCCCGCCTAAATATCATGGTAGTCTGGTTTTGTATTTTGATAGTTCAGCCTGCAAAGACAGTGCTCCATTTAAACTTCTTTTTGTGATTTCTACCACTGTTGTGATGCTACTCATTTTTATTGTCCTTACCATCCATTTTGAAGGATGGAGAATAGCTTTCTACTGGAATATTTTAGTTAATCGAACACTTGGATTTAAAGAATTTGAGAGACAACAAGGACAGTATTATTATGATGCCTATGTTATTCATGCAAGAGACGACAAGAATTGGGTGTCTAAAAATTTCATATCTCTGGAAAAAAATAACCACTTTGAAATTAAGTTTTGTTTAGAAGAACGGGACTTTGAAGCAGGCATATCTGAATTTGAAGCCACAATTAACAGCATAAAAATGAGCAGGAAGATTATTTTTGTTGTGACTGAACACCTCTTACAGGATCCCTGGTGTAAAAAGTGAGTAGTATATAAAATTTTATCTGTAAAGGGAAGACTTTCTTAAGAGATATTTTAACATGGTATTTTTAATTGTAATTTTAAAAATAGCATTTTATAAAAATTACCCATGCAAAATCTACTTAAATACATTTACCTAATATATTGTAACTTCAGAATAATTCCTTAGTTAATAAAGGTAGTTATTTCACACATATGGTAGTGTACATTTGAATATCTAAGTTAATGTTTTAGGCATTTCCCTGAGTGTTTCTTTGTGGTTTGTTATTTGTTTTATATGTTAGTTTGGGGTTTTTTGTTGTTCTTGTTGGGTTTTTTTTGCTTGTTTGGTTTGTTAGTTTTCTTTTTGTTTTACAGGTTTGTTGTTTGTTTGGTTTTTTTTTGAGGGTGTGCAGGTTTCTTTTGTTTTGTTTTGGTTACTTGGGTTTTTTTTCCAAAAATCAGGCTGCCCCCTTTGCAGATTGCTTTCCTTAAAATTATACATTTGAAGAAGACCAACAATGAGTGAGACCACTAGCATTGAAAGATGATTTTTGTTTGCCTTAAGTCTTTTCACCACTCTTATATAGTGGTCTCATAAAGAAAGGGATTTTGCTAAACAAGGCTATATCAAGACTTAGGTTATATTTTTAGAGCATTAATTAATTTTTTTAGTTAGAGGCAACTAATTACGGAAAAGTAATAATGATTGTGTATCACAAAATAGACATTAAGACCCCTGTTAAGAACTGCTTGTCTTTTCTTTTTCTTTCACGTAAAATTAAACATTGATTTCTGTCTTGTTTTTGCTTCAGTTTCAAGGTGTACCATGCTCTTCAGCAAGCTGTTGAACAAAGTCGGGACTCCATCATACTGATCTTCCTGGATGACATCCAAGATTACAAGTTGTATCACGCCCTTCACCTGAGAAGAGGAATGTTCAGATCTCGCTGCATCTTGAACTGGCCAGCCCAGAGAGAACGAGTTGGTGCATTTCATCAGCAATTAGTGATGGCGCTTAAATCTAAAAGTGAAGAGCACTGATTTTTGAGCTACAGATTTGAATTATGGGGTCATTTTATTGTATATTTTCTACCACTGGAGACTAGCAAGCCTTCATGAAGGTCTGAAAAAGTTTGTCATCCTGTAAATGAATGTAAGAGTCACTATAATTTAAATTTATTTGTTTATATTCATGTTTTTGCTGATATTTTAATTCAGCTGCACTGAAGTGATGTTAAAAGGGATCATGGTGGATAGTAATTTCAATTAGTGTATAAAAATGTGGTAGACATTCTGAAAAGCTGTGAAGATCACTGATGTCCTAGGAAATGATGTAGGGTAGAAAATACATAGACTCTCTAAGGGGATATACAAAAGAAAATGCATTAATGATAAATTCTTTGTAGAAGGTAGAGTGGACACTACTTCTTACTTTTGAAACGTGGGGATGATTCAGGGCCTCAAACTGGAAAGCTTTCCTTGAGAAACACAGTCAGTAATACAGAAAACTACATCTTTAATTCAAACAAAGAAATACAGCAGTTTCAAAATGAGTTTTAAAATATTTGTGATTATGATTTCTGGGGGAGCTAATACTGGTTTCTATCAAAAAGTGACTTTCAGGCTGATGAGTCAACTGATGTAATAAATTTGGTATCAGGAAAAAAAAAATTTGCTGTTGTCTGGTGAAATTCAGACAGCTGGCAGAACATTAACACTCAGAGATGTCACCTTGATTCTTAGAATGCACACAAAACTGTATGCAGGCTTGTACACAGAACTTGAAATCAATGTGAAGCATATCCAAGGCACAGCTGCTGCACCTGTATGAAATGAATAAAAGGCACAGATATTTTTGTAATATAAGAAGACAACCTTTTGGAGAAAGTGGTGCTACTGCAATTTCATTACCAAAAATTTTGTTACTGGTGAAGCAACAAAAACTAAAACAAATAAATAGTTTTAAATAGTATCAGAAACATTACTGTGACTATTATTACAGGTAGAGTGGGAAAAAATAATTTCCAAAAGTAAATGAATTTCAGTTTTTTTGTTTTCTTTTATACACAGTTTTGCCTTTGGTAGCTAAAAGGAAAACTGTAAAGAAATCGGATAGAATTCTGTAGTTTAATTACTTGCAAAATTAATCTAGTTTGATTTTTTTCCTGAACATATTTTACAGAAATGTGAGCTAAATGGCAATTGCCACATTATTAAGGTTCAAACATACGGGCTGGCAGCTTGATCTGGAGAGAGAGCTGAGACTGAGCAAAATCTGCATTGCAAAGGGTGTTTATAATGTTTAAGACTGTCTAAAATGTTATGGTGAGTCTGAGCACAAGTTATTGTAAATTAGAAATAAAGTAGTTATTTGTATATTTTTGTTAATATTTAATTGCTGCTTCAAGGACCTTTTAAAACTTTGTCAGCTTTTAGTAGGTCTGTGATCCTTCAGTAGCTCAGGAATATTTTTAAATTGCTTTTTCCCCTCCAGCCTTTCCCTCATCAACTTCAATACCGATATTGCTACAAGAATGTTGTTTTACTGCTTTAGAAAACAATTCTATACTTAACATTTTAAACAGCTTTTCTCATTATTTGCCGTATGTATAGAGGAAAAACACCGGGGTTTAATAGGTTTCCCATATCCCATGAGGTTAAAAACCTAAACAAGACAAATAGTTAGTGAAATAAGATTTTTCATGCACTGGAATAGTGAAGGGTGTGCAGATGTCTTCACTTGCTCGGGAAGTCCTGGGTGAAAACAGGCTTTGTTTACAGCTGAAGTGATAGATGATGATTCCTTAATTACAGTAATAGGATTATCCCCATTGTCACGCTTTCATCTCATCTTTCTGACCTATTCAGGTGAAGTGACAAATTCTTTCTTCATGCTTAGGCCATGAAAGTTGAGGAGACAAGTTGGTAATTATGGTGTGCCAGGTATGCAGCATGTCACTTGTTCCTTTTCTTATTTAAAGACTAAGATATGACAGGGTTCCTATCCTAAATCTGCAGTTACACATAGCATCAGAATTTCTCTTTACACATCAATATATATTGTTTAAAAAATGCTAGTAGTTCACATGGATTTTAAAAATGACATAAAAATGAAGAGAATGCATGGAGAAATGCTGCGGTGAAATGTGATACAAGAGGTCAGACTAGAAGATCATGGTCTTTTCTGACCCTTACAGCCTGACAAATAACAGCATTTCTACATTTCTAAAGATTTTTCTAGCTACTACAAACCAAACTTGGTTTCAGAACAGGGAAAAAATGTTATGAAGGCTAAGTATTGTAATACAGCTAGGAATACAAACAATAAGTACTTGGTGATGAGTGAAAATTACAAAAATATGATGAATACATTCTAAACAGGTTTGTTTTTTTTTAGTACCTACATTCCATTTAAAATAATTTACCACAGTAAAAGATATTATAAAGGTTCACAATGAGAATAAGATAACTGTATAAAGAAAAGGCACAAAGGTCATCATCACAGGACCAGTGGCAATCAGATTTATACCAGACCTAAAATTTACCTATAAATTTTCCCTATTTTTCTGGAAGTTACCTACTTCTGCTCTGCTTGTGTAGATTTGTTTGACAATTTTATTGAGAGTAAATAAATGGGCTTACCTTGACTAAGAGTTGTACATGCTTTCAGGATTCACAGTCTCTGTCTGAGCTGGGCAGTCTCTTTGCAGTGGGCAGGATCAGATTATATCACACTGATTTGCTGATCAGTTGAACACCAAATAAATCAAAAGTAGTTCCAAACTTACATTATCAAAGATATTACATAGGACTAAATTGGAGCCATTTGCATTGAAAGAATATGTAGAGGACTTGAGTGAGGCGGAGTGCTCAAGTCTGGAGACCTCAAGTGGATCTTGACTGTTTCTGCAGATCTTGACTGAGACGATGTCATGGTTTAGGAGCAGTATTCCCCGGTTTGTTGTTCTAAACCATGTGCTGCCACACATGGTTTAGAACAACTAAATTGGAGAATAGAACCACTCCTCCCTCCCCCTGGCAGACTGGAGAGTAGAAATGGAGGTAAAGATCATGGGATGAGATAAGAAAAATGGACTTGAAAAAGCAACAAAACAAAAATCAAACAGTAACATGAACAATATTAATAACAGCGTGTACAAAAGAGGTGATTGATTCACATGTGAGTTCTTACCACATGGAATATGACCAGAAAGAACTCCTGTCCCTCATGCTTGATGTGAGGTGATATAGAATGACCTCAGGGTCCTAGCTATGCCCCTCCTTGCTACTGCAAATATCAACCCTGTGCTGGCCAGAACCAGGACACAGGGAGTAATGAACAAGTTACAGACAATGATGTTCATATATAGATCTGAGATAAATATACTACCCACCAATGAGCTCAGTTATGCTACTTTCACTGTGGCTCAGTCAGGGCTTTTTTACCATGGTAGGAATAAATTCAGATGTGATGCTTTTAGATTTAAGTGCATCTATTCCATAAGGTTTTGTTAGTATGTATTTATTCCGGTTTGTAAGAAAAAGTCCAGGAATATCCCAGTTTCAAATCTCAGTCCTCTACTTGGTGTTCTGTGTGCTCTCTCTGCCAGCTCATTGTGCTTCTTGATATGCTGGAAGACAAGGCAGGGATGAAATTCCTCACTTTGTACTCTTGGTTGTTGTGGACCAGCATCTGCCAACTTGAAATCAATCATACAGCTTGCTGTGTGAGCCTGGGGCTCACATGTATGAAGCAACTGGGCTAACCTTCAGCCTGTGCTGTTCTTTTGGGCACTCAAGGACCATGTTTTGTGTTCTGAGCTGGCACAATGTTTACCTTGTCCATAATACCAAGTATCACAGTGTTCCCAAACTGCTGCTGGTGTGGTCACATTTCTCTTCACCCAGGCAGACAACCAGCGTTGGAAAGCTAGGGCAGAGTTAATTATTCCCCACTCGTGTGCCCTCAGCTGAGCGGTTTGTGCCACTGACACCCTCTACTGCTCTCCAAAGTGCCTAGGATGGTTGGGAGTGTCTTTAAAAGCACGTGAGTTGTTCCTTCCACTCAGCTCCCTTCTGCAGTCCGCCTGGCAGGGTGATAAAGATGCGCTAGGCTGGGTGGCTCTCCCTCCCCACCTCTGTTAAGCCCTTCCTACGCATAGATGTATGAAGAGCGCCCTGCTACCCTGCAGGTGGGCTTCGTTTTTGCCCCTTAGTATTAGATGGGATTCTGAGTGGAGGGGAAGTGCCCCGCTTTGCCCGCAGCAGGTTGCTCCAGGCTGGCCGGGGCTGCTCTCGGGCCTTCCTCCGGCGCGGTGCTCCCGCCCAGGGCGGTGCGTGCCCGCCGGGGTTTGCTTCGCTTAGCAACGCCAGCCGGGCCGCAGGAGGCT
>VXBR01010162.1:84355-126789 GCA_013400215.1 Cisticola juncidis | reverse complement strand
GGAGTGTGGCGGCGGGGCCGGGGCCGCGGCCCGTGGCGGGGCGGTGTCCGCCGCTCGCCTGCCGTCCTGCGGGCAGACAGCGGTATTGTTGTCCCCATTTAATGCCCGTCGCTGCGGAGCTTTCGGTGAGCAACCGGGAGCTGCTCCAGCTTCTGGTGTTCGCTTGCCAGCGCAGGGGAAGTGATGTTATATATATGTGCTGGGAGGGGTTTTTCCTTTCGTTTTATTTTATTGCAATAATTTCCTGGCACATCTAATGGCATGTGATCCAAGGAGTCAGGAGACCTAGTACAACAACACGCAGTGGAAAAATGTGGCAGAAGCACTACTTTGCACCACCTCACATCAAGACGAGAGGACAAAGCCTGAAGTTGTGCCAGGGGAGGTTTAGCTTGGATATTAGTAAACAGAAGGTAAAAGCAAATGGCTTCCTCCTCCAGTGGTTTTTCATTGGAATCTGACCTGGGCAGTTTGAGCAGGTGAAGAGCAGTGAAGTGTGAAATACTGGTGGTGGTATTAAGTTGTGGCAAAATACTAACAGCAAGGGTCAGCTATGAAAAAAATTGAAAGACATTTTAAGACTGCCTGAGCAATAACATGGCAAATGTGAGACAGAGAGGGATGTACAGGGACAGAAAGAAACAGCATTCCATGTAGAAGAAGGACTGGGGGCTCTCTGTTACTTCCTGGGAGATAGATCCTGCTGTTAGGACGAAATGAGACTCAAGTCGTGGGACTGGACTTAATGAATATTCATAGAGCCTCCTGGTGCTTACTGGCCAAAAACAGATGCCTAGGGAAGAGATTAGGGTATCAAGTGCAAACCCATGGAAATGCTTTCTACTGCTGTTGTACCAGCCTCCAAGAATTTTGAATATAAAGTCTTCCCTGATGAGAAGTTCAAACTTATGGTAGGATTTGGATGTCTTCTTAACTAAAACATAGCAGTACGATGTGTTATGTGGTCCATTTGAGTGGGGAGTTAGAGTCTCAAATATTACATATTTGTAATATGTGTAATGGCAAGATAAATATCCAAAAGGATAGAAAGAAGACAGAGCAAACTGTTGCAGGGCAAATCTACGGTTCTTGTCTAAAAAAATGAAGAAAATTATTGAATTGTGAGTTGTTTTCTTATAGTTACTCATTCACGAATATACTTCAGTGCAGTCATGCTGCTGTGAGGGTTTTATGGCATGAAAATAGGTGAAGCAATCTGTTGTTGTAGGTATTTCCAAGAAACACTTTCACATCTCTGTGTATGTTCTGTATCTTTAGCATATTAATAACCCACTCATGCATTGAATGTAATATGCAATTGTGAACCGCTGTGTAATTATAAACAGTTTCCATCTAAACAAACAACAAAACAAAACAAAAAACAAACAAACAAACAAAGAAAAAAAAACAGCAAAAAGCCCCACCTCCCCCCAAACAAAGGAAAAACATTCCTTAATTAAACTGCTGTATGGGCAGTTACTGGTTTGTGCCTTTGCTGTGTTGTTGCAATAGTGAGGTGCTGCTTCATTTGCAAGTGCTTTTTTGCAAAGCTAGGACTGCAATATCCAAGGAAGATGCCAGTGGAGTAAAACAAGTCTCAAAGTATATATTTTTTGAAACATATCTTTGTAAGTAAGGCAAATTTAAGCTATTTTAAAACAAGGTAGTTTGGTTCAAGCAAATGGTTGCCTTGATGGATAGGACTGAAAAACTGAAAAATTCAGCAGAGTAGTTATCTTCCTCCTCTCCTCCTTTCCCTTGCCCTCCTCACCTCTTCCACTGGAGATGTGAATTAACTTTAATTAAAATTATGGCATGTTATATTTCTGTGTTTATAGGAGGGGACTGTCCAGAGGCTCCCCAAGTCGGTGTCTCTCTGGAAGAACTGGAGTGTCTCTTCCATCAGTTTTTGCAAGAAATGTGCAAGAAGCCATTGACAATTATACCTGGTATGCATGTACTTCTGAAATAATAATGAACTTACTTTTGACTTAGTTATTTCCAGACTGAAATTAATTTTCACTAATCATTCTTGCAGTCATTCTCATGGATAATAACCATTGCACAATATAATGCAAGATACGAATTGACCTTATCTGCTGTTTAAAGGCTTTGAACTTTACTCCTGGTTTGTGATATGGATTTGAGTATTTTAGGACTGTAGTAGAGGGCACTGATTAGGTCTGGAAAGGAAATCAGACTTTAATTTAATTTATGATTAGATTGAAATCATACTCACCAATGTTGCAGGTTAGTTAACTTTCAAGAGGTTTCATTCCAGATGAAACTGGTTAGGATTTGCCTGCCCTGCACTTTGAATTGCCAGTGCTTTCCCTGCATCCTGGGGTGGGTGGTAGCTGGCAGGCACCAGCTAGAACTTTGGGGGCTTGAGTTGCTGCAGCTCAAAATTTTAAAGTGCAGCAGATTTAACAACATAAAAATATAGAGACTAAACTGCATAGAGACATGTTACTCAGTGCTGTTTGAAACATTCGTAGAGATATTTTGCTTAGTTTTGCAAAAGTTTTCTTGTGGTAGCTTCTAATGTGAAAGAGTTAAAGAAAGCTTATGTTATCTTTCATGTGGTTTTCACATGATCACTAGCTGACATGGAGAAACCAAAATAATTGTTCTAGCTGGAAACATAGATACATACATATAATTATATTCAAATACATACACTCTTAAATATGCATATGTTAGAGTGCCACAGAGTTGCAATGATGTATATATACATGCAAAAACATAATAGTGTAGAAGGAATTGCCTCTAAGGCAGTAAATGGTACTAATAGGAGAACATATTCACTCTGCTTTAAAATATCCACTTGCACCATTTACTCGATTGATTGTTTTATTTAAAAGATGTTTATACAGAAAATAATTGTGTTTTTCACTTTGTCCTCTTTTCAGTGAGACACTTTTGTCACTTCCATCTAGTGGTTGTACAACACCCACGGAGCTGAATAATTCTTGGTCTGGAATAAACAGCTCTACTACCAGTTTGTCTACTGAAAGAAGTTCCATTTACTCCTGGAGGGATGATGTATGTCACAGAAACATTTACAGTACACTTGCTCTAAATATGGTAGAAAATATTAGTTTTTACTGATATTGGACATGCAACACTTCATCCATAATAGCCTAATGAATAACTGTATTAATTGAATATTTTATAAAACAGTTTTGGTTGCAAGTTGGTATTGGTGCAGCTCATGTGTAACAAAGGAAAATGGAATAAAATGATAAATGATGATGTTTGGGGAAAACTAAGCTGTTTTACTGAAGAAGGAAGGCTTAGGTTTCTGAGTTCAAGTGAATGATAAAACATGACTTTTCAAACACTGTATAGTGCAGGCGATGTCTAAATTGAACTGTTCTCAATGTTTTCAGTTATAAAGCACATTCATGAACATGCATATAAATTTTCAAGTCCTGGTAAATGTTAGCTCTTACATTAATTCAGTTATTTTATGTAGATGATACAGAGAGAGCTTGTGTCTGTTACAAAGGCTGGCCTCTGAGGCATACCTGGGGCAGGCTGGTGGTGTTAAATAAATCCAAAAGCTTTGCAGTTGCTGTCACTTTCATTTCAGAAAGTCTTCTGTGGCTGGTAGTGGTTGTTCTGCCATTCTTTTTGCATAATGCCCAAACCTTTAGGGTACTGACCCCATCTGTGGCTGCCAGCTCTTCAGGAGAAAGCCTGACTCTGGGTATTACAGTAACCTTTGTGAGAGTTATTTTCTCATTCCTTTTCAGTGTGATCCCTTCTGCAGTCTGAAGTGCTTTGAGGCATTCAGCTGGAAGTGAACAAGCCTGATTTGGGCCTTAGTTTGACCAGTGTTTTTAGTGTATCAAAGTGTCTAATGTAAGAGGCAAATGTCATCCCAAACACTGTTCCAGCTGAAGAACCCTCAGCCAAGTGCTTGTTTCCACATCACTGGATAAAATCAGACACTTCTCTACTATTTCATTTGCCTCTGTGTTAATCTAACCTCTAGCTTCACTGAGTTGTAGGTTCAGTGAAGATTATGGAAGCACATTTCTCACACTGACAGCTGTTTCCTAAGCACTAGACTAGGTTACACAGGCGTAAGGTGCCCCCTGTTTGCCCTTTTAGCTGTTGTGCTTAGAAAGGCAGAAGAGCACTTCTCTAAAGGGCAGGGAGTTTTGGTGCCCTGGGTGCCAGAGATGCAGTGTGTGTGCTTCACACTGGCACAGGAAACAACCTGGGAATCCAAACAACTTACAACTGTTTGTTGTTTTTGTTTTTTTTTTTTTTTCTTTAATGTGGGCTGATGCTAGGCAGCTGTATGTTATATGTTAATGTCAAAGAAATGCAGTCTTGCAGTTCCTTTTTGCTAATCAACTTCTTCAGGCCAGCTTTATGGGATTTTTTTTTTTTTTTTTTGTATTTTGGTAGAAAAATTGTGTCAAAATTCTGAACATGCATTCTGACATGTGCAGCCAAGATTATTAATGTTGTTCTGTTCTTTTAAATATGGAAATTTTAATATACACACATATTTGCTAACAACTATCAACTTTATAATTTTTAGGAATTTGATAAAGTCAACACACAGAGAGTGCATCAGTTATTTTGGGAGATTGATGAAATGCTGTTTGAAGGAAAAGTGACCTCCCAAACAGAGAACTTGCAGGCAGAATGCGCAGATTGGGTTGAACAATTTCCTCATCTAAGGTAAGGAAGTTCTTGCTAGTAGTAGTTTTAATTAGTTACCATTCTAATTTGAATTTTTGGGATATCCTCTTTTGGTTTGGGCATCATCAACACTGGTGCATTCAAATCTGTATCTCTGGGACTGAGCTGTGCTATAGTTGCTAATAAATCTGGGCAGTGGTGCTTTAGCAACTGATACCCTTTTTTTGTTAATAAAATGGTTACAGGCAAAGTTGTTCAGAAATTATTTTATTATATAATTTAGTGTATATTTATTAGAGTTGCTTTCGCCTTTTCTCTCTTCCTTTCTACATTATGCATGTTGGAGTTTGCACGTTTTCTGAACTTTAACTGTAGCCTTAACTTTCGATGTAAACATTTCTGATTAGCACATTTACTTATATTGATGGGTACTGGAGTTGGAAAAGTGAAGTCACAGCAGATGTTTTTTGTCTTCTGCATCCATTTTTAAATGTATCTAACAGAGTTTTTTATAAGAAAGGAAGTGTGTTTTGTCTGCCTTTAGAACAATCTAACAAGTGTTACTATTTGATCTTAAAATTTATAAGGTAGAATCTCATCTTGTGTAAATCAGCTTAACTTTTAATGATTTAAATACTAGGCAATATTAGGGTAATACACAGGGCTCTGGCCCCTCAAAGCAAATGTCAGTTGTGCTTTTGCATTGCTTACTGTTTGCAGGTGTTTGTATTCTGGATATTTGAATATGGCTAAGGTTTCCATCTATGACATTGCTTGTTCTCTCCTTTTTATTCAGGGTTCTAGGAAGGCAGCTCCTAGTGCCAAAGGATGAAGGCTTTCAGCATTTTCAGAGCAGAAATGATGCCCATGTAGATACCAAGTGTGTGCCTGGCCTTCTTGAATGTACTGGTCATACAAAAGAGTATGTTAATTTTCTTTTGTTTTGGTGTTCCCCTTTCAGAAACACATACAAATAATATTTTTGTATTACTGAAACATGTCAGTGTAATTAAATAGGCACTTTCTTAGAATGTTCAATTCTCATTTTCTTGGTATTTTCTTCAGGCTCTGTATCTCAGGCTTTAAACTGATCCCAACAGCATCTCCAATACATACATCACCAGATTCAAGTTCCACTAGGATTTCTGCTTCGAACTCAGCCATGTATTCCTTCCTGGAAGAAGAAATTTACGATGAGGATGGAAAAATAGAGGAATATCTTGCCTTTGACAACAAGGACCTGTAAATAACAGATATATGTATTTTTGAAGAATGTAGTGAAAAATTATCAATGAACTGAGTCAGGGTTCATAAACCGTGTTTCTCTTCTGTAAGATATAGTTCCTTCTGTCCCTGTGTTGGGTAATACAGTGGTCAGAACACTCACTGGGCATGTCAAAGATTAGGTATCTTGTCTTTCTAGTGGTTTAAAGCTCACATCTCCCATTTCAGAGGAATGTGTCTTAACCACTAGTTGTTTTGAGGAATTTGATGCATGGAGATTGAATAAAATCAGTATTTAATTTTGAGGTGGGGTGGAATTAAGGCATCCTTTCTCCCCAGATGAGTGCCTTGAGCATCAGGTTGTTTCGTGTCATCACATTGTTTGTGCTGTCATTGTCTGCCCTAATGAATCTTAAATTCTTTCTGTGCAGAGTAGAACAGCTTTGTGAGGAAAGCTGGAGCTTACAGCCTGCATTTAGAGCACTCTTGTGAGTGACAAGTCTTTCAGTCACCTTCTTGACAGTGCAGCCTAGGTTTCCTGAAAGCCAGTTGAATTTTCCAGCAGCTAGGCTGCTGGGTGGATGAAAGATCACCATGTGCTGTTTTCTAAAAGGCCTCTAAAAGGCAAAAACTTTGGTAGGACTTGTTGGGCACAAAGGACAGCTTTTTGTTCTAAGACCTTATGCACACTCAGAACAAAGGCATGGTTCTGAAAACCTGAGGAACCAGAGAGAGGCTCTTTCAGTGCTTTTTTTGAAAGAGAATGCTGGAGCTGCTGCCTCTTTAGGAAGAGTTTAGGTTTAAGAATACTCTCAGTAGTTTTCTATCTGTGTTTTACTAAGTAAGTACACTTAATTTGAGAGAGAGACTTGTCTGAAGGTATGATTCTCTCTTTTGTCTCCTTCATATGCTTCTTGTTTCCTTCAGTTCTAAAAAACCTTGTTCTCCATAACTTAATACTGTAGGTGTTAAAAAGCTTGACAGGAGAACAGCTTGGTCACTTTTGTGAGTTGGACCACTCAGCCACATCTCATGTTCAGTTAAGAATTACACAGTGAGGTTTGAGGAAGAAGTGAAGAAGTGACAGAGAAGAGAAAGGGAGGTAGTAGAAACCAGTAGGAATTTGGAATCATCTTTTTATCTCAATTTTATCTCAATTTTATCTCATTCCTCAGAAACATTCCTTTGAAAAAAGTATTATGGCATTACAGAAAATAAAAGTTAAAACTTTTTTCCTGAGAGGGTGTATTAGAAGACCAAGTTTGGAAAAGTTGGTAAAACATGTTTCCCTAGATACAGAGGAAACAAAAAAATTAAAAAGCATTACTGTCCTTATTGTAGTGTAGAGGCTATGGGCTCTACTGTTCTTGTCACACTGCAGAAATCCTTTAAGGTTGTTTCATCGTTGATCAATGATGGAAAATTGCTGATGTGTGCAATTACACAGGACACGCTGAGAAATAACTTTTCCATGTGAGAGTCCTCTTGACAAATAGAACGGATGTTACTGCCTATAATACTGTTAAATATCATAGGATTTAGTCTCAACTGTCTATGTACCACATATAAAACTTTTTCCTAGACCTGTAGATCTTTCTGTTGTAATGCCCTAATGGGATTTCTAATTTTTTTGGTGGAAAGCAAATGAAAGAGAAATTGGTATATGTATTTGATAGGTTCTCTTCCTTTAGGTGAATTTGAATTTTTTTATCTCCAGGTGACTGCCTTCTCTTTCTTATGTGTGTTTCTCTGTTGAAGGAAGTGGGGTGGAAGTCAATTCCCATGGGAATTTTTTTGAATTTGTTTCCTTTATTAGTGAGAATGAGATTTGGGAACAAAAGAAAATGCATCTTTCTGAGAAGAGGTGTAAGCGTGGCATTCCTCCTGTTTCTCCCAATGCCTGTATCAAAGATGCTGTGGCTTCTGAAGTATTTGATCATATCTGGAGCAATGTCATTGGAATATTGGAGGAACTGATTAAAAAAAATTGGGAAACTAGTATCCCAGGTATTTGATATTTTCATTTGAAAATACGGTATTTGTTGAAACTAATTCAGAAAAGTCGTCCTTCCCTATCCTCTTAAATTAAGCAAATTTTCCAAGCTTTAGTTAAGATAACCAGTCCTGTAGAACTGTAACATGTAATGCCTTGCCATGAGAATGTGTGCACACACATGCACCTGAAATAAAACTTTCTTCCTAACTCTCAGGGAGTTTTGTATGAGAGGTGCAAAAAGAAAAATACTGACTGAAATAGCTTCACTGCAAGCGTGCATGTTTAAAAAATACAAAAGTACTAATCACTGACTTGAAGATGCAAATTGATGCTGTTAATCATCATTAGCCAGGGGATCACTGACAGTGTGATCTGGATCTGGAACCTAGGAATCAGAGTCTCCTAGTCCTCATTTTTTAAGATCTATTAATAAAAAGAACCCTTGGGAAGTCATAATGTTAAAGTGAGATAGTCTTGCTGATGTGCAGGAGTTTATGAGGCCACCATAGCACACTATAGGATAAAGAAAAGGTGACGCATGTAATTTCATTTTGTGTTTTCATGTTCTGACAGATGGTAGTGAGGAAAAGGAAAAGCTAGGAAAATTAAGTAGAAGTTAAAATCTATGTACTGTGCATGTGTTGTCTTTGGAAGCTGAGGGAAATTTCAGTTCTTTCAATGTATTTTAAAAGGACAGAAGTAACAGAAGAATACCTTTGTGGGTCTTGGAAGTTACCTCTAATGTAAGGTACACTCAACCTCAAATACAAGAATATAAGAATAACAAAGTAAGAAATGGCAAAATTTCTCTGAATGCTTGCAGTATCAGAACTTAACATTTCAGGTTTTACTGTAATTTAAAAGTTCTTTTGACACCACCGGTGGATTGTTTAGCTCTGAATTGTACTGCACATTTAGCAGTATTATGATAAATTTGCCCTTTTATATTTTTGAAGGTCATCAGCTCATTACAAACAGCTAATATTTCAGCTAGGAAGGAAAAGAATTTGGGTTTATAATAGAAATAAGATGGTAGCATATACCCAAAATGAAACAGTATATAGCTGCTGTCAGACAAGGCTAGTTTCAGCAGACTTATTTAATATATATTTTAGATTTTTTTTACTACTTAAAAAGGAAAAGCTCTGGGGACTTTTAGACAGCATTTCAATAGTCAACAACCACCTCCAAATCTACCTGTATAGACCAGTTTGTATATCAGTGTCAGAGAAAGCATAGACAAATGGAAATGCTTTCAAAACCCCTTAATTTATGTCAGATTTTTAAATAGCATGGAATCATATCACTATGTGAAAGTATTTATTTACTGTGTAGTGTAATATTGTTTCAACCCCAAGAAATAATGGCTGGTAAAGTATAGAAAATGCTTCTTATTCCCTCTACTTTTTTTGCTGTTGTGCAGAATGTGACCAACAAATAGAAAAACTGAAAACTGTTACAGCAAAACTGCCGCATTTTCCAGTCATTCCAGCAGATGCTGGTACCATTCCTCTTTCCAGAGGCTCTGAAGCACGAAGTGTATCTTTTGGGACTCGTTCTGTTTCATCACAGGTAAAAATAAAACAAACCTTTCTTTCAAATATTCTTTTTTTCTTCAAACTTTGGACAGTATTGATTGAAACTTGAAAAGGCTCTTTTTCTTTATTTCCTCTTTTTTTTCCTTTCTACCAATTAGGTGTACTTAAAGTCATCTAATTTAAAATGAGGTTTAATTCAATGTTCATTTTTTGTTTATTGTCACTTGTTTTTCTTTGATGGTACTTCAAGGTACAATTTATCACTAAGGTATTGCTGCCATTGATTTGCAAAGTCTAATTAAATTCTATTCTGTCCTTAAAAACTAATTCTGCTTTTATTGCTTGTGATACAGTAATTTCTCCATGGTAGAGTCAAGACAAACTGGGATGTGAAATTGCAACTTGAAGTACTTTTCTCACAACACTGCGAGTTTCAGACTCCGCTCTTCCTTCTCTTTTTCTTTGCCTCTTGTGAAAGGGGATTCTGCAGTACATCCACCAGCACATTGGCACGAGGCCTTACCTGTGTTTGTGGAAGCTGACACATTGATAAAATGTCTTATTTTGTCCTGCTCACTGTCTCCTCTCTCTGTCTCCTGATTCGTGTTTTGCACATTTATTTCCTTTTCTGCCACTGCTTCTGGTTTTTTATTTTCCTCCTGTCTCTCTCTGTTGAGTTCAAGTGACTTCATTTTCTTCCATCAGCTCTTTTTCCATGCTTGCTAAACAGTGAGATAAGGAACACAGAAAAGAGAGCACAGCAGTCTTGGTTTTCCCCATAAGTGTGCTTTGTTCTGTAGTGGTCCCAGCAGCCAGGAGAAATAAAATGCTTTGATAAATCATCTCCCTGTGCTGAGGGAAAATGGAAAGTTTGAAAAATCAAACTCTGGCTTCAACGGAAATTTATATTGTAAATCAAGTTGCAATTCAGTAACTGAATTACACAAGTTGTATTTATAAAAATCTGTTTAAGATTAGTTAAAAAAAATGGGTAGTTGCCCCATCTACTTCCGAGAATTCTAATGAACCATCTTAAAAGGAATTTGTGTAAAAAACAAGTAAAATACCTCTTGACTATGTGCTTTTTGAGACCTTCTAAAAAAGTAAAGGTTAACGCATAGTTCTTGCTTTGAATAGGTTCACCGTTTCTCCAGCAACTTCTGTAGCAATCTGAATGGTGTGATGACAATTCAAGCAAAACCACTCCAACAGAGGCATGCTGCTACAGCAGAAAAAATACGGTAGGTGACACTGACATTTAAAAAAGATGACATAATTCACATAATGTAAAAAATGTCTTGCAGTAAAAAAAGACAGTGATCAGTGTACCACTGATATGATAGTAGTTTGCAGAGGTTGAAATGATGCACTGTTAAACCCTTGTTTTTCTTAATTTTAATTCCTTATTTCTTTCTCTTTCTCTAGGAATGAGCAAGAAGAAAAACAGCATAGGATTACCTCCAGCACTCCAAATTCAGCACATGCCAGGTTGGGGAGAATTTCTGATAACAGTATTCTCTCATCATCTCCGGTTCTGCTGGCATCTTCTAGGAAACTACCAAGGTTGCCTTCTCTCACCTCTGACCAGCCCTGCTCAGAAGTTCCTAATAGGCACAATGAGGAAATCCGTAAAGGGAAGAAATTGTGAGTTTTTAATTTTATTCTTTTCTTTTCCCAGAACGTTACTGAAATTTCACCACTGAAGGATTTTGCAAAGTTCGTGAAAATTAACCTGCAATTTATTATTAATTGTAGAAGTCAGAGGGAAGAAGAAAGCAAGCAGAGCCTTGATTTTTTGAGGAAAGGAATTTGTTTTACTTCTTTATTGCTGTATTAGGTGTGGTGGTGGGTTTTTGTTAAGCTGTTTTGAGTTCTGTATTTCAATGGTTCTCAATTAGGTGCTGTTACTTTCTGTAGCTGAGCTTTATAAAGAAATATACTACTTAAGAATTTCATATTATTTCAACGAAGGAGTCTGTCATGCGAATGCTCCTAAAAGAGGAACCCTTAAAATTCTGTAGGGTCGGTAGCCGGGGTCGTTTTTCTTCTGCTCATGTGCCTGCAACCTGGAACAAGTTACCACCAATAAACTCTGAGGCTGTTGAACAACATGTTTCAGTACCTCGAAGGCAGCAGAGCTCTGTAAGTTGCCTTCAGTTTTCTTCCTGGTGAAGAACTTCAAGCTATTTAGAAATAAACTATGCTATGTCACTGGTTGAAATGAGTGATTTTACAGCTTGTGGTGGTTTGTATTTAATTCATAGTTTTAACATGTTAATGTGTGTTACGTTGGGATGCAAGAGTAGGGAGTTTAAAACCATAGGTCATGGACAGATCATAATGAAAAGACTTCTCTGACAACAGAAAAACCTATTGAAAAAAAAAAGGCTAAAAAGAACCAACCAACATAATAACAAGACAGTAACCTTGCTCTTCTATGCATCTGAATTTAAATAGTTATTTTCAGTGTTTTATTCACTCATCTTGGGTTATAAGAATTAGAAAATTATGCTGACTGTAGAAACTGTTAAAGAGAGTTAAAGAGAAACTGTTAAAGAGACTGTTAAAACTCCAGATTTTATATTGGCCTATTTTTGAAGGTTGGAATAAATAACAAGAATGAAAGTAAATTATCATGTTGATATATCAACATGCCAACATAGAAACAGTCTCGCATCTGTTTAAAAACAGGCAAACACTTAAAGTGGTGCTTTTGATTATTGAAAACATATTTTTCTTATCTTCTTGTGAACTTTCATAAGTCAATAAAAAAAAAAAACATTTTAACTTACACAGTTGCTGCATTCTCTTACTACTTTTTTTCATTCTCTCAGTATCAAGAACGATGTGCTCATAGCAGAGTGTCAAGTGCAGTAGCTGGCAGGACAGAGCATCAGCCATTCAGAGAAAGAGCTCTTACTGTTAATGAATTTTCAAGACCCAACACAACTCATACGTTCAGGGTACGTTACAGTGTAAGTGGAGATGTGGAAAATGGAAGAGGTTTTCTTTTTCGCTGTTGGTCTACAGAACGGCTCATTTCTGAATCTCTCCTGACTTCTGATGTACAGGGATTCCTGCTGCCTGTAGAGAGGAGGATGCTGAAAGTCTTGGGGGGTTGTGGGAGTGTTGTATGAGGAAGAATTTTTTTTCAGGTTTTGAGGGTGTGTGTGTGCTAGAAGTGTGCAGTTTCAGTGCTATTTGGAGCTTTGCACTTTGATAGGATCCAGTCTGCTGGACTAGATCATAAAAACCATAATCAAACCCTCCCTGTAGATAAGTGGATCACACCAGCTAAGAGTATATCTTTCCCTGTTACAGAGAGACACACCTCAGAAGAAGTCAGTGACTCCCATGGATTTTGGTAACCACAGAAGGACCGGTCAAGGATTTTTGATAACAGGTAAAAAAAGAAGAATGACTTGGAAGGTAAAAGGCCATCAAAACCTATTAACCCATCATTCTGTCAAAAAAGTGTAGTGCTTAGGGAGAACCATCTCAGCATAAAAGAAGAACAGGTTTTCTTGGCAGGATTTTTTTAGTTTGGTTTTGAAGCTTCTTTTCACTTGTTCTGAGGTATTCCTAACTCTTATGGGTAGGAAGCCTGTGAAGCGCTTTTTTTCTATAGCAAGAGTATGTGGTGTGTAGGCTAGATATTTGTACAGCTGCTTGAGTAGTAACACTGCTGCATGCTCATTAACTGCTCATGGCAAATTTTATTTAAACCTGTAATAAACTTTTTGTGTGAAGAAAAAGTAGATTTGAAAATGTGTTTTTTAAACAAAAGTATAAAGCTCTCGTAAAAAAAATCAGTATTGATTTGCAGCTCTGTCTTGAATTTACAACCCCAAAAAAGAGAACAGCTCCATGTGGCTCAGTTGGTTCCATTTTTACAGTACAGCTGACTAGCTAGTTCCTGGTGTATTTGAGTCCTTATAAATAACCTTTATTGTTTGGAAGTGCCTTGAGTTTAAATAACGATATTATTGACATAATTATATAACAGGTGATGTAAGAATAAGGGCAGGTTAGCAAATACTGATCTGAGCACATTGGTGGAAGTAACTCATATGTAATCTTGGAGTGTCTTTTAGAAACTACAATAATTACAATGTTTTATATTTTCCAGGTTCACAAAATTACTCCAGATCCTTTCAGAGAAATCCCCCAACCTCAAGGAAGAGATTTCAGGTTGCCTCTTAACCTGTTTTAGGAAGAAACAGAAACCCTCTGCACTGAATGAAAGACTGAAGCACTAAATTTGCCGCTTAGTATCTTGTGTAACAAAGAAGGTGTGCATATGCTGGTGTCGTCTGAGCCTTGCAATCCTCAGGATGCCTGCACCACCTTCTTTTAAATTTTTTTGACCAGAGGTTAGATTAAAAATTAGAGCAAAATGAAATAAATGGTTGAGGTATCTGCTCTGTTTGCAGTATCAAGAGATTGTGGTTGCACTTTTTTCTCAGGCATTCCTCCTTTTTATGCCTTTCCTAGGGAATTGCTTTTCTACCTATCAAATAAGATACATCTAGAACATAAAGTGTTGTTCCCACTTTTTTGTTTTCTTAAAAATGCTCTAGTCTATCTAAATATTAGTCATATGTAAAATTTATACTTTTAAACAGCAGTGTAGAGTACTTCCTCTTTAACTGCTGTTTTAACATTTCTTTATTTTTCAGTCTGTCTGCTTATTATTATATTATTTTAACATTTGATCTCTTACAAATATTATCGGTACCAACCTTTTCATTTTCCTTTAATTGTTTTGAAATCTCATTTATTGCTGTTCTAATCATCAGGGACTATGGGAGCTGTTGGGACAAACTTTGTTTACCGCAAATAACATTTTCCGTGCCAAGCCAAACACGTTTGTAGATGCTGAGCAATTGAACCACATGCTGACAAATCTGTAAGACCATTCCCACTTTTTGAGATTTCTTGTACAAATGAAGAGAAGAGCAGAACAAAAAGCATCTGCTTCTGCAGCTTGAAAAGAAAGATTTGCTAATTACTAGAGCAACAATGAATTATTCAATGAGTGGCAAGAGAGAGGAAGAGGGATGTTTGCTGTCTACCAGAAGTATTTTAATACCTCTCCCTTTTGGTCAGTTTTTGGGCACCTGATAATCACTGGTCATCTTACATCCTGATAATCATGATAGACTCATTCTAGGTTGGAAGGGACCTCAAAGGTAATCTAGTCCAATCTTTGCTGGCAAAAGCACAGTCTGGATGAGAAGGCCCATCACCCTGTCCAGCTGAATCTGAAGTGTCCGATGTTGGACAATCCACCACTTCCCACATAATAGAGAGATTATTCCAATGGCTGATTATTCTCATTGTGAAAAGTTTTCGTCTTGTGTCCAGTTGGAATCTTCCCAGGTGTAATTTACACACATGACTCCTCACTTTTCCATAAGACTCCTTATGAAAAGGGAATCTCCATCTTCTTAGTAGCCACTCTTTAAATACAGGAACATGGTGATAAGGTTTTCTCAGCCTTTCCTCACATAACAGGCTACCCAGTAATTTGATCGTCTTTGTTGCCCTTTACTGTAGCTTCTCCACCCTGTCCACATCTTTCATGTATAGCAGGGACCAAAACTGAACACAGTATTCCAGGTGTGATCTGATCAGAACTGAGTAGAGTGGGATAGTTACTTTATCTCTCCTGGTGTTGATGCAGCTAAGTCCTGTGTTGTCTTTCTTTGCTGCAGCAACAAACTGTTCACTCACACTGAGCTGCTTTTCCACCAGGACCCCCAGGTCCCTTTCTACAGAGCTGTTCTCTAGCCAGGTAGATCTCCAGCCTGTGCTGCTCTCCTGGATTATGTCTTCCCATGTGCAGGACCTTATAATTGTGTTTATTGAATCTCATAAGGTTCTTGTTAGCCTAATTTTTCAGCCTGTCCAGGTCTTCCTGCAGGCTGTCTCTCTCTTCCAAAGGGTCCACTGCCTCACAGTTTGGTATCACTGACAAACTTCATCCAGGTGCACTTGATCCCATATTCCAAACCACTGGTGAAGATATTAAACAGCGCTGGGCCCGGTATCGTTCCCTGGGAGACTCCACTTGTGGTGGTTGCCAATGGGAAAGGGAGCAATTCACCACCACCCTCCGGGTGTGGCTGGTCAGCCAATTCCCCACCCACCACATGGATCACACATCCACACCATCATATCCACGTTTCTGTAGGAGGGGGCCATGGGAAACCATATCAAAAACCTTGGAGATACCCAGGTAGACAACGTTCACCACTGGCCCCACATCAACCAAGCAGGTTCATTTGTTGTAAGAGGCAATCAGGTTTGTCAAGCACAATTTGTCCTTGGTCAATCTGTGCCAGCTTTTCCTAATCAGGGGCTTCATTTGATTTGTAATAGCTCCCAGGAAAATTTGCTCCGTAGGTTTCCCAGGGACTGAAGTAAGGCAGATGGGCCTATAATTTTCTGGATCCTCTCTGGAGTTCCTCTTGTAGATAGGAATGACATTAGCCTTCTTTCAGTCTTCATGTCCCCCACATTCCACAACTCAATGATTATGGAGAGTGGCCTCGCAGCTATATCAGCCAGCTTTCTGTGGTTGGATACGGTCAGAGTGCACCTATGCTTAGAGGGCAAGCTTCTGTAATAGTTCACATTCCTTCACACATAGTGGGTTTGTGTTCGTGTCTGCCCAGATTTTTTCCCAAGGTCTAGTGCCAGTGAAAGGACATGACTGAAGAAGGTGTTGAGTACCTCTGCCTTTTCAGCCTTGTTGGTGACTAATTCATCTCTCCTGTTAAACAGCAGGCAAATACTTCCGTCTCTGCTCGTTTACATAGCTGTCCTGGTTTCAGCTGGCATAGAATTTATTTTCATCCTTGTAGCTGGCACAGTGCCATGTTTTAAATGGGTATGAGAATGCTGATTACACCCTAATGTTTTATTTCTTGCTAAGTTGCATTTGCCCTACATCAAAGACTTTTCACTGTCCCATACTCTGCCAGTGAGAAGGTCCACAAAAAGCTGTGAGGGAGCATGGCCAGGACAGCTGATGCCAACTGGTCAAAGGGATATTCCACACCACAGAAGGCACTGCTCAGTGCATGAACTGGGGGATGGGCAGCTGGGAGGGAGCTACTGATGCTTGGGGATGGACTGAGGTCAGTGAGTGGTAAGCAGTTGTTTTATGTAATTGCTTATGTTCCTTGTGTTTTGTTCCTCTCTCTTCCTGTTTTCATTTTATTTTATTATATTTCAATCAGTAAACTTTTCTTATCTCAGCCCATGGGTTTTATTTTTGTTCTGATACTCTCTGTTCCACTGGAGTGAGGTGTATGCATGGTACTTCATCGCGGTCTAAGCCATGATAGCACCTGAAGAATTCTTTCTCGTAGTTTTTGATATCTCTGACAATTTCCCTTTAGAGCTGAGGTTTTGCTTTTCTAACTGCACACATCTCTGCACACCCTCATAATAAGCCCTTGTGCTTAGTTGCACATAATCCAGAAGCCCAAAAGAAGGTTCACAGAGAACTGGACAAGGTGTTTGGTAAGTTTTCCATTCCTCCTTTATCAAGATTGAAGAAATTGAGATAGGAATGCACCATGTGGCCATTCTAGGGTTTTACGTAGCTAGAGGTGTCTGGGATGGCTGCTGAAATATCTGCAGGAGAGAGTACTAAAGAAGGTTTCCCAAATAAAGGGTATGGTTTTTCTCTCTCTTGTTGTTGTTGTTGTTTTGATCCCTCTTCCTTTCCCTTTTCTCCTCAGGCAGATGTTGAGTATTGAGTGGCACAAATACACTTGTTATAATTTGTTCCCTACTCAGATTTTCTCTGACCTGGAGGAGTTTAGTCCTGAGCGATTCTTCCCTGAACATTGTAAGAAAAAGCACCTGTATGGTTTCCAAATATTTAATGTTGTTGATAGTTTGCATCCATCACTTTGTAACAGACATTTCTGGTCTCACTAGGGGGTGATGTGAAGGACATTTCACCCCTATTTTCCCTTTCAGTCTTGTGATTGTTTCATGGCAGGCTTCTCAGCTGAGTGTATGTGTCATGGTGTCAGTAGCAGGGCTGCTGCTCGGGTTGCCTCTCTGAAAAAAGGCTAGAGAGGAGAACAATTCCTGCTGGCTCCACTCTGGAGCCACTGCAGGACATAGCTGAACTCAGCAGCCAAGCCAGTGGGGCCTCTGTGAGAAAGTATTTACAAGTGTACAAAAAAAAAAAAAGCTAAACAGACAGAGAAGTGTGGGGAGGGAAAAGAGAGAGAAACAGCAGTGCAAATACCAATGTCATTGAGGAAGGAGGCAGTCCTCCAGTCTCCAGAGCAGAGATTCCTCAGTGGCATGTGGAGAAGCCATGCTGGAGCAGGAGAAAGAGTGAGGAGGGAGCAGAGAGGAACTTTTCTGTTTGTTTTTGACTTCCTCATTATCTGTTTTTAATTGTTTACAAATTAAATTGAATGTCCAAAGTTGGGTCTGTTTTGCCCATGATGGTAACCAATAAGCAATCTTCCAGTCTATTTTGGCCTATAAGGTTTTGTCCTCTTGAGGGAGGGTAATGAATGGGTGGATGTCTGACTGCTGGCCAAGGCTAACCCACCTAGCTTCTGAGAGGCTGTACAGCTATGACTGTGTGATGTGCAGGCACATCAAATGTGGACAAAGAACTTCCTAGAGCAAATCTTATCAAAAACTACCGATACCAAATCTTCCATGCTTCAGGAATGCAGGTAGCAGATTTGCAGTGCTGTGCTTCTGTGACCCACAAGTTTTTCCTGGTCTTAAACTGCCCTGTTTATTCATTCTTCATGACCTCTGGCTCACTTCAATGTAGTTTGATGCATGCTGCTAAATGCTTTATTTGCACTTGCTGGAGTTCAGAAGGAGGAGGCCCTGTGCAATCTAGCCAAATCACAGACAAGTGGGCAGAATCTTCACTTGTGGCCTTGGATGAGTTGTGATCATCCAGCTTGGGAGTGTGTGCTTTCTTTGACACATTGATGAATACATATAGGTGTGGTGCTTTGGTAGCTACTTCATATTAATTGTCTATTAGTTATGCCAACACCACTGACACCTTATCAGAATTGTTTTACAACAGTAGTCTGTGTTCTGGGGCATGAGTGGTGGTCTCCATTATTGTAAGTCATGTTGTTACCCTGGTAGGGAAGATTATGATTTCTTAGGAGGCAGCCTTTTGTGTCCTGTTGGGGATAATTCATTCATGCAAAATGTCGTAGTGAAGGATTCCAAGTGATGGCTACAAAACAAAGCAGATGCTGCTGTACAGTGAACACTACGCTGCAGAAACCAAGCAAGGTATGCTTGACGGTGGTGGCATCAGAGCAATCGGTTGTTAATCTTCTTTACCTGTGTGAGAGAGGATCCAGAAAGACTTGAAGCTGGAGTCTTCCTCAGGATTTGTTCTTGGAAGCCTAGGTTTTTGGGCATGAAGCTGTACTAGCCTAGTTTGGGCTTGAAATATAGTATCAGGCCCTAAAATTACTCTCTGAGGACTCAGGAGATCTCTGAGCTTTCTAGCTGTCCAGCTGATTACATATTTTGAGATAGAGATGTATTGTGTTATATTTTCTTTGACTAGGTGATGGCTGTTTTGGATTACAAATAGCATATTTCAGAGTAGCTTTCTGCAAAAAGGTTAATCATGTTGTGATGGTGTGTGTTTAGAAATAGAGAAGCTTTTGCTAAGAAAGCCTTTCTTAAGAAAAAAACAGTTTTTCAGAATGAGTTGTGTTCTCTATTGTCCCTCTGTTGTATCAGATCTGCTTTAGAAATGCTTTGCTTTGATTTTGTTTTGTTTTCTTGCTGTTAATGATGATTTTATTATTTTTTCCTGTTGAAGAATCTGGGCTGCATTCTAGGGACCAGCAGAAGCCTATGCTGTCATTGTGTCTCTTGGCTGACACAGCTGCCTAATAGATTGCTTGTCTTCTGTCAGCACAGGTAGACAGGCTTCCACTTAGGCGAGAGGCTGAATAAGAGCAGGTTTGCACTGTTACAAGCATTTTTATATGAAAGCAAAGATTCACTAACCAGTGGAATGCTCACAGAAATTCAATACTGAACAAATAGGTCTCTCTCTAAAAAGGAAATGCTGATTGCAATCTGGTAGAAACCTCATTTCCTACATAACATCCTCTAAGCTTTGTTATTATTCCAAGTCTTGATGATATAATTAAGCCTCATATATGCTAGACCTCTCATTTCTTGTTTCTTGGGTATATATATTTATGTCTCATCCCAGTGTTTCTGCTGCCTTTTATTAACATCATTGCTAGAATGCTGGCAGGATTTTGCAATGTTTGTTTTGCAGTGTTCCCTACTGCTTTCCCAATGCCTTTCCACCTTTTCTTTGCGGTTTTACAGTTTTGCTTTTTTATGTTTGTTTGTTTGTGGGGTTTTTTTTGGGGAAAAGTTGTTTTTTTTCGGTGTTTGACTTCTTTTTCCTGTAGAAATAGTAATCAGCAGTTAGAAGTACAGATTTTTGACTCAGAATCACAAATAGTCACTTTATCTAATTATTGGTCCAACAAAGGCAACAAACTGCAAGACTTTTTGTAAATAATTATGATAGATAAAAGTATAATAATTATACTTAATAAGAGTATAATTATTCAGCTGATCTATGTGTTAAAAAGACAAAAGGTGAGTCTCTTCATCCCATGTGCTTGCTTCCTTTCTAGGATGTTACCTGAACAAAAGAGGGGACTGATGATTGTGTAACTTGCCTATGTGTTTTCAGGACTGGGTATGTATCTGCTGCTTTCTGTCACAAAACCATTACAAACAACAGCAGGAGTAGCAAAGTTCATTTCCAGCTGTTTACTGTGCAGAAAGATATAACAGTCAGCATTTATGGCAGAGTCTCTGCTAGGAGATTACAAGAACAAAGTGCCAAAATTTACCCCCATCCGATGCCAAGGGTCACAAAAAGCTTACTTAACTTCTGATACTCTGAGCTTTCTGTATGTGTTTTTATCTTAGTCGTTGTGTTTATGCTGTTTGTTGATTTGCTAAAAATGCTTGTGCAGTCACTGCAGTAATTTTTGGCTCAAAGCAAAGACGGTAAGTGTGACTATGGCCATAAATACCATTTGTGCTTTTTTGGGGGGACAAAGTTTTGTGAATTGGCTGTGAACCATGCTGCCTCTACCAAAATTGTGTTTGACCAAAAGGTTTCTGAGCACCCACTTTGAGAAGTAGATGCTCAGTAGCCCTGCAGCAGTGAGAAGTGACCCTGAGGCAGGAGGGGCAGCAGTGTATGGAGTGGGTTTGGTACTGTGTCTACCCAGGCACTTTGCAAGTTGGAGCACAGGTTCTGGTGTTGCCAGGTGTTTTACTGGCACACTTTAGCCTGTGCCTGAGCATTCAACAGTGAGATCAGTAAAAGCCATTTGAGCTGAGAAGCATCAGTGTGCTCTGCAGTGCTGCTGTTGGTCAGGGATCTTCATGGGCTTTGGTTTTGGTAACCCCTTGAAGCCATCAATCCAGCTGAAAAAAGGGTATTCTCCATCTGGCCCTTTAGTCATCGTGTTGGACAGCACTGGAGCAGTTCTCTATGGCAAAATGGTGCTGAGCACCTGAGAACAGATTAAGAAAGATGATATTGAGAGAACTCATCTATCCCAAATCAGCAAAAAGGTGTTTTTTCTCCTGGTGGTGCTTTGCTTTTTCTTTCTGCGGTGTTGCACAAGCCTGCAAAGAAGGCTCTCGCTCCTCACTTGGCTTGAGCCAAGTGAGGGTAAGAAACTGTTCCCTCTGTCTTGCCTTCCACCGGGAAATGCTAGCAGGCATTTCCTCTCCTTATGAGTGTTTTTTAGCTGTGTTTACTTTCCTGACAAGAAGCCACGCCCGCGGCTCCGCCTCCTGCTCCTGTGGCCAGCCTCTCCGCACACTTGGCTGGCTGCAGTGCCGGGTACGGGCAGTGCCGGGCACGGGCAGCTCCAGGCGCGCGGCAGGGATCAGGGCTCCGGGCAGGAGGCTGAGAGGTGATGATGATGGAGGCTGTGGAAGCATTCTCAGGGAAACTCCAGCTGCTGCCCTGGGGAGCTGGCGTCATTGCTCTGCTTTTGACAATTGTGACCGTGTGCTCCCTGCCCTCCCTGGTGGAGTACTGGCGGCGATGGTGGATGATGAACTCGATCCCGGGTGTCAGCCCCTGCTATCCCGTGCTGGGAAATGCCCTGCTCTTAGAGCGGAACGGAGAAGGTAATGCCAGCTCACCCTGTAGCCCAGCTACCAGGAGTTTCCTGCACTGCCGGGGGTTTGCTGCAGGAGCCTGTGGCGCTTAGCTGTGGCCGGCTGGGGAAGGGGAGTGGGGTATCAGAGGATGTGCTGATGCCTTTAGGTCTTTCTGAGCAATCTGCAGAGGGGAACAGTGTGAGGAGTGGGCAGTGAAGAGGAAAGGAGAGGAACTGCATAAATGTGGCATCATTATTGGTGTCAAAGACTAACTAGAGGTTAAGTCTGACAGCAGCTGCTGCCGGGCTCAGACCGTTAAGTTGTTGGTGGGGTGGAGCACGAACGCTGTGGAATGTTTTGGTGAGAGGGAGGCATGCTTCTGGCAGGAAGTGCTGTTTCCAAAGTTGAACAGTATGTCCTCAGGACCTTTTGCTGTGATCCAAACAAAACTTGGAACAATTACCTTCCCCCAAGCAAGCATGTGCAAAGGACTTGAGCCAAGTAGCTTTTACCCGGGCTTATTTCCACAGTCATCTGTGACTTAGATTTATGTGTTAAATGCAAAAGAACTTGATGAGCATTTATAGTACATCCCTCAAAAGCAAATTCTTTTGTTCTTGAACTGATTAATGGGACCTTCTTTTTGCCAGGTGCATGAGAGAGCACTTCTGTGCTAGATGCTCCCTTTCCATTTAGTATTCATTTTTTAACGGGAACGTATTTCTTAAGGAGTTAGTGGTATGAAAGCATTGCTGAGTCTGCTGCCAGTGGCCCACACTCCTCTGTGTTTGTGATGCCTATGTATGCCAGTTCTGCCCTGTGTGCATGTGTTGCTGGCTGTGCTGCTGTGCATGCTGCCAGAAGTGAGACTAATGGGTCAAGGGAGCATGGTGAAGTCAAGTGTGAGTACAGCACTGGAACACACATTTCCCAGTGCTCACCCGTGCTGAGACACAGTGCCTCTGTTCACAAGGCACACTGTCCTATCGTTCCTCTGGCTCCAGTCCCGTATCCAAGTACAAATATGAGGGATCTCTGGCAGATGTGAAACCAGGCAGATTTCTACAGCTGACTTTGGGGAAGCAGTAGGAGGTTCATAGGATGTTTATATGAGCTGTACTGAGAGATGAATATTTTTTTTTGTTTTTCTTTCATATCCTCTTTTTAAAAATCTTCTTAAACCAAACCGGAACATTGCTTCTATCTCCGAAAAGCAATTTGATGTGAACTCTGGTGTTCTGTGTCGTCCCTAATCTCATTTGTGAGCAGGGATCACATAGCTCCCATGTTCAGCCATCAATGTTCTTCTTTATTTATATAAAAATGGGTGAAGTGTGTGGTTTATAATCTTTTTCATTAAAAAATAAAATGAAATAATAAAAATAAATAATAAAAACTTTTAGAAAGGGTAAAGTTCTATAGCAGAAAAGAAAGTAACTTTTCATATGATGGGGATTTTTTATTGGTATTACTAGACAGTTGCTGGAAAATGTGCTATTTTATTCATGGCAATCTTAGGAAAAATATTTTTAAAATAGTAAAATAATCTGACACTCTGAGTCGTGTTAGATGAGGTGTCATTAGAACTTTTTGTAAGACTAGGAAAAGCTGTATTTGGGCATCTATCAGGATTTTTTTCTTTATCTTTTTTTTTTTTTTTCCTTTGAATTAGAGACCTTTGAATTTTCAACCCTACAGAGGCTTGTAAAGGTGTCATTTGTTGTTTAAGCTTTTTTCTGAAAGGCCAAATAAGTGTTTAATCCTCAAACATTCTGGCCCCTATCTCTAACACTGCTGAGTGAACCCGATTGCTCTATGTGATGAGATAGTAGCAAAGATCTTTTTGGATCAAACCAAACACCATCTAGTCTTCTTCCTTTGCCAACAGATTCAGCTGTCTCCCATGCTTTCTGTATAGCTGAATTGACAAGACATGGAGTGGATAATTGCATAATAATGTGGGATAATAATGTGGGAGGAGAATCAGGGTTACTGAGCTCACTGGTGTGAAGTCCAACTGGCAGCTGGACAGCAGTGGCATCCTTCAGGTTGATCTGTGGCATAAATTATTCTGTGAGTCTGTACCCAAAGAGATTATGACACCTGAATTATAAAAATCCACAGGTGTAAAATATGCTGCTTAGTCACAGCAGCGGGTTAAAACTACAAAAAAAAAATCAAAATTGTAAGGCATGTGATACAGAAGAGTTCATTACACAAGCCTTGCTTATTTTGTAAATCTGTCTTGTTGAAACTCTGTTCTGATTTTCTATTCCAGATTTTTTTAAACAGCTACAATTTTATGCTGAAGAATTCAGAAGTTGGCCCCTGTTCAAGCTTTGGATAGGACCAGTGCCTGTCATGGTTTTGTATCACCCTGACAGTGTGGAGGTGAGTGTGCTGGTCTCCTGTCTGTTCTACTGTCATGCAGAGCAGTGTCCAACCTGCTAGTTTCTATTATCTCACTGTAATTTTTGTTTAAAAGGACTTGGACTGATTTGCTTTGGGATGATCCTCTGAATTAGTGCTAAACAAAGGCATAAAGTGAAGGAATATAAAAAGGCCCAGCCAGAAGGGATTGAAGGGAATACTGAAGATGACCAGCAAATGAAAATACCAAAGAAGCATCTCCTTTAGCTTTGTTTTCACATGTGTGAAAGTTTCTGCTCCCAAGATCAGAACAAACAAGCAGACAGTGGGGAAGATGAGACTATTGAAATAAGGATAGAACATTAGAAAATTCAGGTTGCAATGCTTATGTTTCTTTGACAGACTTCTGCATTAAAACTCGGTGGGTCTGTTTTGGTGCCATGAAATGTAGTCTTTAGTTTTGCTGCCGACAGTAATTGTCCTTGAACTAATACCTTCTCTTTTGAGTGTTTATTGAAGAAATAGTGAAGAAATCTCTCTTCATCTGACAACTAGTATTTTTCCTCTCCGTTCATTTTTCTGACAGGTTATTCTGAATAGTTCAAAACATATAGAAAAATCATACCTGTATGAATTCCTGCATCCATGGCTGGGCACTGGACTTCTGACAAGGTACAATTTATAATGAAATGTGGATGCACTGCTGTCTTTTTTAAATTTGCAGGATATATGATAAGAAGAGGTCTTGGTGGTAGGAATGCTGTGTGTACTTCTGAACAAAGAGATTGTGTATGTTGTTTATCTCAGCAGGTCGTGCTGCAGACCAGTAGGATAGGCCTGAGGTTGGTGATGCTTTGGGGTGGGATTGGAGAGTATCTGCATCCTTTCCTTCAATTCATTCATAAAGTAGAAGATCATGAGAATTGAGCCTGGGTAGGAGCATAAATCAGGAGTGGAGAGAGGGAGGAGAAGTGGTATAAGGGTTTGGTGTCCTCTAGTCATGGAGGAGCAAAGGAAGGATTGGTTTGGATGATGCAGATATTCAGGAGTCAGAGTGAGGTAAGTATAGAGTGGCTTTGGTGTCTTTGAGCCTCTTCTGAGGTCAAGTTAACTTTGTGGATTGTTTGGAGCCCTCAGAGGTGGAATCCTCATGCTTTATCATGGGACCATGGTATTGTAAAAGCCAGCTGTGATCATGTGGTGTGGAAAGTGGAAGTTCATGTGGGAGGATGAGGCATAAATTTTATCCTGAGTTTTGTTCATATCCTTTAGGAAGGCAGTAAGTAATCAGTATCAATGTGCAGTGGTGAGGTCCTCGGGCATCAGGCATAGTGTATCCTCACTGTTCTTCCTTACTGGTTGTTTTGTTTTCCAGAGATATACAGAGGTATTTTGACTTCCTTGTGGTTGCAAAAACATAGAGGAAGAAAATGTTCCAGTTCCTGCTGATTAGGGGCAGCAATGGCAGACAGCAAGCAGCTGTGCTGGCCTGTGGAGTGCCCCAATAGCAAGTTAACAGTGGCAGTGGTGTGATGGTTTTACCCTGTAAACAGAAGTGCCACCTGTGTGCCTGCGGGGCGTGTGATTTAGAAAAAGTGAACAAGGAGCCCCAGGAAGCTGGTGACACTCACTGTGGCTCTGTGCTTCTCGTTGGCATGTGGGAAGTGATTACCTGTCTCCGAGGTAGTAGATTGTAGCCAGGCCTTGAGGCAGTCATTTTCACAATGCCCCTAGGCCCTAGTTCTTTGCGGGCCTCATTTCATAGTCAGTGGATGAAGGCAAGCACAACTACTGATTCAGAGAGATTGTGGGGTGGGTTGAATGCTGAATAGCTGATTTGGTCTCTGACTGGCTTCTGCTTGGTCCCTCTAAGCCTGTGCACTGGCTAACAAGGATGTATTTTCTGGAGGCTTTTTGGCATCTCTGTTTGTTGAGATCAGCTGGAGAAATGGTGGCTTCTGCTTCCAAGAGACCCGGAGCAAAAAATATTTCTATTTGCTCCTTCTGTGTAGTGCTGTGAACAGCTTGAAGAGACATGTACAGTGTGTCCACCTCTTGCAGGCTGCAGAAGTCACTGTGTATTTCCTGTAATGGTGAGGATATTATTTTGACTCAGGGTTTTTTAGCCTTCCTTCTCCCTAATAACTTTACAGCACTGGAGACAAGTGGCGGTCACGGAGGAAGATGATAACTCCCACATTCCACTTTGCAATCTTGAATGACTTTCTAGAGGTCATGAATGAACAAGGAAATATTTTGGTGAAGAAACTTGAGAAGCATGTTGACAAAGAGCCATTTGATGTCTTTATGGACATCACTCTGTGTGCCCTTGATATCATTTGTGGTAAGTCCTGTTTGTTATTGTGGTAGAACTGTAAGTGACGCAGAAGATCAGTTTAGCTGTGCTAGTTTGTGTGAGATGATCGAAGAGGAATGTCCCTGCATATTTTCTAAATACATTTCCATCCTTCCCAATGTCTTCCTCAAGGTTTATGACGTGCATCTGAGCAGGTGAGTTGGTGGGACTGGCAGGACAGAAGTAGCAATCTGAAGTGGGGTTGTCTTGAGGAGCAGGATTCCTAGACATGGAAATACAAAGAAAGCTCATTCCCTGCAAAGGGATACATATATTCACCTGTTGGAGGGATGGTGTGATTACAGTCAGAAGCTGGGAGCAGTAGTAACTTACTGTGTACACTGCATTTCATTTTGCACTTGTGAAATGTTCATATTTTCCTCCTAGAAACAGCAATGGGCAGGAATGTGGGTGCCCAGAAGAATAAGGACTCTGACTATGTTTCTGCTATCTACAGGTAAATGCGCATTTTCCTTAGTTACTTTGTAGATGAGCTGGAATTAATGCTGCTGGTGTCAGGAAGGAAGGCCAAGGAGTCAGAGAGGGAGAGATGTAAAGCATTGGAACAGACTAATAACTCTGGGTCACTAAATACCCTGGAGCTGTTTGAAAGACACGTTCCTATGGCACTTAGAGTCATGTTGTAGCAATGGGCTGTGTTAACACTAGGTTAACGGTTGGACTCAATGATCTTAAAGTCTTTTCCAAATTAAACAAATCTGTAATTCTATGGTCTCACTCATAGCTTTTGATGGAGCTTGTTGAGACAGGTATGATACGAAAACAGGTAGATCTGAAGGGTTTGATTATCATCGGTTCCTTGGCCTTTTCCAAATCATACCACAAGTGCACTTGAAGCTGGTAATAATTACTCCACTGCAGCTGAAGCATGTGCAGAGCTGAATAGCAATGGCAATCAGCCCTTCCAAATGTACTCCAGTTGTGTTTGAGCATACTTGAAATCTCATATTGTTCATTTTAAATACACTTTAAGTACTTTTACCTGCAGTCTGGCATCTGGACATTCAAGTAGGAATGCAGTGCTTTCAGAAACTGAGTTCTTGGGGCAGATATTTTGGAAGCCTGTCATGAGTAGTCTTTACAACACTATCAATGCTTTGTTGAAGTGGGGTGTGACTGGACTGGAAGACTTAATAGGACTGTTTCAAGAGGATTCCAACGAAATGAGAATATGCTGTTCCTCTCACAGACCAATACTTAAAGATATAAAACATGGTGATGCTGGGATAAGTAACAGAAATTTTGAGATGGTGTAAAATCAAGACGCAAATGTGAATGGCCTTCCTTTCAAATAATGGGTTTAAACCTACAAAATATGTTAAATTCTGGTTCATTAGGGTACATAGGAGATTGTTTTTTCTTTTTGTGGTTGTTCTTGAAATGTGCTATAATTTGGTGGTTTTGTCAAGGAATTTGACATGATATAATTGTTTTGACCCTAGGATGAGTGATCTAATCCAGCGGCGACAGATGAGCCCTTGGCTTTGGCCTGATTTTTTGTATATATTGTTCAAGGAAGGAAGAGAGCACAAGAAGAACCTCAACATCCTTCACAATTTTACAGATACAGTATAGAGTCTTTTAAAAAATATTGTTTCTAATAATAATAGTTTTTATTGTGGGATCAAAGTCTTGCACTCAGATCTTCCAAATGAGGATGAGGTTTCAGCCTCCTTGATATGCTGTTTTTCTATTAGGATGTTGAGGAATGCCCTGAAAAGAAAACAAGAGCTGACATTCCTTTCAGGATCTTTGTTGAATTTAAATGAGCAAGTAGACTACTCCAAGGGAATGCCAGAACTTGCAGGTCCTTGACAACTGAAACAAACAACAGAAATTCCTTGAACTCTGGTTCTGCCCCAAAATCTCCACATCTGGATCACCTCCAGCAAATCACTGCCAAATTTGGAGCAGTAAACATAGGGCTCTGCATGGTAGTGCCAGTAGGTTCAGCCCTCAAAATCTGAAGCCTGTATTCATTTTCCCCAATTCAGAACTGCTGAGAGGAGCAAACACATGCATGTCCCTGCATCAGCAGTAAGGCACTTTGGTGCAGAAATCATTAGGCATGCATCACTCGGCATAAAATAAAGTCTTCTCTCACCTTGTTAGACTGTGGAAGTAACAGCCCTTTCTCTTACCAAATAATTCCAGTGTTATTCTTGCCAAACTTTGCCCTCTCAAATCTACTCTTAGGTTGTTACCAGAAAGGCTGCTAACCCTATGCATGTACCCCATGATGTCATTGTATCGATGTCTATGGCAAAGGAAATAATTCTGAACTTTGGCTACATTTAATTAGCCACATTGACTCTGGAGGCTGTTTTATGCTTCCTTTCATTCAAAATTGCAGCAGTGAGTCATGAAAGAGGTTCTTAAGAGGACCTAAGGTAACACTTGCACTCTTCCCATGCTGGGCTGGTGCACTGAATATAAGAAGCCAAATCTTAGAAGATGACAAAGGAGCATAAATAATAATTGCACCTGGTTTAGGTGCTGACACCAAGCACTGAGGTGAGGGATGGGTCAATATGTGACACACGTGCATGTTCAGTGAGGAAAACAATGTGTGTATGGAACTGTATTTTTTTCTTCCATTCAGTGATTCCTCCAAACAGAATTGCATACTCTACACCCTTTTAAATTATTTTGTTGTTTCTAAGAGCAAGGCCAGTTTATTAAAGGGTTCTTTTTTTGATTTACAGCAACAGTAGCAACAGTAAGAAATTTATGTCTCTTACTGGGTCTTACTTTGACCTAAAAAAGGGAAATTCAGCCATTGTTTTTATACTGGAGAAAATTTGGGGAACTTTAGTCTAGCGAGTTCAGCAATGTGTGTAGCCTTGACACAGGGTTCTGGGATGCCCTGGCTTCTCTTCAGTTTCCTGAGTTTTTTTGAGGTTGGAAGTGAGATCTTTCCTTATTTCTCGGATGGGATAGAGAATATCTTATTGGTTATTAACATGTTTACACTGTGGTAATTTTTTTGATGTGCTGTTGCCTTTGTTGGCATTCATGACTGGTGTGTTCCAGATACTCTGGGTATGTTTACACTACTTGATGACCCCCAAGCTGTTTACGTAGTTTAGCTATCTGTTTTCTTGATTGCACAAAGGCCATTCAAGTTTGATTCTATTACTTAGGGCAAGAGAGGTTGGTCATAATTCACTACTAATACAAAAAGTCAGATCTTTTTCATGACCTAATGCTGACAGCTGTGCCAACTAGCTCATGTAGACTGCTACAGATGGATGTTGTTCTTTTGATAAGTTAGGACAAAACTGTATGAGGCAGATGGTGCACTTGTGCAGAATTCATCATGTCTGGTGTAATGGTTCTAATCTCAGGTCATTGCAGAAAAAGCTGAAGAACTTAAAAGCACCCAGCAAAAGAAACAGGATAATGATGACAACTGTGAAGAAAGTGGTTCCAAAAAGAGAAAAGCATTCCTGGACATGCTGCTGAATGCCACAGATGATGAAGGGAAAAAACTGAGCTATAGGGACATTCGTGAGGAAGTGGATACTTTTATGTTTGAGGTAACCAAGGAACTCATTGGTTTATTTTATTGTTCTTTGTTGTTGTTGTGTTGGATGGTTTGGCTTGCTGGGGTTTTTTGTTTGTTTTTTTTCCCTCCAAACCCAAGATTCAGAATTTGCAGGTGGTGACTCTTGTTTTAAGTTCAGGAGGTTGCTTTTAGCATGATGTTATTTAAGCCCTGGAAGCCTAAGAGAAAAATCTCCGAAGTAGGATAGAAGCCTTGGTATGCCTTGGAAAAATTTTGGATAATGCATATGTGGTGAACCCTGCCTATGTAAGCAGGGTCTACTCCTGAAAGCAGGTGAGAAATGAAAGCTTAGTGGCTGACATGGACCATGGGCTTTTATCTTTTGTTGCAAACTTCATTAACACTGAAAAAAGCTCCAAACAGTTTCACTGTTTTGACTTGCATTTCGTCATGTCTCCTCACATTTTTTCCCTAGCTACACTGGTTGCAGTCTTCTGCTTCTGTTGTCTACTGTGCATCAGTGTTTCATCTTCTTGTAGAAACTCGTCATGGAATGGCTTGGGTTGGAAAGGATCGTCTTAAAGATCGTCTAGTTACAACCCTCCTGCCATGGGCAAGGATGTCATCAGCTAGATTAGGTTGCCAGGGCCCCATCCCACCTGGCTTGGACACCTTGAGAGACAGGACATTCAAAACTTCTCTAGCCAACATGTTCCTCACTAATCTTTGAGTGAAAATATTATTCCTAACATCTAATCTAAATCTCTTCGCTTTTAGTTGAAAATCATTCCCTCTTGTCCTATAAGTTCCTGCTCATGTAAAATGTCACACTTCCTCTTCTTTTTTTTTTTTTTTCAGTAAGTCCTCTCTAAGTAATGAAAGGCCATAATCAGGTCTTTCCAAGAGCCTTCTCTTCTCTAGGCTGAACAACTCTGACTCTCTCAGCCTGTCCTCATAAGAGAGGTGTCCCATCCCTCTGATCATCTTCAAGGCCCTTCTTCTTTTCTGATTCCCTAAGAGAGGATCTGAAGAAGATTTTCATGAGTTTTCCACATACTTCCATTAGATGGACCTGAGTTCTCTCAGAGGAGCTTAATTCATAGAATCATATTAATACTGTTATAACCTAGAGAAACTCTCTTCTCATCTTGTCTTTTCTGTACTACAGCAGCATCCTGAACTTCACCACAAGTGTACTTTTTTAGTATCAAAATCCTTTTTGGGTCAACTTTTCACTTTTCTGTTTCTCCCGTCTTTAAATTTTGTTTTGTTTTATTTTTTTCCCCTTTATTGGTTCACCTTTTGTTTCTCCTTTCCTTTCCTCTCCTCACAATGCTGGGAACTAGCAGTTGATTCCCTTCTTCATATAGAAAACCAAGTATTTTGCCCTATGGCTGCCATGCTGTGTCTCATAGACCATTTTTTAGATAGTTTTGTAAAAGTTACAAGTTGTGTCCATTGTATCACTCCTGTGATAGTCACCCCCAACTCCCCAGATATTGACTGGACAGTAACCAAAAAGATGAGTACACATCTGATTCATTGTGTAGATACTGATAGTTCACACAGCTCCTGAGAATCAGAAGACAGGGATTTTGCTTGGGTTATTTCAATACTTTCCCCTTTTGTCAGCACAGTTGTGGATCATCTTTTATCTTGATAGTTAATGTATTGTAAACAGTTATTCACTCTTGATTCATGTTTTTGTCATGGTCATAGTACTAATAAGTCTCATACTAACTGCACACATAAGTGTTTACAAAGCCCACTGATGCATGGGAATAAAGTGAGTGTCTTTGTAAATCTGGACCTGTAGGGCCATGATACAACAGCAGCTGCCATAAACTGGGTCTTGTACTTGCTTGGACATAATCCAGAAGCTCAGAAGAAGGTTCACAGGGAATTGGACGAGGTGTTTGGTAAGTTTCCATTCCCCCTTCATTTTGCTGCATTTGTGAGTGGAAATGTGTTAAAAGCCTAGAAGTAGAAGGGGATTTAAGAGCTTGCCTTGTGGCCCTTCTAGAGCTTTCAGCAGCTAGAGGTGGTTGGGATGGGTGCAGGAAAGTCTGTAGGGGCGTACAACCAACCTTATGTCTTTGAGGCAAGATATGCATGTTCAATATATTTATAATGCCTTCTTTTATGTAGTCTTGGTGCATGATGAGAGTTTCTGGGGGAATCCAGGATGAGTTGTTTACTCAAAGATGGGGATTTTTGGTCTTGGTCATCCCTCTGTTTTTGGACAGGCAATATTGAACGTTCTGTTACAACGGACGATTTGAAGAATCTTCGATACCTTGAATGTGTTGTGAAAGAAGCTCTTCGTCTCTACCCTTCAGTTCCCATGTTTGCTCGTACCTTGAGAGAGGATTGCTGTATCAGTAAGTGTGTTCTGTGTTTGCCACTTTCCCTTGTGTTAGCATTTCTGCAATGGAGATGTTTCCCAAGTAAAGGGCAGCGTTGTTTTGTTTTTTACTGTTCTGTTGTGTATAGGAAATCACTTGTTTTGCTGTCATTTTGACTCTTCTCCCTTTCTCTCTTCTCTTTAGATGGGTATCAGATACCAAGAGGTGCAAATGTACTTGTTTTAACTTATGCCCTGCATAGAGACCCTGAGGTCTTCCCTGACCCAGAGGAGTTCAGGCCTGAGCGATTCTTCCCTGAAAATTGTAAGGGAAGGCACCCATATGCTTATGTGCCCTTCTCAGCTGGTCCCAGGAACTGCATTGGTATGTATTTGAAGAGGAAGCCCCTGTAATGTAACAGTTCTGCTTTTGAATGTGGTGAGACAGCAATGAATACTGTTTGTATAGTGTTCTTCCTCACTCCCCACCCCTGAATCGTGTGCATTGTGTGCCCTGCAAGCTTAGTATTTGAGCTGCCCCATTTGTTCCTTCCAAGGGATTTCCTTTTTTCCTAGGGACCAGTGTCTATCATGCTGATGTTTCTTCCTCACTGCTGTGCAGCCTGGCAGCATGTTATTGAGCTCCTGTGCTAGGACATGACTGCTTCCAAATTTCTGATCTTCAGTGTCAGAAACACAGAATGAGAGAAGACAGATGTCCTGCACCTGTTTTGTTCTGAAGACACCTCATCTGTCTCTCTCAGGTTCTGAGCTGAATATGCAAGCATGCAATCTGCAGCTGATGTATTCTTTCTCTGTTCCTGACTCTGTAGTTGGTTTGGTGTTTTCTCTGTCATCCCAGAACTTGTTAGTACTTTCAGATGCCACTGAGACGCTTGGCATTTATCTGTGCTTCAAGTAAAGGTAGTGTTGTTTATATTGTAGAACACGTGAAAAGACTGTTCCCTGCACTGATTTTAAATGCAGATGGGGAACATCCAACTGTTGTCATGCCATTTACAATAATCAGAAATATTACTTCTTTTGGGTTTTGTTTTGTTCGGTTTCTATTTTTGGGGATTGCAATTGATTTGTTTTGATTTGTCTCATTGGTAGTATCTGCCCTTTTCCCTAAGAGCAGTAAACTAGGTCTTTGCTTGTTCCAAAGAGAAATCTAGTTTAATATACTATATCTAGATAGTTCCTGAGCAGGAACATGTGAAGAAGAGGTGGTTCATTAGTTTCATTGCAGAAGTGCATCATGTGTACGTATGTACGAACTTCCATCTGTGTAATACAGAGGGGAGAACATAAAAAGTTCTCAGCGCTGTGTTTTGTGTCCTGTCTCCGTTTTTTTGTTTTTGTGAACTGCCTGGATTGTGGCACTTGGTTTGGTTTCCCTCACATTTCTCTGTTCTCTTGTTTCCTCGTTCACCTCTGAATTGTAAACTGAACTTTGCCCTCTGTGCTACCAAATCATCAGTGTGTTTGAGGCTTAATGATCACTGAAGGAAGGTCTGTCTTGTCATTCTGTTGCAGTTTCATCTCCTATGCTCCTCTCCAAATTTATGGAACCATGAGATTTTTCTCTCCCTACAGTCTGTGTGCTGCATCTCCTGCTCTGGTCTGCTATCCAACCCCCCTGCCTTGTCCATCCAAGACAAGGCTGTATTTTATAGTAGTTCCATATAAAGGGTGGACTGTTTCCATGCTGCTGGTTTTGTTCTGTGTACTTTGGGAAGGAGAACATACAGTGGATTATCCCAACAACGCCAGAGTTTTCGTGTAGAGAAAAGTGCTGGTGTTAGTTGCAGTCATATGAACTTGATTTTGGCCTAAAGCTAGTTCTGTTCTTAAGTCCTGTGGGCATGCAAGTGCAGCAGCTGTTGATGCAACCTGACAATAACTATTTTTGTCTCTGCCCTGTAACTCATAGGTCAGCGCTTTGCACAAATGGAGGAGAAAACTCTTCTAGCCCTCATCCTGCGGCAATTTTGGGTGGAATCATGTCAAAAGCCAGAAGAGCTTGGTTTATCTGGAGAGTTGATTCTTCGTCCAAATAAAGGCATCTGGATTAAACTGAAGAGGAGACCAAATGCTGGATCAGAATGAAAGGAATTTCAAGAGTTTATTTCCAAAAGTTTTCAATCTATTTAGGCTGAGACATATTTTTTAAACAAATACTTTGATGTCAGTCCAGCAATTTGTTAAAACTAGTTACTGTTTTATCAAAAAAGATGTAGTAATAGCCTTAGTTGCTCTACTTTTATAGTGCTTGTGAAATTCATGTTAACCTTTGAAATGCAGGTCTTTAAACCTTAAATTTTAGTGCCTTATCTGCTCAGATGAAGCTGTTCTATTGCCACAGTGCCACAAAAACTTTATCTGTGGTAATAACAGCAACGCCTGTGATGAAGTGATCAGCTTACATTTTCCAAGTAACTGGAAGTCTCAAGTATTTGTAAGGTTTTCAGGTTTCTTTGGTTCTGAAAAATACAAGTGCTAATTCTTCTTGGCACAATTTTCTTTTGTTTTTGGGGATGACTACCTCTCAAAAGAGGTAGAAAAAATAAAAAGAAAAAATCTCTAATAATTTCACTCCTCCTTGGTAAGCATTTACAGTAGTTTGTAAGAAGGGAATGCTCTGAATTATTTTTTAGCAAACTGTACCAAAAGCATTAATCTGTATAACCATAGCAGGAACTAGACAGTATGCAAATTACACACAGGATTTGATAATGTCAGAAGCAATGTATTATTACAAACTTTGAGAATAAACTTCTACTATGCCTCAGTGTGGACTGAAATTGTATCTGTTGAAATTGCATACCTGTGTGCAGGTAAATGCTGATGAATAATGTTTTCTTAGCATCAGTTCCTCTATGGTGATCAATCAGCTAGATTTTGCCCTGATAGTCAAAGCTGAAACAATGAGCCAGTGTGCTCTTGCCTTCTAGTGCCCTGAAGGCAACATACAGAATTTTTTGCTAATTGATGCTGAAGAGGAATTACAGTGGTGGAATGAAGTGCCTGTGAAAGTTTCTGATTGTACCTTCAGGATGGGTCAAAATCTGCTATAGGCCATGCAGCTGGGGAATAGACTCTGCATGGTTTTTGTAAGCTCTTGAAGAAAAAGCTGGTGCTAAACCAAGCTGAGCTCCTCTAGCTGGTTTGGCTTTACTTGTGCCCTATGCTTTGGGGCTTCCTTTGGCTGGTGTGTGTTGCTGCAGCATGATGCCTGTACAAAAAGGGGTGCCCACCAATAGCTGCACTCTAGTTGTTCCTGCTGCTTGGCAGTGAGGGCTTTTGGTGTGTTGTTGCCTTGAAGTTGTCCTTGGGCTGTATGGAATAACATGATCCATTCTAATATGGTCCACTATAATTATTAATGTGTTACAGAATAAAGAGTAATCTGTTCTTACTCATTTTGTTGACATTTACAGATTTTCTCTCTTCTCTGTTTCCATGTGTCCTTTTGACAACACTTAGTCACTTAATACCTGGGATACTGCTGTACTTTGCAGAATATCATAATAAAATAAAAGGATTTATATTTGTTCCAAATAAATTAGAGGTTTCCTTGAACCTGTCAAATTCTTTATATTCTGATAATACTTGTTTTTACCATTTACTGAGGATCTTCTAAAAAGAAGTGTCTTATGATTAGTTTACGTAAACAAGATCACAAATCTTGACAAATAGTCTATAGCCACAACCTTTATTTTCCCATTAAGACAAAAAAGTCTTTAACAATAGTAATACTTGCATTCTTCAGCCTTCTTTTTCAAAGATAGGTTTCATTGCTGTATAATAGCAAGAATTTCAATTTCCAGGGCTGAATCTAAACATTGTCTTCTTTATAATGAGATAACTTTTGAGACCACCTTTATATGTTACTGCATATAATACACATGTTTTCCAAAGAGACCCTAAATTAAGGAATTATTTCATGCTTTTAGGTACTTGGCAGTGTGAAATTTCAATGTAAATAAGATTAACATCCAGAATATGTTTTCTCAGATTTGGCATGTAATTGAAACCTAGAGAGGTACGTCATATCTTAAGCTATGTGCATAAGCTGAGGACTTTCAAGACGGATGGAAACTTATATTACTTCTTTTTCTTCTGTGGGATCTGTTTCATGGAAACAATTTGTAAGATAGACCAAATTATAACAATTTCTTTCCATAAGATAGTTTTTATTACTTCTGTCCACATTGACCAATATTTTTTCTTGCACTTTGCTTTTGTAGCATGTTCTTCTCATATAATGTGTATATATCTCCTAAAATTTCCTTATACTCTCCAAAATGGCCAAGAAAATAATTGAGACAAGAACTGGATAAAAGTATGATAAACGCATTATGAAAAGTGCATGGGTTCAAATGCTGGCACGAGGATGCCAATGTGACAAATGCCTATTTAGTGATGCACAAAGTGCCTTTGCCAACACGAGCACTTATGTAATCCTATAATCTTTGTGTTCTGAGCTGTTCTGAAATGGCAGTGATCTCTTATCTTCTGTTGTGAAAATTGGTTCTGAAGCAATCTGACACTGCTGAGGAAATAAACAGTGCTGAACATAGAGGGAACTTCATGCCTGCTGGGTAGATGTTAAATACTTTACACTGTGCTTTTATTTTGTTAAACCATGTGGTGTGTAGTTGGTGGTGGTGGTCAGCATCAACCCTCTGGGTGTGGGGGTTTGTTTGTTAGTTTTGGGGGTTGTTTGTTTGTTTGTTTGTTTTGGGGTTTTATTGTGTGGAGTTGTTTTTTCCTGTAGGATTGCAGAATGCAGCAGAGCATTGCCAGGTTTCCTGATAAAATAATGGGACAATAAAATATAGTGTAATAAAAACTGCATGTGCATTGTAGCTTTTTGTAGTTTTTTTTCCAGAGTTTCAGGTATCTGCTGTGGTATTAGGGTAGCAGTTGGTCTCTAAACTAAAATATTACACCTTCTATAAAGATCCCTTTTGTATGGTGTCAGAAAGGACACAGCTTTCTACTGGGATGGCAGACATAGAGTGTGTATATCTGGATCATGGTTTACGGCCGCGACGAGGAATGGTGACAACAAACAATGTGTGACCTCCCTCTTTTGGGAGGTTCTGCTTGAGAGAACCTGCAGGTGCCTCAGAGGCAGTAGAAGTTTCCAGCCACCTTGACACAAACTGCTTTTTGGCCTCTGAAAGCTGCAAGTTTTGGACTCATGCAGGAGGTGGAATAGTGGTGCATTCTACATATTGCCCTGCCTTCCTGAATTTAATCCTCATGCTGTAAAAGACAAAACCTCATATATAAATGTTAGTACACAAACAAATCATTTTGTCAAGTTTGATCCCACATGTCATCCCCTCTCCCAGCAGCTAAAAGAGTCTTAGCCTTTGGAGAATCCTACACCAATTTTCTTCCTTAAAGAGTTTTGGTGCCATGTCCTGGCAAAACCCCCAGTATAGAAATACCTCTGTTTATAGTCAGGTCATATTTAGAAGATGACCTTAGTGGTCTGCATGGATTAAAAGAATAAAAACTAAATCAACTCACTTTCTAAACCAAAAAAATACATACATCTGAGATTGTTCTGAAAATGGGAGTTATATTCTGCTAACTATCTTTTCTTTAACAAATGGACTTTTCTATTTGATGCCTGGAGTATAACTTGCGGAGATATTAAATGTTCATTGAAATTGCATAATATTTTGATCAAAGAAAGGCAAAAATTATCAGTTAGCAAAAGACTCAGCATTTAGTGTAGGCCAAAGTGACCTCATTCCAGGCTAGTAATTGAGGGACATGTACAACTTACTCAGGAGATACTGTTTGAAAGTTTAGAGGCCTTGATCAAGATACTGCGACCCTTCAGTGTATGTTGAAACATTCTGCCTTCTGTAATATCTAACAACAACCAGCATCAGGTGCTCTAGGTCCAAAAAGTGAGGCCTTGAGCAGTAATGAGATTTTCCATTTATAAAAAAATGGCAAATCAGATTATAAAAAAAAATCAAAGAAGACCTCTGAAATAACAAACCCAGTAGCTATTTATAGTTTAATATTTGCAACTGTCTTTTATTTTTTAATATGAATTGAATTTTGTTTGCATTGACTTTTTATTTGACATCTGATTTGCAGTTTTTTCTGGGCTCTGTTTCCAGGAAGACTGTTGTTGACATGTAGTTTCAGGATATAGAACTACTAAACTGCTTTTATTTTGATACAGTACACAATGCTGCACTATTGACAAATCAGTAAATTATTCTACCCATCTTTTTGCAGCCCTTTTAGGTTGTATCAAGTCAAACAGAAGATTCTGCCTCAGTGAGACAGGATTCTTCACTCCGATGATGGCAACCTGACTCAGGAAAAAGCTCGAGATTGTTGGATGTAGGAAGAACAGATCAAGATTTTGAGTTTGGTTTAGCAACATTTGATATTTTATTTCTGTCTCCTTTGTCATACACATAATGATAGCCATGAAGTTCTTCAGAATATTTTTTGATTGGTGGATTTTTTTTTCCTACTGGAGCACTCAAATTCATGAAATTATAATGGTATCCTCATTCAAATGGAAGGGCATGCATAAAGCCAAATCAAAATGAGGATGTGGGTTCTTCCCACCATACTGGTGCCTTCCTTCCTTTATTTCCTCTGAGAAACTTCTCCTCTTGCTCCACATCACAACCAGTGGGTGTTGTTTCATCACAGAGAGTAGACAGTCTTCCACATTGAAGCTGTTTTTTGAATAGGATTGCCATAAGAAATGTGGGATTTCGTTCTGCCAGGCAGAATTAGACCTAAATTAGGCTAGAATTGAGTAACTTATTTCCTGAGGTGAAACAGTTCAGTAATTTCTGCCACCTTTGAAGTTAAATGAGATTTGTGCAAGGATCACACTGAAAATCAGCAGAAAGCAGTACCAAGTGAGTAGGCAATTGCACTGCCAGGGAGATGTCATCTTAGTGAATGTGCTTAAGCTGAAGCAGGTTTTGGTTTTTTGCTACCAAGTCAAAATGAAGCAGAGTCAAAAAGAAGCAAACTCTTCATTGTATTTTGGATTATTCAAAAGATTTTTTAACTTGGATCATCAAAAATGTTTACATTTATAAAAATCTTTTCATGAGCTCTATTTTCATTTCTGCTGTCTGAATTACTGAACCCTAAATGCAAGATCCTGATTTAGCTAATATTTAGAATATTGATAGCTTAATATTTAGAATGTTGATAGCTAAATTGATACAATGAGGGAATTAAGACCAACAGTAAACTTATATATTGAGCCCTTATGAGCCTAAGGAGTATTAGATGGTTTTGGCATTCTATGCACTTTAAATTTCTAACTCTCCTCATAGTTTAATCATATAATCTCTGGATTTCAGAGAGGCCAAGGAAACTTATACCAGCTGAGAATTTGTCTCAGCATATTTTGTAATTTATTCTAAAATTATTATGTCCTATAATAAACAATAATTCACTCATTAACATAGAGTCCCTAATACAGTTTTTCCTCTGTACAAAATAATAGCTTTTTTGGTTTGAAGGACAGCACAGCAGTGTAAATGGGAGCACATTATGTGAGTAGCAGGCCCAGTGCAAGAAAATGCATTTATTTTCCAAAATGAGCATGCTCATTATGATTCTCTTTGAATACCATTTCTGCCTTATTTCTGAGCTTCACCATCAAATCCAACTGATACCCTTAGAGATGTAATTAAAATGTTTGGTTTTAGAAGGAGTGATACCTAAATTTCAGAACTGCCACTTTAAGGAAATAGTTTTTCTTCTGCTGGTTTTTTTTTTTCTCTCAGTAGTTTGCTTCTGAAACAAACAGCCATCACCAGAAGATGCCCCTTCCTCAGACAAAATTCTAAAATACAGACAATAGATTATAGAAATGAAATCTTACAGAAACTTCTGATGAATGTGGGTATGACTGCATGTTGCATGAATGACACACATGATCTCAGTAAAATTTATTGTCAATCTGCTCTGTTTTTCTGCTTTTATGAATGATATACCTTATTTTTCCAAAAGTGTATGATTGGAGATTTTTTTGATTTTCGGGAGTTTTTTGCTTGTGTTTTTATTAAAACAGTAACAAACTGGAATAACTGCCCAATATCTAAAATGGAAAGCCCAGACAAGAACTGAAAAGGAGGAAACTAACTTTTTGGACAAAAGTTCCAATCTGTTTGTGGTACCCATTGTAATAAACACACGCATACAAAAAGGAAAAATAATTATTTGAATACTAAGATAAGTTGAGCAGCACAAAAAATTATAAGTTCAGCTTGTTTGGAAATATTCAGATAAAGGTAGATTTTTTGATTGCTTCCAGGGACAATGAAAATTCTGTAATTTGATCTAGAGGTGAAAGATTTTCCAGGGCTTTAACATATTATCATCATTTTATAAAGGAGAAAAGAGAAACTGAGCTGCATGTGTGTGGTTATACAGGATCAACTGCAGTGCGGTGTGGATGACAGATGTTCTGAAAATATGTCCCAAGGTCAGTAACAGTATTGACAAAAAGAGTACCCGTTCAAAGTAAATATTAAAGATGAGTTAGCATTGCAGGTAGTAATATTTAACACAAAGTCACAAAGTGTTGACTTTTTTTTTTTTTAGTAGAGTGAAAACCTGATCCATGCATCCAGACTTACTATGTGTTCAGGTATGTAATCATTATTGCAACTGGTGTTCAGTGAAAAGTTTTTCATAGCAACAACACAGTGCAAGTTGGAGTATTTATGGCTTATGTTTTGGGGTTAATTTATTTCACAGCTTAAGTTATTTCATGTGAAAGAAAGGTTTGGAATTCTTATAGCATATGAAACAATGTAAGTAATTTGTATGAACAGTATTTACTGAACTATCTGGAGAGTCTGTACTAGTAATGTCAATTCAGTGGAGTACTGTTCCAAGTCTAAGCAAGAATGAATATTCTACTGTTAAAAGGTATGCCAAAACAGCATATCACAGCTGCAATTGTAATTTTCAATGTAATTTTGAATTAATGGTGAAACAGTACAAGTGTAAATCAGTGTTAGGCTTAGCACTGCATTATAAAACTAATTATACACCTCTTACTGAACATACCCTAAAGAATGATTTTGTGGTTTTTAGGATGCACTGGATTTACTGGACTTTTTATTTCATTTTCTTATTTGCTTCCGTTTACAGTGGTAAGTTAATACATAATTATTGAGATTTACACACAACATAAAGCAGCTCTTGTAGACGGGGAGAAGATTAGTAACTGCAGTCTGCTCTGGAGAGAGTTTTTATCCTGCTTGGAAATATTCAGATAAAGGTGTGTGACTGGCATTACCCTATTGTCCGACACAAAACTTTGTAATGGGGCTTTGGTGACAGTGTCCTACCGCCCCTATGCTGCCACCTCACCATGCCACAGGCAGTTTTCTCTAAAGGGCTGAGACTGCATCCACACTGTAACTGTGAAATTGGTGTGATGCTCCATGTTCAGTGCCCAATGGCAAGGTCAGTAACCTAATCAGCAGCTGGGGAAGGAGGGCCTTTGAGGGGGTAGGAGGCAGAGTATGTCTTTCGTTCTGTGTTAATGATTTACTTTGTTCTGTCAGCAAAAGTTAAACTACAAAAATGGCATTGCGCTTCTCTGAAATTCCCTTTCCTGATAAATTATAACTAAGGCCTAACATGGGTATAAGTTTGGTAAAGTATTAACTGTTTTCTTGGAGAACAATTAGCTAACAGCTTTTTAGCAAAATCTAATACATAAATGAAGTATTATTCAAGGAAATATTTTACTTGGCTTTAAGTGACAGCAAAACTAAAATCTTAGAAAATTTCTGAGACCTATAAAACAATTAAATTAAAGTGTTCAGAACTGGCACAGTTTTACATGGTGCATAGCTTTACAGCATAATTTTTTTTTTGGTGTTGATTGATGCTAGAGGAAGATACATAGGATCAAAAATATCTGATACAGTAAATAATTGCAATAGTCTTTTATTTTAGCTTTACAATTAACTTGGTGTATTCTAAAAATTGAAAATGTTTTTCTCTTAATCACAAAGTTGGATGAAGAAATGTTACTGAGAATAATAAATACTATTTTTTTATAGAAAGGGCTTGAAATATATACGTATATATGTATATATACATATATATGTATATATACATATATATGTATATACCAAAGACTTGGATGTTTATAAAGTTTAATTTTTTACTAATAAGGATTT